>CANJKZ010000071.1:4850000-5325000 GCA_947471745.1 Closterium sp. Naga37s-1 | reverse complement strand
CGAACGCGGCGCGATCGCGCGGGAGAGGCGGAGGTTGGAAATTCCACCGTCCGATCGGCATGGGTCGGTAGGTGTGCCTCCTGGGGCGTGTGATCGCGAGTTCGCCTCCCTGCTGCTTCCCTTCTCCCTGAGCCTTCCCTCGCCCCGCCTCCCTCTTCCTCTGCCACATCGTTCTCGCTATCAGGTGTGGGCTCTTCCCTATAAGTGGGGTCCCGCAGCTCATCCTCTTCATTAGCTGCTTCCAGATTATTTAAAGCTACTCGTGCTGCCGCTTGGTATCCGTTCTCTGAACCCCCGCCGGTCCCGCTTACTGTTCGCCTTTCTGCCCCGCGACTTTCTTGCGCCTGCAATGGTGATTGCCGGAGCTTCTGAGCCAACGCCAGAGCTCGTTGCCGCCTGGTCGGCTGCGGCCGCCGAGCCTCCTGCGGAGCCCGAAAGGGTGACCATGGCGACAAAGCCCCCTCTACCGCCGGCTCCGAAACCCTCGACAACGGCCTCTGAAAGGACTCCGCCCCATGCATCCGCGGATCCCCTTGCCGCGCAAGGGGCTGGCTCGTCTGCCCCTGCCGCTGTTCTGTCTGCTCCGCCTGCGGCGCCTGGCCCCCAGGCTCCCCTTGTCAAGTTGTCAGCGTCTGCCTCTGCTGGGGGTGATGCTGATCCCCCCGCACCTGTCCATGGCGCCCCTGCTGCACCGCCTGTTTCTGTCCCCGTCGTGCCTGCTCCGGCCTTTGCTTCGTCACCGAAGGCGGCCTCCGCCACCACTAACGGACTAGCTCCGTTGATTGCGCCCTCGGCAGTGTGTCAGTCCGCACCGGTTGTGACGCCGCACTGGGATGGTGGAATGCGGGCATGGCATGCAAGGGCACACTGGGATGGTGCCGTGAGAGGAAGGGGGTTCCTCCCACATGGGTCTTGGTCCCTCACCACCACCATTGCTCCATTGCCCTGCCCCCCCCTTCATGTGAGCAGTGCCCCTCCTCACAGCATGTGAGCCGCACTTCATGCTGCCAAGGTGTTGGTGAGTGGGTGGCATGCGGCACTGCAAGAAAGTTGAGGTGCCAGCTGTGCTCTCTCATGCACCACCCTCCTTGTTTCCTCCTCTGCCTTTGATCAGGGAAGCTGCCTGGAAGCTACTACTGGCGGGGGCGGGATGCCAGCACTGTGCGCGAGCTCAACCCCAAGGCCAGTCCCACCCCGCCCTCCTTCCTGCCCTCCTTGCTGCTCTCCTTGCTGGTTATTTTTGTTGTCATCTCTTGTTCCCTTTCCTTAATGCTGCACCACTCGTCTGGCTCCCTTACTGTCCCCCCGCCCTGCCGTACGTCCCTGCCGGCATGTCGCCCCACTCCAACCCATCCATTCACCCCAGCCACTTCCATCGCCTTGCCCTTTGTCCCCCTCCCTCCCCGCCCTTGTCCCCCCGGTCCTCCCCCTCCCCCCCTCTGGCACCAGACGTTGCAGTCGGGGCTGGACGACTACCCACGTGCGTCGCACCCGTCGGAGGACGAGCGCCATGTGGACCTGCGCTGCTGGCTCGCCACCGCTGCTGCTGCCATCGCCAAGATAGGCAGCGTGGTTGGGGAGGACGTGCAGGTGAGACGAGAGGCCGTGCAGGTGAGAGGGGGCGTGTGCGAGAGAGATTGTGGGCTGCCATCTCGCCGAGCTTGTCTCCTCACAGCAGCAATGTGGCTGCCTGTTGGCCGCATGCAGCAACGTGGCCTGTTCTCTTTATTCAGCCTCTGCGCTGCAGTAACCTCACTCCCACTCCTTGCATTTGCTGCAACTGTGCATGTGTGTTTTGTGCGTGCATGGGTGCATGCATGAGTGCGTGTGTGTGTGGATATTTGCGTGTATGAGTGCGTGCATGTGTGCATGTGTGCGTGTATGAGTGCATGCTTGTGTGACCGCATGAATGCAGGAATATGAGGCCACAGCCCAGCAGCTCACGGACTTCACACGCCTCAATGAGGTACCCCTCCCCTCGCGCTCATGCCTCTTGCACCCACGCCCCTTGGGTGGGCAGTGGGCGGGTGGGTGGAGTGGATGCATTGGTGGATGGGTGGAAGGGTAGATGGGTGGGCGGTGAGAGCAGCCAGTTGCAGTGGGAGGGGCATGCATGAGTGACCATGGCTGGCAGGTACAGGGGATGGCAGATTTTCATGTGAGGCACTCACAAGGGGTGGGTAAGGGTTCAGTGTAAGGATGGGGGCTGGAGGGAAGCGACGCCAGCTGGTGTAATCAGAAGCTGGCTGCCCAACACCCTCCCCACTCTGCACCCCACTATCTCTCCCCCACCCACACTCTTCTCGTTCCCTTCCGCCCCTCGCCCATCCACCCTCCTTCTCTTCGTCTCCCTCACTTCTCCGTCCCATGTTCGTGTCCCCCCCCTCCTGATGGGCAATCGCCCTGCCCACGGCACCAGCTGCACTGGGACGGCAGGAGGCAGCGCTACGCCGACTACGGCAACCACACCGACAAGGTCAGCGGGGGGACGCATGGGCGCAGAGGGGCGGTGCATGGGCGCAGAGGGGCGGTGCATGGGCGCAGAGGGGTGGTGCATGGGCGCAGAGGGGCGGTGCATGGGCGCAGAGGGGTGGTGCATGGGCGCAGAGGGGCGGTGCATGGGCGCAGAGGGGCGGTGCATGGGCGCAGAGGGGCGGTGCATGGGCGCAGAGGGGCGGTGCATGGGCGCAGAGGGGTGGTGTATGGGCGCAGAGGGGTGGTGTATGGGCGCAGAGGGGTGATGCATGGGCGCAGAGGGGTGGTGTATGGGCGCAGAGGGGTGGTGTATGGGCGCAGAGGGGTGATGCATGGGAAGGCTGCGTTGAATGGTGAGAGGAGCGGAGGGGAGGTGAAAGGAGGTCAAGAGGTGTCCATCTCCCCACATCCATATCCACACGCCCTGCCTGCCGCCCTGCCCGCTGCCCTGCCCCTGCCCTGCTTGGTGCCGTGCTGTGCGCCGTGTTGTGTGCCCCGGGGGCACCAGGTGCGGTTGGAGGCGGTGGAGGCGGTGGACCCCGTCACGTACAGCGTGCGACGGGAGCAGCGCCGCGTGGTCAAGGGCTCTCCCACACTGCGATTCGTGCCACACTTTGGATACGTCTCACTCTTCCCACTGCTGCTGCGCTTGATTCCGCCTGTAAGCTGTTTGTTCTGTTCCGCTCCTTTTCATTCCGTCCACCCTGCCACTCCAACCTATTTCCCCTCCACGCCCATTGCCCTTTTCTCGCCCGTCCTCTCGTGCTGTGTTATCTCGGTGCCCCATCTCTGCCTGTCCGCTCCCGTCCCCCATGGCATGGGCAGCACGCGAGTGAGTTGGGGCAGCAGCTGGAGGCGCTGCGCGAGGAGAAGCTGCTCTGGACGCCCTTCGGCCTGCGATCC
The DNA here is from genome assembly GCA_947471745.1 of Closterium sp. Naga37s-1. NCBI lineage: Eukaryota > Viridiplantae > Streptophyta > Zygnematophyceae > Desmidiales > Closteriaceae > Closterium > Closterium sp. Naga37s-1. The sequence goes on along the minus strand of CANJKZ010000071.1, from coordinate 5,321,622 downwards.
CTCGCCACCACCAGGTGCCACACTCCCTCGCCACCACCAGGTGACACACTCCCTCGCCGCCACCAGGTGACACACTCCCTCGCCACCACCAGGTGACACACTCCCTCGCCACCACCAGGTGACACACTCCCTCGCCACCACCAGGTGACACACTCCCTCGCCACCACCAGGTGACACACTCCCTCGCCACCACCAGGTGACACACTCCCTCGCCACCACCAGGTGACACACTCCCTCGCCACCACCAGGTGACACACTCCCTCGCCACCACCAGGTGACACACTCCCTCGCCACCACCAGGTGACACACTCCCTCGCCACCACCAGGTGACACACTCCCTCGCGACCACCAGGTGACACACTCCCTCGCCACCACCAGGTGACACACTCCCTCGCCACCACCAGGTGACACACTCCCTCGCCACCACCAGGTGACACACTCCCTCGCCACCACCAGGTGCCACTCCACACATGGGCGTGGGGAGATGACAGGTGGGGAGATTGTATGCCCATGCCGCAGCCCATGCCCACGGCCATGGTGCTGCTGCTCTTGCTCATGCCTATGGACATGCCCATGCACATGCCCACGCCCATGCCTAGACGTCGTCTTGAACCTCCTCACCCTCGGGGTCCGTGAGTAGCGCGAAGGATGCGTTCCATGAATTGAAACCTACCTTCCCTTGGCGGCTGTTGCAAGCTTCAATGCATTTTTTAGTCCAATGACCCTTTTTCCAGTAGTCGTTGAACTTGCCAAGGTCGTCAGGCTCCAAAGTGATGTGATTGATGACGGCATCCTTAAACAGCTCCTCCTCGGGATAGATGACGCGCTTTTCGACGTCTGGACCCTTCAGCAGGTCATCACATGCCTTCTTCATTGCCTCCTGCGAGTACACACGGACAAAACACGATTAGTAAAGTTCTGGAAAAACGGATAATCTTACACAAAAGGAACACACCTCCATGGTTTTCTCGTTACACCAGCTCGGTTGGTGTACGGCTTCAAGCAGACTCTTGGTCGTTGAAGCCAACGTTTGATGGATCTCATCGGAAATACGAAGACGCGTTTCAATACGCTGCACCACGGTGCGCAAATCTTTCAGCTCGGCGCGGGTATCAGCATCGATGTGATTGTACGAGTTCGCCTCCTCATGCTCATGCGCACGCCCATGCCTTTGCCCATGCCCATTTCCATGCCCATGCCCATGTCCATGTCCATGTCCATGTCCATGTCCATGTTCATACCCATTCCCATGCCCATGCCATGCTCTCGTCAATGCCCATGCTCGTGCTCATGCTCGCTGCACCAGCAACCATGCTCAGCTCCTTGTCTCCGCGCAACCTTCCACTGCTGCTGTGCACGTGCGCCCCTCCCCCAGCGCGCTGTACATGCGGCGCAACACGGAGCACGACCCGCCGTACTGGCGGGGGCCCGTGTGGATCAACATCAACTACCTTGCACTCTCCGCCCTGCGCTTCTACTCCACCCGTACGCCCTCACCCCCCGGGGTGGGCCACCACCTCCCTTGCTCTCTTGTGCTCGCGCCCTCGTGTGCCGTGCTGCTGACCTCAGGAGTGCGATCATCAGTCCTAACCTTGCCCTGTGCAAGGTTCTTCTGTGAATCGTCATCCTGAATCAGATGGGTTCTGATCTCTCTCTGACTCTCATGGCATACCGTTGTCCGTCCTCTCCCTCCTTCCATTTCTAGTGCATGCGTACACGTATATATGGAACCCTGCAGACTCATGCATTGCCGTGAGCCTGAACACACATACATGTGTGCGCACGTGCACGCGCGACACACACACACACACACACACACACACGTGCACGGGCGTGTGCACACACTCACGCATACATGTCTGCATTTGTACACACACACACACACACACACACACACACACATACACACACACACATGCATGCACATGTGCACACACGTCCGCATATGCATGCTTCTTTCGCAAACCAGTAGTCCTTCCCTCGTGACCTTCTTCGTTCCCTCGTGACCCGGTCTTTCCTCCCTCGTCACCCATGCTTCCCTTCCCCACTCACCCGCAGAGGCAGGGCCACACAGGGGCAGGGCAGCAGAGCTGTACCGGGAGCTGCGCTTCAACCTCGTCAGGTAATGCCACCCACTGCCTTCACTAGCTATCAAGCTCTTGGGGTTTTCCTTGATTCTCCGTGCTCTTCACCGTGCCGTGCACCACCATTTGCTGGCTGGCAGGAACATTGTGGAACGGTACGAGGAGAGTGGGTATTTCTGGGAGCAGTACGACAACACAGCGGATGGCAAAGGCAAGGGAGCACATCCATTTACCGGATGGACTGCCCTGCTCGTCCTCATTGCATCCGATGCTTTATGATGACCAATCATTCATGACTGCTACCTATAACTACTGTGCAAGACGTTCGCAATGCTGATTGCTGGAACTTCCTGATTATTTCAGTTGTACCATGTGCAATGATTTCACCCCCTTTTTAATCGTACTAGACATCCCGAATGCCGGAAACTTGCGTACGGATTACCAGCTGGATAATGGCAGATTATCTACTGACATTCCAAGAACATGATGGTATGCACTATGTACATTGGGGAGACCCTATGTACAACGCAATATGATGTGGCGTGGGTGCTCCCATCAGCGTGCGGAGGCAAGGCAACTGCCACACCACAGCACAGACTCCTCTGGCTTTTTATTTGAACATACCGGTAGTCCTAGCCTGTATGTCATCCCGCTTTTAGGGTTCGGTAGGGAGTCCATAGTCGTCAGCAGCAACCATTGGCGGTTCCAAGCAGGAACACTCCCGTGCCACAATAGGCTTGAGGCCGACGGAGGCGTGGGGGAACGAAAGCTCGCCGAGGCGTTCCTGCTGACTGCCACCCCGCCATACCGCTCTGGAAGTGCTGTTGCTGCATGTGCTGCTGCTGTAGCCATTGCATCCTTCGCTGGTGCTCGACGAACATCGCCTGCTGCACATAGATCCGTTGCATGCACGACTCTCGCAGCACGAGCCTCGCCTGCGGCGGCTGCAGCTGGTGGAACCCGCTGGTCGCCCCCGTCGCCCGCTGCGTGCTGTCTTGATCCGAAAATGCTATACGCGCTTCCTTCGGGTAGAGGTCGTCGGGCAAACGAACTTCCGTGTCACAGTCGTCAGTAGCACACTGCTTGTCCCCAGCCGCCTGTGCGATCGAATCGGACAATGACGAAGTTGACGTGTTTCTGGATAGGCACGAGAAAGTGGACGCCACGGACGCCTCGTCGTCCGAATCGCCCACATTATCGTCAGATTCGTCGGTGAACTTCTTGTTATCGTCGCATTCCTCGCTTTCGTCGCCACCCTTGCCGGAGCGCTTCAGCGCCGTGCTCGCCGCAACGATCTGCTCACTTGGCGTAACAGCGGCTGAACCATTATCGGCAGCACCCCACGCGTCATTACCACCGAAGACGCGAGGCGCGAGGTAAAGGGCGGAGATAGGCAAGACACGGCGCTGCTGTGCGCACTGACTCGAGCGTGGCATTGGCTGCGATGACCTGAATTCCTCCAAGCAGCACTCAGCCATCTGCGTTGCCACATCCACGCAGTTAGCGTCGCCCGTGGCACTAGTCTCACCGTGGGGCCCTTGTGGAGTTGCAAGCTTGCTGCGTCGCTTCATGTCGTGCCGGGGTACGATTACGAGTGGAACTATCGGTGTCCTGCTGCTGCGCGTTCTTACGCCAGCTGCCGTCAGCGAGATGCAGGCTTGGGAAGAAGAGAGGATTCTTTATATAACTATTCCAGGAGAAAGTGACCGGAAGCTGGCTGAACCAGGGCTGAAATTTGTAACAGACTGAAATTGACCAGTGCTGGTTTCGGGCGCGATTTTCAAGGGATGACATGGCGATGTTGGTGTGTTGGGTCGACCGTAAGTGACGGTGAAAGCGCGTCTCGGGACGCTGCTATGCCCCATAGTTTTCCTCGTTGCTTGCTGCTGCTGCGTGGCGTACAAGTGGGGGGGGGGGAGGGGGGATGGGGTCGAAACGGGAGAGTGTGCTTTCCGAAGCGAAGGGGACAGGAAGACGGGGTTTCCGGAGGCTGCGAACGAAAGAAACGGAGGGGGCGGCTTGTAGCAGATTTCGCGAAGTACAAATGCACGTCGCCTCACCTTGCCAAGTCGCGACAGCGACCTTCGCGTTTTGCGTTTTTTCGCCGTACTCGTCAATAGAAATACCTCGCATCTCCTGATGCACGCCCTTCTAACTCAAAGTGCTATTTCTCATACTTCAAGATGTTACCGAACATATTTAGGCTATTGTATCATTGGGTCGTTTCATACTGTTCCTACTGTTCCTACACAAGACCATCTGGAAAGCATCTGGTTGACTAGAGGGTACGGTACGATGCCGCCATGGATTCCTCCGCGTAACTTCGGAAGCCTGTTACGTGAAGGTTACCTATCAGTTGGTAACAATGAGCACAGTTCTACATTCCTGAGTGCATTGCGAAGCAGAAGATATTTTTATCGTGTCCATCCCGCGGACATTTTATCTTCAGCTACTCGGGTCAGGCTCACTGTTTCAACGTTTTATCAAGATCAACTATTACCTAGGCTTCAAGACATTGAATTCAACAATGACGTCAAGGTTTTTTCCGCACACAACTACCAAGGCTGCAATTTACAACATAAGAGTTACAACTTGGATCAGGCTGCTCATGATCCCAAGGTCTCAACAGCGGGAACTCAGCACATCGCTCAGGAGATCAGAGCCCGAGCTTTCGGGATATTATTTAAGGAGGTGGTGCTCAGTTTCTTGGCAGCTCAAGTTTCTGTGTTCATTATTCCCACCCTGAAGCTTTTTCCATCACGACTGCTGCTTTTTTGGTTTCATCACTGCACCATGCCTCCTAAGGGTCGTCCAGCGAAGGCTCCTGTTGAGGTCACGCCGCCTGCTCCTGACTCTCCTGACGTGCCGTCGCCTGACTCTCCTGTCTCTCCTGATGGAGTAAATGTCCCGCGGACTGACAAGATCGCTGTTTCGGGACCTGCGGGGAAGAATGGTTCTGGAAGCACGGACAACAATGATGCGGTTAACGTCTCCCTCCCGTCTGCTGCTGCTGTCGATGCTGCTATCGCTGGCTGCTCTGGTTTAACTGTGGAAGAAAAGGCGAGCATGCAGCAAGTCGCAGGAGGATCAGATGAGGGTTTCCTGGAGGATGATTCGGATGAGGAACTCGACATTGACATTGCAAAAGAGGCTGCTTTCCGTCTTCGCTTTATTGCAATCCTTCTGATCCCAATGGCGCTGTCTCAGGATGTTAAAGCTATCATTGCTGCACTCCGTGTTCTAATGAAGAAGGTCTGGAGCAGTTCACTTACAGAGAATGCGGGAGTCACTGCTAATATCCAGGAGATGTCACCTGGTTATGTGGCCAAGACTCGCTTCTGCCGTCTTCAGATTTCTTTCCTCGACGAGCGTGACGCACATCACATCAAGTTTCATACCTTCGAATATCAGAAGACGAACGGCCCGTCGGTGAAGTGTCTCTGGCAGCATACTGAGGACTCCTCTTACCTCAGGGAGAAGTCGTCTAACCCGCTCGCGATTGAAGTTCTCTTTAAGCGGGTCCCTGCTAACATTGTACCTGACGTGCTTAAAGATCTTCTTGTCCGTTTCAAGCTTAAAATGAGGAAGCAGTCGGCTTTCAAGGACGGTTTCTGCTTCCATCGAGTGGCTCACCCGCTGACCGGCGCAGACACTGATGTGGTGAAGGGACTGGTCATTCAGCACCCTGGGGACCGGTACCGCTGGCGCCATATTGTTGACAACCCACTGGAGGTCGGCGCGAAGCTGCTGGTTCACTATCCTGAGTTGTCCTGTTCTCTCTGCGGCGGACACCATTATGAGATTTATCATGATCTGTTCGTCACCGAGAGACAGAACAATATAGGGAAGTGGTCACTGACCTTGGGAAATATCCATCGCATCAACGGTAACTGCACGGATCAGTTTACAGCTCACGACTCACCTTTTCCTTTTCTTACGCTTACTGACGAATCTGCTTGCTGTCGCAGCTGCTTCCTTGCGTACTTCCGCACCGATCACCCCCATTCTGAAAGATCCTGCTGTTGCTCTTATCTCCACCGGTGGGAACCGCGAAGAGTGGATCTGCACGCAAGTCTGCTGCGGGAAAGCAAAAGGGAAAACTTTCATGGCTGCCTCAGACCACATTGCATCTGCATCTCATCTGCTGAACCTGGAGAAGCTGGGTACTGCGACCAAGTTCACACTCGACAAGATGATCCTCAGCAATCTGAAGAAGGAGTATGGGGTCTGAGTCGAGCCGAGCAGGGTGTTTTCATTGCAATAGCCGTTTGGGTGTCCGTTGTTGGAGTAGTTCTCGTTACCAGCCTGTGGATGAAGCGGGGCTGCCAGATGGTGAATAAATGAGTAACAAAAACTTCTTCTCCTTAGCAGGCCTGAATGTCAACGGCCTTGGCGATCTGACAAAGCAATCTAGAGTAACCTCATGGACAAGAACATCAGCAGACGTACTGATTCTCTCGGACACCAGACTGCCTGACGACCATCCTTACTGGAAGACAACCTCTTTCTCCACAGTCCTAACCACCCCCCCAACTGCTAAAGCGGGAGGTGTGGCGGTGCTCACCAGGAACCCATCTATCACCATACATAAGATCTCCACTCACCCTTCTGGCAGACTGATAACCGCTGAAGTCAGTCGGCCCGGTCTCACTTTAACTCTTTTAGCCACATACTTCCCTGCTGACGCAACTGATCGTAGCTCCTTTTTAGCCAATGTCATCGGCCCTGCCATAGATCTTGTTCCACCCACAGCGCACGTTGTCCTGATCGGGGACCTGAACACAGTGGAAGACCCGTTTTTAGACAGGACATCACAGTCAGGATCGTCACTAGAAAACGACAGACTTATCTCGCGATGTAGCCGCTTTCAATTCTCGGACGCTTTCCGCACGCTGCATCCAAAGCTGAAGGAATTTACCTTCTACTCCGCCTCCAAAGAGTCTAGCTCCAGGATAGATCGCGCGCTCGTCTCTTGCTCCTTACTTCCGCACCTGGAGATAGCCGCACATACCATGCCAGAGGAGTACATCTCAGATCACGGTTTCGCTATTAAAGTTGCTTTCAAGGTAAAGGCCACTTCTCACCTGGGCCCCGGAATCTGGAGACTGCATGCTGCAGCCATCGGCAGGCCAGGGGTCAGGAAAGCGGTGGAAGCTGCGCTTGCCAAGGCAGAGGCAAGTGGCGAGGAGGATTTTGAGCTATTGCTGGGCAGACTTAACGCGGGCCTGCGGTCGTATATGAAGGAGGAGAGGAAAAGGGTCAAAAAGACCACGGCGCATCTGGCAGACGTGGTGGCGGAGCTTCGGCAAGAGCAAATGCGGAACCCAAGCTGCCAGCGCGCTAGGGATCTACTGTTGGTCAGGGAGACGCAGCTGCGGGAATACCATGCGGCGAAGCGGGACAGACTTCATCTGATGGCGGGTACGAACATTGAACTGGCGGGAGAGGTGCCGTCCCCTTTCCTGTCAGCGAGGGTAAAGGTCAGAAAGCAGCGCACACAGATTGCAGAGCTGTCAGTAGGCGGTGTGACGGTGACAGATTCCAAAGAAATTCTGGCGGCGGCCACCAACTATTTCACAGACCTTTTTGGATCGGACAGTCGCTCGACGACGGCCATTTGGAAACTATTGCCGGGGAAGAAGCTGGGCTCTGACGCAGCGGCGGCACTGGAGGCGGACTGGTCGGAGCAGGAGGTGAAACAAGCTTTCAAAGCCTTGGCAAACAACAAATCGCCCGGGAGAGACGGTCTTCCGAAAGAGCTCTTCGAGCAGAACTGGGATGTCTTGGGGGGAGAGTTCCTGAAGATGGCGAAAAGTTTCTCAGAATCGGCCTCGCTCCCTGCAAGCGTCAAGGAAGCGGTTACCATCTTGCTTTATAAAAAAGGAGACAAAGACAAGCTGGACAACTATCGCCCCATCACCTTACTCAACTTCACCTACAAGGTTTTGGCGAGAGTTGTGGCGAACAGGATGAAGCAGTGGCTCCACTTAGTGATATCGGAGGAGCAGTACGGATTTATACCTGGGAGGAGGATCTCTGACGCGATTGGCGTGGTGGCTGACGTCGTTGAAGCAGCGAAAAAGGGGAACGAAGATTGGTACATGCTCCTGGTGGACTTCCGTAAGGCTTTTGACTCGGTGTCCCGGAGTTTCCTCTTTACGATCCTGAGAGATATGGGTTTCCCGGAGAGATTCGTAGGCTGGGTGGAAGGCCTGCACAGAGATACAAGGACAAGGTTACTAGTCAATGGCTGGCTGGGAGAGGCGGTGGAAGTAAAATCAGGGGTGAGGCAGGGGTGTCCGCTTGCTCCATACCTCTTCCTCTGCGCGGTGGAGCCGCTTGCGCAAGAAGCGTGTAGGCGGAAGCTGGGCCTCTGCAACAAAGCTGGACAGCGGTTAGTTTACCTGGGTTACGCGGATGACACAACACTGTTTTTGGAGGGAAAACGCCAGATCGCCAGGGCAGGAAAACTACTGAAGCAATTTGCAGAGATGTCAGGTCTGGTCACCAACAGGGAAAAATCGGTTGTCATGCCGCTGGGGCATAATCTTGGAAGGAGACCTGGGACTTTGGGGGGCTTCAAATGGGCAAAGGCAGATGAAGCTGAACGCCTTCTGGGGGTCTGGATCACCCCCTCCGGTAGCAGCGAACCGACATGGTTAAGGGCTTTCGAGAAAATTACAGTGGAGCTGATCAAGTGGAAAGCGCTTTTCCTTACGATTGCGGCAAGGGTGGTGATCATAAACTGCTACATCACGCCTAAGGTAGCTTACCAGGCTCAAGTTTACCCCCCACCGGAAGAAGTCTGGAAGAAGCTGATGAAGTTAATTCATAACTTTCTGTCGGGGAATAACGCGTCGGCGGATGGAGGTTTTGTGCTGTGGAGCTGGGATCTCCTCTCTACTCCGCGAGGTGATGGGGGGCTCGGAGTACTGGACCCGGAGGTCCTCATGGCTTGTCTTGCGGCCAGGAGAATCGCTGGACTCCTGTCGGAGGGGAACCGCAAGAAAAAAGAAATCATGCTTAAAGCGGCGGGGCTCCCGATGGGAGAAGACACTTTCACGGCGCACGAAAAGGTGTTGAAGCACTGGCCGGGACACGGGGAGCGGTGGAAGCAGACCTGCGAAACTTTCCTGAAATCGCCTCTCGCTGACACAGGGAAAGTCAGTAGCAAGGAGGAGGTGGCGCTGGAAAGAATTATTTTCAACAGGAACGTGCTGCTGAACGGCACTAACCCAGTGGGCGGGCAGAAGGAGGCGAAAGGGCTCTGGGATACTCGCATGGGGGACCTGGTAACCACATCGCCCTCAGGCGAAGCAGCAGTTAAGGACATGGATGTCTTGGAAAAAGAGTTGAGGGGCAAGGACTCTGCTCGGCTGGCTCTCAAAGCCTTTGCTGCAGCCCCGGAGGAGTGGAAAACCCTGCTGATCCCCAACGGCACGGCTGGAGGAGGAGGGGAGAAAGAAGCGGTTACAGCGGTGACAGCAGGGGGGTGTCGCGGGGCCACGGCTTCAATTTTCCGGTCAGCAATTTTTGACGGAGAGCGAGCAGCTTCTCTGAAGCGGATGAGGGAGGTGTGGACCAAACCCGATGCAGTCCTAACGAAGCAGGCAAAGTGGTCTGGTCGATGGTGCGGCAAGATTGACTGGCAGCGAATCATTCGCACACGCAACTCGCTGGCCATCCCGAGCCGACCGAGAGATGTCCTCACACGGGTGCATAACCTGAACCTTCAGGTCGGGGAGCGAGTTGATTTTCTCAGCTGCAAGCCAAAATGCCCATACTGCGGAGTGGAGGAAACGCACGAACACTGTCTTTTCTCCTGCCCGAGAATTCAGCCAGTTGTCTCAGGGCTCCGTCGTGCTCTGCGCATGCTCAATCCAGGGAGGACAACTGCCTCGCTGGGGGACCTCTTGTTCCAGGAAACCGGAACGGCGTCGGATTTCCCGGAGGCTACCCTCACATCGATTACTTTTCATCAGCTGTGGGTGGAGAGATGTGAAGCAACTTTCCGAGGGCAGAAATTCAGAGCCCGGAGGGTTCTCAGGAGGATTGGGTCGGCTTTTAGGCTACACGCGAGAGTGTACACGAGAGCAATGGGTGCCAAAAGCTTGCGGCCAGGGACATCAGGGAAGGGAAAACGGGTCAGGAGTGTTTTCGAAGCGGAGCAAAAAATGCTGGCGAGGATAAGGGAGACAGGTGACAAAAAATGGAAGTGGTCGACAAACTTCGCTGCTATCTGGAACAAGCCAAAGCGGGCGTTCCTGCCGCCCTAGATGCATTACTGGGCAGTGCATGGTGCAGTGCCCTCACGCTCAGTTACGACTGCTTTTGATGTATGCATTGTCCTCATAAATGTATATGTCAAAAAAAAAAAAAAATCATTGGGTCGTAAAGAAAACATATATTTTGCTCATATTGGCTGAGCACGCTAAAAACGACTCTGCCTGTAATCCTGCAATATTTTTTTTGTCGTAGCATGGCTAATGATGTAAAAGTGCATTGTGTGTTGTGTTGTGTTGAGATACGGAGCGGAATGATGATGAGTAGCAAGTGAGTGAGTACAAATGCTAACCCTAAAATGTTATACTCCCTATGGCTAACCTCACTATAGTCTAACAACAATATGTAGTTTGGCACACTCCCACAGGCTAAGTGAGAGATAATAAGAAAGTACAGGAAACACAAATGGTCACAAGACTAGACAAGAGAAGCAATAGTACAAAGCTCAAGGTGGATCACAAAGTCACCACACAGTCTGAGCGTAAGCAAGGGGCCACAAGACCAATTCAAGTGTCCACAAATATATATAGAGATACAAGCACAAACAGAACAAGCAGCAAGAGGCAAAGTTATAGTAACCGAGGACCTGCTTCAACAAACCCTAACTGCAGACAGAACATGTGGTGGTCACCAAGCGCAAGGGCCTTGGTGAAGATATTTGCAATGTTGGCCACTGAGACCATGAAGTCCAAATGTGTCTGGCCGTGACGCTGCAACTCTCGAAGGAGAAAGTACGACACATCGATGTACTTCATTCTACTCTCTAGTCGAGGCTCTCCCTATAGGAGGATCATGGCCTTGTCAGCAAACAAGGTCGGTGTAGAGCGAGTCGACTCACCATGGTCAGTGAGCCCATCTCCTATCTCCTATCACACACATTCTATCTTCCATCTCCTATCTACCACTTTCCATCTCCCATCTACAATCTCCCATCTCCCAGTTTCCATCTCCCATCTCCCATTTTCCATCTCGCATCTCCCACTTTCCATCTCCAATCTCCCACTTTCCATCTCCCACTTTCCATCTCACATCTCCCATCCCCCATCTCCCATCTCCCATCTCCCATCCTCCATCCCCCATCTCCCATCTCCCACTTTCCATCTCCCATCTCCTACCTTCCATCTCTCATTTCCCAACTCCACTCCCATCTCCCATCTTCCTTCTCCCATCTCCTTTCTCCTATCTCCTAACTCCCATCTCGCACTTTCCATCTCCCACCTCCTGTCTTCCACCTCCCATCTCCCATCTCCCACTTTCCATCTCCAACCTCCTATTTCCCCTCGCCCATCTCCCACTTTCCATCTCCCATCTCGCATCTCCTATCTCTCATCTCCCATATTCCATCTCCTATCTCCCATCTCCCATCTCCTACTTTCTATCTCCCATCTCCCATCCTCCCAACTCCCATCTCCCATCTTCCACTTTCTTTCTCCTATCTTCCATCTCCCAACTCCAATCTCCCACTTTCCATCTCCCATCTACCATGTCCCATCTCCCAGTTTCCATCTCCCATCTCCCATGCTCCTAACTCCCATTTCCCATCTCCCACTTTCCATCTGTTACAATTCCAAGTGGGACTTAGCGAATGATCGCTCAGGGTTGATCGCAGAGTAGTGTTGCAGCGGAAGTTTGAATCTCAGGTCAGAGTGAATGTAAAATGACTGAGTTAATAATAGCATGCATACATCGAGTTTATATAGGAATACAATGGAATACGAAGAGACCTAGACTAGCCATGTACTCTAAGGGGTACATTTCCTTATTACAGCGAATTCAAATCGTGCAGCGGGGGAACCGGTTTCAAACCTGTTCCCGCTCTTCTCATTTCAAATGTCTCTGCCTGCATCAGTCTTGGTCAGACGGTTGCTGCGTCGCTTCGACTCTTCTGATTCGTCGACTTCGTACTCGGCAGAGTCGGCTCCTGCAGCATACAGGAATGCCTTCTCATACAACTTCACATCGTAACACTCCCCTTCATTCCTGGGCGCGCAGGGGGCTGAATCGCTTGACTACTCTGGTGAGGTCGGAGCAGTGTTTGTACTGCTGACGTGGCAGTCGTTTGGTGAGGAAATCAGCTGCCATCTCAGTGGTGGGGCAGTACATGAGGTCAACCTTGCCATGGTCAATTTCGTCCTTGACGAAAAAATACCGAAGCGCAATGTGCTTCGTGCGGTTCACGAAACCTGGCTAATTCGCGATCTTGATGGAGCTCTGGTTGTCGCAGTGAAGGCGAAAGGTGGGCGAAGTTGGAATTTTCGCTTCCTGCAACGGTTCCTGCAGGTACAGTCCTTTGCGAACTGTTGCTGTCGCGACAATATATTCTGCTTCAGCCGATGACAGGGCAACCAGCTCCTCCTTCTGCGAGTTCCAGGAGATTGGTCCAGTTGGTTCCAGGCGAAAAACAAAGCCAGTTCGGGACCGTCGATTTGCAGGATCAGCGGCGTGATCTGCATTCACGTAGCCGTTGAGGTTGAAGAAGGTTGTCGTCAGCGTGGAGTAGGAGAGCTCGATGTCAGGTACTGCAGGGCGCGCTCCAGGTCCAGCTGGTTTTCAGCTACTGGCTTGCGGGAATACTGCGCCAGTTGGCCGGCGATGTACGGAAGGTCGGGTTGGCATGTGACAGAGGCGAACAGCAGGCAACCCAGTTGCTGCTGGTACATTTGGAGTCCTGCGGGGGATAGAGGTTTGTTGTCCGGTTTGTAGTTAGCGCTGGGGTTGCGGTAAGGAGTTGAGAGTGGTGCAGGCGAAATGTTGAAGCGTTCTCCCAGCTACTCAGCGTACTTGAAGGCGGACAGGTGAATTGCTTCTGGCGCGTAGGAGATGTTCAACCCCAAAAACTGCTTGACGTTGTGGTTGATGGTGATGTCAATGCGCTGCGCCAGGTTCTCCTCACACTGGTTAAGGAGTTTGTTGCAGGTGCCCGCGTACAACAGATCGTCGACGTAGACTGTCAGGAGAATGTAATCGCCGTTGAAGTGAAGGCGGTACATTCCCGAGTCGTGCGGCAGCTGCCTGAAGCCGATCTCCAGGAGAATCTTGTGCAGATGCTGCTGCCAGAGGCGAGGTGCCTGAAGCCGATCTCCAGAGATTCCAACGCCTTTAGCTCCGCATCCATGGCGGCACGCCACTCCTTGGCGTGAGGGCCGGTTAGGGCATGGCGAGGATTCTTAGGCTCGACGGCGCGCGCAAGAGTAGTGACCGACGTGTGTAGGCCGAGAAGCTGCAACCGCTGTTGGCGTAGCCGCGTGCTGCGTTGCGACGCTCGTTGTCGATCCACCTGCTGCAAGGTGAGTCGCTCGTAGAAGAGGATGTCGCGAGCAGGGACGATCTCGTTGGTGTCGATGTCAAGAATGAGCCAACCGTTATGCTCGTTACTGAGTCCCAGGTGGACTCCCCAGCGCGCGCGGTGAGAGGATTTGCCGATTGTGGCTGAGGTCGGCCGATACTGCACCATGCACCCCCAAACCCTCAGCATTGAGGGATCTCCCCTTGAGCCGGTCCACTTCATGTGCGGGGAAAGATTGTCCCTGTTGGCCGTGGTAGAGAGGAGGTTGTGTAGCCGCCGCACCGCGTGGTTCATGGCGTAGGGCCAGTACTTCTTGGGTAGGCCAGACTGGTAAATGAGGGCGCGCACTTTTGTCATGAGGGTGCGGTTGACCCTCTCTGCGACGCCTTGCTGCTGATGAGCGTAGGGGAGAGAAATCTCGTGCTTGATCCCCTTCTCCATGAGGACGCTCTCCAGTTCATGGCTGCGAAAATCCTTAGCGCCATCGCTCTGCCAGATTTTCAGCTTCCTCCCCGATTGTCGTTGCGCATGTGCGAGCCAGATGCAGAAGACCTCTGGAGCCTTGGAGCGGGCGTCGACGTTGGCGATCCAGACGTGACGTGAGTAGGCGTCCACGAAGGTGAGTGTATACCTCTCGCCATTGATGCCGTCGCAGGTGAGCACGATGAAATCGCTGTACACCTTCTGCAGCTTCTTGTAGCGGTTGGTGCTTGTTTCCAGAGAGGGGTAGGCGCTGTGAGAGAGGGCAGCTGTAGCACAGACGGTGCAGGTAGTTGGGTGTGTGGTGTTGTGTGGTTCCGTGCCATCGGGGCGCAGCAGTGTTCTTGGGAGAAAAACCTTGGCGCGGAGACAGTTGTTGAGTGTCTGGCGCGAGGGATGGCCGAGTCGCTGATGCCAAAGGTCATCTTCAGCGCGGATGCCGGAAGTGCGCATGTAGCGAGCATGGTGTTCTGCTGCTTCTGCCTCTATTTCTTCCGGAATCTGGAGTGGGGGTTCTTCCTCTTCTCCTGGTTCCGCTTCGCTGTTTGGCTCCTGGTGTTCGCGGAGTCGCAAAAGGCAACACTGGTGACTCCGCGACTCACGCTACTTTTGCGCAACAACAACACCGACAACTACAATACATGGTACCTGGATAGCTGCTGCGGCCAACACATGGTGGGATCTGTTCGATACATCTCGAACATCAGTCGCGCCCCCGCTACCTATATCACCGTCGCCAACAACGAACAACTGCGCGCCAATGCGCAAGGCATCGTGGTGCTGCAAGCACGAGACAGCAACACCCACATCTCGTTCAACGACGTGCTCTTCATACCAGACCTCCGCTTCAACTTACTGTCAGCAGGACAACTCCGAGACTTCGGAGCCATGCTCGCCACGGACCCAGACACATGCGACATCATTCTCACCTATGCTCCCCCGGATACTCCCCCCGAGTCGCACAAATATCTCGGACGAGCTCGCTCGATCAAAGGCATCTACGTTATGGATTTTGACATACCGAGCTGTCAAGCTTCATCAGACGAGCTCGTGGATCTCGTCCCCTTTGACTTCCCCTTCATGAACGAGGAGTCATGGAAGCACCCAGACGGACGACCACGGATCCGCCGTAGTCCACGCCCTCGGGAAATTAATCTGCACCAGCCCGACATAGCCGCACAGAAGAAGTGGAGAGAGATTTTGAGACAATTCAAGAGGCGGAAAGCGCCGAGGCTGAACCCACAGGCATGACAGAGATGGAACTCGCCGTGACTACTCACCGCATCTTCGGCGAAGGCGACGACAGACTCGGCTTCACGCCGCAGGAGCGCCCAACGCCGCGCTCATACATGCTCCGTTTCGTTCTCGAAGCCAACACCACGACCCTCGATGAGGAGAACCGTCCGCGCCCATACACCCGCGACGTCTACCGCAAGGAGATTGACAAGTCGTGGAAGGATCCTGACGCAAAAGAGGAGCTGAGTGTCAAGGAAGGAGACAAGGCAAAAGCAGAGAAGAAGCAAAAACTGTACAAGGAGCGCGTAGCGGCAGGATGGGACGAGGTGTCAGCACGACGCGGAGGATGGGGAGACAGCGACAACGAAGAAGGCGGAACAACAGGAGCAACATGGGCATCCGCAACTGGCGCATGGGGAACCGGCGGAAGCGCCTGGGGCGACATAGGAGGATGGAGCAATCCCGAACTTGCCGAAGGCGAGATAACGCAAGAAGAATTGGAGGAAGCCGAACGAGAGATGAAAGCCAAACGCGGAGAACAATCCCCACGAGTCGCCGTTCCGCTCGGACGTCCCTCGCGCAATCGCTCACCTCCCCACTCACCTTATCGATGGGACGATCACTGGACGGAGATTGAGGAGGGGAACATGCCACCAACTCCCCCGCGCGACTCACTTGGTCCAATCTTTTGCCCAGATCCATTCGCCCGCTTTATCGAGGGCACGAGGACTCCGCTTAATGTCATCCCTGACCGCGAATTTCTTGCGCTCTACCTCACGACAGCACCTGCTGAAGGGGAGACAGCAGCAGAAGAAGAAACAGAGGAGCCAAACAGCGAAGCGGAACCAGGAGAAGAGGAAGAACCCCCACTCCAGATTCCGGAAGAAATAGAGGCAGAAGCAGCAGAACACCATGCTCGCTACATGCGCACTTCCGGCATCCGCGCTGAAGATGACCTTTGGCATCAGCGACTCGGCCATCCCTCGCGCCAGACACTCAACAACTGTCTCCGCGCCAAGGTTTTTCTCCCAAGAACACTGCTGCGCCCCGATGGCACGGAACCACACAACACCACACACCCAACTACCTGCACCGTCTGTGCTACAGCTGCCCTCTCTCACAGCATCTACCCCTCTCTGGAAACAAGCACCAACCGCTACAAGAAGCTGCAGAAGGTGTACAGCGATTTCATCGTGCTCACCTGCGACGGCATCAATGGCGAGAGGTATACACTCACCTTCGTGGACGCCTACTCACGTCACGTCTGGATCGCCAACGTCGACGCCCGCTCCAAGGCTCCAGAGGTCTTCTGCATCTGGCTCGCACATGCGCAACGACAATCGGGGAGGAAGCTGAAAATCTGGCAGAGCGATGGCGCTAAGGAGTTTCGCAGCCATGAACTGGAGAGCGTCCTCATGGAGAAGGGGATCAAGCACGAGATTTCTCTCCCCTACGCTCATCAGCAGCAAGGCGTCGCAGAGAGGGTCAACCGCACCCTCATGACAAAAGTGCGCGCCCTCATTTACCAGTCTGGCCTACCCAAGAAGTACTGGCCCTACGCCATGAACCACGCGGTGCGGCGGCTACACAACCTCCTCTCTACCACGGCCAACAGGGACAATCTTTCCCCGCACATGAAGTGGACCGGCTCAAGGGGAGATCCCTCAATGCTGAGGGTTTGGGGGTGCATGGTGCAGTATCGGCCGACCTCAGCCACAATCGGCAAATCCTCTCACCGCGCGCGCTGGGGAGTCCACCTGGGACTCAGTAACGAGCATAACGGTTGGCTCATTCTTGACATCGACACCAACGAGATCGTCCCTGCTCGCGACATCCTCTTCTACGAGCGACTCACCTTGCAGCAGGTGGATCGACAACGAGCGTCGCAACGCAGCACGCGGCTACGCCAACAGCGGTTGCAGCTTCTCGGCCTACACACGTCGGTCACTACTCTTGCGCGCGCCGTCGAGCCTAAGAATCCTCGCCATGCCCTAACCGGCCCTCACGCCAAGGAGTGGCGTGCCGCCATGGATGCGGAGCTAAAGGCGTTGGAATCTCTGGAGATCGGCTTCAGGCACCTCGCCTCTGGCAGCAGCATCTGCACAAGATTCTCCTGGAGATCGGCTTCAGGCAGCTGCCGCACGACTCGGGAATGTACCGCCTTCACTTCAACGGCGATTACATTCTCCTGACAGTCTACGTCGACGATCTGTTGTACGCGGGCACCTGCAACAAACTCCTTAACCAGTGTGAGGAGAACCTGGCGCAGCGCATTGACATCACCATCAACCACAACGTCAAGCAGTTTTTGGGGTTGAACATCTCCTACGCGCCAGAAGCAATTCACCTGTCCGCCTTCAAGTACGCTGAGTAGCTGGGAGAACGCTTCAACATTTCGCCTGCACCACTCTCAACTCCTTACCGCAACCCCAGCGCTAACTACAAACCGGACAACAAACCTCTATCCCCCGCAGGACTCCAAATGTACCAGCAGCAACTGGGTTGCCTGCTGTTCGCCTCTGTCACATGCCAACCCGACCTTCCGTACATCGCCGGCCAACTGGCGCAGTATTCCCGCAAGCCAGTAGCTGAAAACCAGCTGGACCTGGAGCGCGCCCTGCAGTACCTGACATCGAGCTCTCCTACTCCACGCTGACGACAACCTTCTTCAACCTCAACGGCTACGTGAATGCAGATCACGCCGCTGATCCTGCAAATCGACGGTCCCGAACTGGCTTTGTTTTTCGCCTGGAACCAACTGGACCAATCTCCTGGAACTCGCAGAAGGAGGAGCTGGTTGCCCTGTCATCGGCTGAAGCAGAATATATTGTCGCGACAGCAACAGTTCGCAAAGGACTGTACCTGCAGGAACCGTTGCAGGAAGCGAAAATTCCAACTTCGCCCACCTTTCGCCTTCACTGCGACAACCAGAGCTCCATCAAGATCGCGAATTAGCCAGGTTTCGTGAACCGCACGAAGCACATTGCGCTTCGGTATTTTTTCGTCAAGGACGAAATTGACCATGGCAAGGTTGACCTCATGTACTGCCCCACCACTGAGATGGCAGCTGATTTCCTCACCAAACGACTGCCACGTCAGCAGTACAAACACTGCTCCGACCTCACCAGAGTAGTCAAGCGATTCAGCCCCCTGCGCGCCCAGGAATGAAGGGGAGTGTTACGATGTGAAGTTGTATGAGAAGGCATTCCTGTATGCTGCAGGAGCCGACTCTGCCGAGTACGAAGTCGACGAATCAGAAGAGTCGAAGCGACGCAGCAACCGTCTGACCAAGACTGATGCAGGCAGAGACATTTGAAATGAGAAGAGCGGGAACAGGTTTGAAACCGGTTCCCCCGCTGCACGATTTGAATTCGCTGTAATAAGGAAATGTACCCCTTAGAGTACATGGCTAGTCTAGGTCTCTTCGTATTCCATTGTATTCCTATATAAACTCGATGTATGCATGCTATTATTAACTCAGTCATTTTACATTCACTCTGACCTGAGATTCAAACTTCCGCTGCAACACTACTCTGCGATCAACCCTGAGCGATCATTCGCTAAGTCCCACTTGGAATTGTAACAGATGGAAAGTGGGAGATGGGAAATGGGAGTTAGGAGCATGGGAGATGGGAGATGGAAACTGGGAGATGGGACATGGTAGATGGGAGATGGAAAGTGGGAGATTGGAGTTGGGAGATGGAAGATAGGAGAAAGAAAGTGGAAGATGGGAGATGGGAGTTGGGAGGATGGGAGATGGGAGATAGAAAGTAGGAGATGGGAGATGGGAGATAGGAGATGGAATATGGGAGATGAGAGATAGGAGATGCGAGATGGGAGATGGAAAGTGGGAGATGGGCGAGGGGAAATAGGAGGTTGGAGATGGAAAGTGGGAGATGGGAGATGGGAGGTGGAAGACAGGAGGTGGGAGATGGAAAGTGCGAGATGGGAGTTAGGAGATAGGAGAAAGGAGATGGGAGAAGGAAGATGGGAGATGGGAGTGGAGTTGGGAAATGAGAGATGGAAGGTAGGAGATGGGAGATGGAAAGTGGGAGATGGGAGATGGGGGATGGAGGATGGGAGATGGGAGATGGGAGATGGGGGATGGGAGATGTGAGATGGAAAGTGGGAGATGGAAAGTGGGAGATTGGAGATGGAAAGTGGGAGATGCGAGATGGAAAATGGGAGATGGGAGATGGAAACTGGGAGATGGGAGATTGTAGATGGGAGATGGAAAGTGGTAGATAGGAGATGGAAGATAGAATGTGTGTGATAGGAGATAGGAGATGGGCTCACTGACCATGGTGAGTCGACTCGCTCTACACCGACCTTGTTTGCTGACAAGGCCATGATCCTCCTATAGGGAGAGCCTCGACTAGAGAGTAGAATGAAGTACATCGATGTGTCGTACTTTCTCCTTCGAGAGTTGCAGCGTCACGGCCAGACACATTTGGACTTCATGGTCTCAGTGGCCAACATTGCAAATATCTTCACCAAGGCCCTTGCGCTTGGTGACCACCACATGTTCTGTCTGCAGTTAGGGTTTGTTGAAGCAGGTCCTCGGTTACTATAACTTTGCCTCTTGCTGCTTGTTCTGTTTGTGCTTGTATCTCTATATATATTTGTGGACACTTGAATTGGTCTTGTGGCCCCTTGCTTACGCTCAGACTGTGTGGTGACTTTGTGATCCACCTTGAGCTTTGTACTATTGCTTCTCTTGTCTAGTCTTGTGACCATTTGTGTTTCCTGTACTTTCTTATTATCTCTCACTTAGCCTGTGGGAGTGTGCCAAACTACATATTGTTGTTAGACTATAGTGAGGTTAGCCATAGGGAGTATAACATTTTAGGGTTAGCATTTGTACTCACTCACTTGCTACTCATCATCATTCCGCTCCGTATCTCAACACAACACAACACACAATGCACTTTTACATCATTAGCCATGCTACGACAAAAAAAATATTGCAGGATTACAGGCAGAGTCGTTTTTAGCGTGCTCAGCCAATATGAGCAAAATATATGTTTTCTTTACGACCCAATGATTTTTTTTTTTTTTGACATATACATTTATGAGGACAATGCATACATCAAAAGCAGTCGTAACTGAGCGTGAGGGCACTGCACCATGCACTGCCCAGTAATGCATCTAGGGCGGCAGGAACGCCCGCTTTGGCTTGTTCCAGATAGCAGCGAAGTTTGTCGACCACTTCCATTTTTTGTCACCTGTCTCCCTTATCCTCGCCAGCATTTTTTGCTCCGCTTCGAAAACACTCCTGACCCGTTTTCCCTTCCCTGATGTCCCTGGCCGCAAGCTTTTGGCACCCATTGCTCTCGTGTACACTCTCGCGTGTAGCCTAAAAGCCGACCCAATCCTCCTGAGAACCCTCCGGGCTCTGAATTTCTGCCCTCGGAAAGTTGCTTCACATCTCTCCACCCACAGCTGATGAAAAGTAATCGATGTGAGGGTAGCCTCCGGGAAATCCGACGCCGTTCCGGTTTCCTGGAACAAGAGGTCCCCCAGCGAGGCAGTTGTCCTCCCTGGATTGAGCATGCGCAGAGCACGACGGAGCCCTGAGACAACTGGCTGAATTCTCGGGCAGGAGAAAAGACAGTGTTCGTGCGTTTCCTCCACTCCGCAGTATGGGCATTTTGGCTTGCAGCTGAGAAAATCAACTCGCTCCCCGACCTGAAGGTTCAGGTTATGCACCCGTGTGAGGACATCTCTCGGTCGGCTCGGGATGGCCAGCGAGTTGCGTGTGCGAATGATTCGCTGCCAGTCAATCTTGCCGCACCATCGACCAGACCACTTTGCCTGCTTCGTTAGGACTGCATCGGGTTTGGTCCACACCTCCCTCATCCGCTTCAGAGAAGCTGCTCGCTCTCCGTCAAAAATTGCTGACCGGAAAATTGAAGCCGTGGCCCCGCGACACCCCCCTGCTGTCACCGCTGTAACCGCTTCTTTCTCCCCTCCTCCTCCAGCCGTGCCGTTGGGGATCAGCAGGGTTTTCCACTCCTCCGGGGCTGCAGCAAAGGCTTTGAGAGCCAGCCGAGCAGAGTCCTTGCCCCTCAACTCTTTTTCCAAGACATCCATGTCCTTAACTGCTGCTTCGCCTGAGGGCGATGTGGTTACCAGGTCCCCCATGCGAGTATCCCAGAGCCCTTTCGCCTCCTTCTGCCCGCCCACTGGGTTAGTGCCGTTCAGCAGCACGTTCCTGTTGAAAATAATTCTTTCCAGCGCCACCTCCTCCTTGCTACTGACTTTCCCTGTGTCAGCGAGAGGCGATTTCAGGAAAGTTTCGCAGGTCTGCTTCCACCGCTCCCCGTGTCCCGGCCAGTGCTTCAACACCTTTTCGTGCGCCGTGAAAGTGTCTTCTCCCATCGGGAGCCCCGCCGCTTTAAGCATGATTTCTTTTTTCTTGCGGTTCCCCTCCGACAGGAGTCCAGCGATTCTCCTGGCCGCAAGACAAGCCATGAGGACCTCCGGGTCCAGTACTCCGAGCCCCCCATCACCTCGCGGAGTAGAGAGGAGATCCCAGCTCCACAGCACAAAACCTCCATCCGCCGACGCGTTATTCCCCGACAGAAAGTTATGAATTAACTTCATCAGCTTCTTCCAGACTTCTTCCGGTGGGGGGTAAACTTGAGCCTGGTAAGCTACCTTAGGCGTGATGTAGCAGTTTATGATCACCACCCTTGCCGCAATCGTAAGGAAAAGCGCTTTCCACTTGATCAGCTCCACTGTAATTTTCTCGAAAGCCCTTAACCATGTCGGTTCGCTGCTACCGGAGGGGGTGATCCAGACCCCCAGAAGGCGTTCAGCTTCATCTGCCTTTGCCCATTTGAAGCCCCCCAAAGTCCCAGGTCTCCTTCCAAGATTATGCCCCAGCGGCATGACAACCGATTTTTCCCTGTTGGTGACCAGACCTGACATCTCTGCAAATTGCTTCAGTAGTTTTCCTGCCCTGGCGATCTGGCGTTTTCCCTCCAAAAACAGTGTTGTGTCATCCGCATAACCCAGGTAAACTAACCGCTGTCCAGCTTTGTTGCAGAGGCCCAGCTTCCGCCTACACGCTTCTTGCGCAAGCGGCTCCACCGCGCAGAGGAAGAGGTATGGAGCAAGCGGACACCCCTGCCTCACCCCTGATTTTACTTCCACCGCCTCTCCCAGCCAGCCATTGACTAGTAACCTTGTCCTTGTATCTCTGTGCAGGCCTTCCACCCAGCCTACGAATCTCTCCGGGAAACCCATATCTCTCAGGATCGTAAAGAGGAAACTCCGGGACACCGAGTCAAAAGCCTTACGGAAGTCCACCAGGAGCATGTACCAATCTTCGTTCCCCTTTTTCGCTGCTTCAACGACGTCAGCCACCACGCCAATCGCGTCAGAGATCCTCCTCCCAGGTATAAATCCGTACTGCTCCTCCGATATCACTAAGTGGAGCCACTGCTTCATCCTGTTCGCCACAACTCTCGCCAAAACCTTGTAGGTGAAGTTGAGTAAGGTGATGGGGCGATAGTTGTCCAGCTTGTCTTTGTCTCCTTTTTTATAAAGCAAGATGGTAACCGCTTCCTTGACGCTTGCAGGGAGCGAGGCCGATTCTGAGAAACTTTTCGCCATCTTCAGGAACTCTCCCCCCAAGACATCCCAGTTCTGCTCGAAGAGCTCTTTCGGAAGACCGTCTCTCCCGGGCGATTTGTTGTTTGCCAAGGCTTTGAAAGCTTGTTTCACCTCCTGCTCCGACCAGTCCGCCTCCAGTGCCGCCGCTGCGTCAGAGCCCAGCTTCTTCCCCGGCAATAGTTTCCAAATGGCCGTCGTCGAGCGACTGTCCGATCCAAAAAGGTCTGTGAAATAGTTGGTGGCCGCCGCCAGAATTTCTTTGGAATCTGTCACCGTCACACCGCCTACTGACAGCTCTGCAATCTGTGTGCGCTGCTTTCTGACCTTTACCCTCGCTGACAGGAAAGGGGACGACACCTCTCCCGCCAGTTCAATGTTCGTACCCGCCATCAGATGAAGTCTGTCCCGCTTCGCCGCATGGTATTCCCGCAGCTGCGTCTCCCTGACCAACAGTAGATCCCTAGCGCGCTGGCAGCTTGGGTTCCGCATTTGCTCTTGCCAAAGCTCCGCCACCACGTCTGCCAGATGCGCCGTGGTCTTTTTGACCCTTTTCCTCTCCTCCTTCATATACGACCGCAGGCCCGCGTTAAGTCTGCCCAGCAATAGCTCAAAATCCTCCTCGCCACTTGCCTCTGCCTTGGCAAGCGCAGCTTCCACCGCTTTCCTGACCCCTGGCCTGCCGATGGCTGCAGCATGCAGTCTCCAGATTCCGGGGCCCAGGTGAGAAGTGGCCTTTACCTTGAAAGCAACTTTAATAGCGAAACCGTGATCTGAGATGTACTCCTCTGGCATGGTATGTGCGGCTATCTCCAGGTGCGGAAGTAAGGAGCAAGAGACGAGCGCGCGATCTATCCTGGAGCTAGACTCTTTGGAGGCGGAGTAGAAGGTAAATTCCTTCAGCTTTGGATGCAGCGTGCGGAAAGCGTCCGAGAATTGAAAGCGGCTACATCGCGAGATAAGTCTGTCGTTTTCTAGTGACGATCCTGACTGTGATGTCCTGTCTAAAAACGGGTCTTCCACTGTGTTCAGGTCCCCGATCAGGACAACGTGCGCTGTGGGTGGAACAAGATCTATGGCAGGGCCGATGACATTGGCTAAAAAGGAGCTACGATCAGTTGCGTCAGCAGGGAAGTATGTGGCTAAAAGAGTTAAAGTGAGACCGGGCCGACTGACTTCAGCGGTTATCAGTCTGCCAGAAGGGTGAGTGGAGATCTTATGTATGGTGATAGATGGGTTCCTAGTGAGCACCGCCACACCTCCCGCTTTAGCAGTTGGGGGGGTGGTTAGGACTGTGGAGAAAGAGGTTGTCTTCCAGTAAGGATGGTCGTCAGGCAGTCTGGTGTCCGAGAGAATCAGTACGTCTGCTGATGTTCTTGTCCATGAGGTTACTCTAGATTGCTTTGTCAGATCGCCAAGGCCGTTGACATTCAGGCCTGCTAAGGAGAAGAAGTTTTTGTTACTCATTTATTCACCATCTGGCAGCCCCGCTTCATCCACAGGCTGGTAACGAGAACTACTCCAACAACGGACACCCAAACGGCTATTGCAATGAAAACACCCTGCTCGGCTCGACTCAGACCCCATACTCCTTCTTCAGATTGCTGAGGATCATCTTGTCGAGTGTGAACTTGGTCGCAGTACCCAGCTTCTCCAGGTTCAGCAGATGAGATGCAGATGCAATGTGGTCTGAGGCAGCCATGAAAGTTTTCCCTTTTGCTTTCCCGCAGCAGACTTGCGTGCAGATCCACTCTTCGCGGTTCCCACCGGTGGAGATAAGAGCAACAGCAGGATCTTTCAGAATGGGGGTGATCGGTGCGGAAGTACGCAAGGAAGCAGCTGCGACAGCAAGCAGATTCGTCAGTAAGCGTAAGAAAAGGAAAAGGTGAGTCGTGAGCTGTAAACTGATCCGTGCAGTTACCGTTGATGCGATGGATATTTCCCAAGGTCAGTGACCACTTCCCTATATTGTTCTGTCTCTCGGTGACGAACAGATCATGATAAATCTCATAATGGTGTCCGCCGCAGAGAGAACAGGACAACTCAGGATAGTGAACCAGCAGCTTCGCGCCGACCTCCAGTGGGTTGTCAACAATATGGCGCCAGCGGTACCGGTCCCCAGGGTGCTGAATGACCAGTCCCTTCACCACATCAGTGTCTGCGCCGGTCAGCGGGTGAGCCACTCGATGGAAGCAGAAACCGTCCTTGAAAGCCGACTGCTTCCTCATTTTAAGCTTGAAACGGACAAGAAGATCTTTAAGCACGTCAGGTACAATGTTAGCAGGGACCCGCTTAAAGAGAACTTCAATCGCGAGCGGGTTAGACGACTTCTCCCTGAGGTAAGAGGAGTCCTCAGTATGCTGCCAGAGACACTTCACCGACGGGCCGTTCGTCTTCTGATATTCGAAGGTATGAAACTTGATGTGATGTGCGTCACGCTCGTCGAGGAAAGAAATCTGAAGACGGCAGAAGCGAGTCTTGGCCACATAACCAGGTGACATCTCCTGGATATTAGCAGTGACTCCCGCATTCTCTGTAAGTGAACTGCTCCAGACCTTCTTCATTAGAACACGGAGTGCAGCAATGATAGCTTTAACATCCTGAGACAGCGCCATTGGGATCAGAAGGATTGCAATAAAGCGAAGACGGAAAGCAGCCTCTTTTGCAATGTCAATGTCGAGTTCCTCATCCGAATCATCCTCCAGGAAACCCTCATCTGATCCTCCTGCGACTTGCTGCATGCTCGCCTTTTCTTCCACAGTTAAACCAGAGCAGCCAGCGATAGCAGCATCGACAGCAGCAGCAGACGGGAGGGAGACGTTAACCGCATCATTGTTGTCCGTGCTTCCAGAACCATTCTTCCCCGCAGGTCCCGAAACAGCGATCTTGTCAGTCCGCGGGACATTTACTCCATCAGGAGAGACAGGAGAGTCAGGCGACGGCACGTCAGGAGAGTCAGGAGCAGGCGGCGTGACCTCAACAGGAGCCTTCGCTGGACGACCCTTAGGAGGCATGGTGCAGTGATGAAACCAAAAAAGCAGCAGTCGTGATGGAAAAAGCTTCAGGGTGGGAATAATGAACACAGAAACTTGAGCTGCCAAGAAACTGAGCACCACCTCCTTAAATAATATCCCGAAAGCTCGGGCTCTGATCTCCTGAGCGATGTGCTGAGTTCCCGCTGTTGAGACCTTGGGATCATGAGCAGCCTGATCCAAGTTGTAACTCTTATGTTGTAAATTGCAGCCTTGGTAGTTGTGTGCGGAAAAAACCTTGACGTCATTGTTGAATTCAATGTCTTGAAGCCTAGGTAATAGTTGATCTTGATAAAACGTTGAAACAGTGAGCCTGACCCGAGTAGCTGAAGATAAAATGTCCGCGGGATGGACACGATAAAAATATCTTCTGCTTCGCAATGCACTCAGGAATGTAGAACTGTGCTCATTGTTACCAACTGATAGGTAACCTTCACGTAACAGGCTTCCGAAGTTACGCGGAGGAATCCATGGCGGCATCGTACCGTACCCTCTAGTCAACCAGATGCTTTCCAGATGGTCTTGTGTAGGAACAGTAGGAACAGTATGAAACGACCCAATGATACAATAGCCTAAATATGTTCGGTAACATCTTGAAGTATGAGAAATAGCACTTTGAGTTAGAAGGGCGTGCATCAGGAGATGCGAGGTATTTCTATTGACGAGTACGGCGAAAAAACGCAAAACGCGAAGGTCGCTGTCGCGACTTGGCAAGGTGAGGCGACGTGCATTTGTACTTCGCGAAATCTGCTACAAGCCGCCCCCTCCGTTTCTTTCGTTCGCAGCCTCCGGAAACCCCGTCTTCCTGTCCCCTTCGCTTCGGAAAGCACACTCTCCCGTTTCGACCCCATCCCCCCTCCCCCCCCCCACTTGTACGCCACGCAGCAGCAGCAAGCAACGAGGAAAACTATGGGGCATAGCAGCGTCCCGAGACGCGCTTTCACCGTCACTTACGGTCGACCCAACACACCAACATCGCCATGTCATCCCTTGAAAATCGCGCCCGAAACCAGCACTGGTCAATTTCAGTCTGTTACAAATTTCAGCCCTGGTTCAGCCAGCTTCCGGTCACTTTCTCCTGGAATAGTTATATAAAGAATCCTCTCTTCTTCCCAAGCCTGCATCTCGCTGACGGCAGCTGGCGTAAGAACGCGCAGCAGCAGGACACCGATAGTTCCACTCGTAATCGTACCCCGGCACGACATGAAGCGACGCAGCAAGCTTGCAACTCCACAAGGGCCCCACGGTGAGACTAGTGCCACGGGCGACGCTAACTGCGTGGATGTGGCAACGCAGATGGCTGAGTGCTGCTTGGAGGAATTCAGGTCATCGCAGCCAATGCCACGCTCGAGTCAGTGCGCACAGCAGCGCCGTGTCTTGCCTATCTCCGCCCTTTACCTCGCGCCTCGCGTCTTCGGTGGTAATGACGCGTGGGGTGCTGCCGATAATGGTTCAGCCGCTGTTACGCCAAGTGAGCAGATCGTTGCGGCGAGCACGGCGCTGAAGCGCTCCGGCAAGGGTGGCGACGAAAGCGAGGAATGCGACGATAACAAGAAGTTCACCGACGAATCTGACGATAATGTGGGCGATTCGGACGACGAGGCGTCCGTGGCGTCCACTTTCTCGTGCCTATCCAGAAACACGTCAACTTCGTCATTGTCCGATTCGATCGCACAGGCGGCTGGGGACAAGCAGTGTGCTACTGACGACTGTGACACGGAAGTTCGTTTGCCCGACGACCTCTACCCGAAGGAAGCGCGTATAGCATTTTCGGATCAAGACAGCACGCAGCGGGCGACGGGGGCGACCAGCGGGTTCCACCAGCTGCAGCCGCCGCAGGCGAGGCTCGTGCTGCGAGAGTCGTGCATGCAACGGATCTATGTGCAGCAGGCGATGTTCGTCGAGCACCAGCGAAGGATGCAATGGCTACAGCAGCAGCACATGCAGCAACAGCACTTCCAGAGCGGTATGGCGGGGTGGCAGTCAGCAGGAACGCCTCGGCGAGCTTTCGTTCCCCCACGCCTCCGTCGGCCTCAAGCCTATTGTGGCACGGGAGTGTTCCTGCTTGGAACCGCCAATGGTTGCTGCTGACGACTATGGACTCCCTACCGAACCCTAAAAGCGGGATGACATACAGGCTAGGACTACCGGTATGTTCAAATAAAAAGCCAGAGGAGTCTGTGCTGTGGTGTGGCAGTTGCCTTGCCTCCGCACGCTGATGGGAGCACCCACGCCACATCATATTGCGTTGTACATAGGGTCTCCCCAATGTACATAGTGCATACCATCATGTTCTTGGAATGTCAGTAGATAATCTGCCATTATCCAGCTGGTAATCCGTACGCAAGTTTCCGGCATTCGGGATGTCTAGTACGATTAAAAAGGGGGTGAAATCATTGCACATGGTACAACTGAAATAATCAGGAAGTTCCAGCAATCAGCATTGCGAACGTCTTGCACAGTAGTTATAGGTAGCAGTCATGAATGATTGGTCATCATAAAGCATCGGATGCAATGAGGACGAGCAGGGCAGTCCATCCGGTAAATGGATGTGCTCCCTTGCCTTTGCCATCCGCTGTGTTGTCGTACTGCTCCCAGAAATACCCACTCTCCTCGTACCGTTCCACAATGTTCCTGCCAGCCAGCAAATGGTGGTGCACGGCACGGTGAAGAGCACGGAGAATCAAGGAAAACCCCAAGAGCTTGATAGCTAGTGAAGGCAGTGGGTGGCATTACCTGACGAGGTTGAAGCGCAGCTCCCGGTACAGCTCTGCTGCCCTGCCCCTGTGTGGCCCTGCCTCTGCGGGTGAGTGGGGAAGGGAAGCATGGGTGACGAGGGAGGAAAGACCGGGTCACGAGGGAACGAAGAAGGTCACGAGGGAAGGACTACTGGTTTGCGAAAGAAGCATGCATATGCGGACGTGTGTGCACATGTGCATGCATGTGTGTGTGTGTATGTGTGTGTGTGTGTGTGTGTGTGTGTGTGTGTACAAATGCAGACATGTATGCGTGAGTGTGTGCACACGCCCGTGCACGTGTGTGTGTGTGTGTGTGTGTGTGTCGCGCGTGCACGTGCGCACACATGTATGTGTGTTCAGGCTCACGGCAATGCATGAGTCTGCAGGGTTCCATATATACGTGTACGCATGCACTAGAAATGGAAGGAGGGAGAGGACGGACAACGGTATGCCATGAGAGTCAGAGAGAGATCAGAACCCATCTGATTCAGGATGACGATTCACAGAAGAACCTTGCACAGGGCAAGGTTAGGACTGATGATCGCACTCCTGAGGTCAGCAGCACGGCACACGAGGGCGCGAGCACAAGAGAGCAAGGGAGGTGGTGGCCCACCCCGGGGGGTGAGGGCGTACGGGTGGAGTAGAAGCGCAGGGCGGAGAGTGCAAGGTAGTTGATGTTGATCCACACGGGCCCCCGCCAGTACGGCGGGTCGTGCTCCGTGTTGCGCCGCATGTACAGCGCGCTGGGGGAGGGGCGCACGTGCACAGCAGCAGTGGAAGGTTGCGCGGAGACAAGGAGCTGAGCATGGTTGCTGGTGCAGCGAGCATGAGCACGAGCATGGGCATTGACGAGAGCATGGCATGGGCATGGGAATGGGTATGAACATGGACATGGACATGGACATGGACATGGACATGGGCATGGGCATGGAAATGGGCATGGGCAAAGGCATGGGCGTGCGCATGAGCATGAGGAGGCGAACTCGTACAATCACATCGATGCTGATACCCGCGCCGAGCTGAAAGATTTGCGCACCGTGGTGCAGCGTATTGAAACGCGTCTTCGTATTTCCGATGAGATCCATCAAACGTTGGCTTCAACGACCAAGAGTCTGCTTGAAGCCGTACACCAACCGAGCTGGTGTAACGAGAAAACCATGGAGGTGTGTTCCTTTTGTGTAAGATTATCCGTTTTTCCAGAACTTTACTAATCGTGTTTTGTCCGTGTGTACTCGCAGGAGGCAATGAAGAAGGCATGTGATGACCTGCTGAAGGGTCCAGACGTCGAAAAGCGCGTCATCTATCCCGAGGAGGAGCTGTTTAAGGATGCCGTCATCAATCACATCACTTTGGAGCCTGACGACCTTGGCAAGTTCAACGACTACTGGAAAAAGGGTCATTGGACTAAAAAATGCATTGAAGCTTGCAACAGCCGCCAAGGGAAGGTAGGTTTCAATTCATGGAACGCATCCTTCGCGCTACTCACGGACCCCGAGGGTGAGGAGGTTCAAGACGACGTCTAGGCATGGGCGTGGGCATGTGCATGGGCATGTCCATAGGCATGAGCAAGAGCAGCAGCACCATGGCCGTGGGCATGGGCTGCGGCATGGGCATACAATCTCCCCACCTGTCATCTCCCCACGCCCATGTGTGGAGTGGCACCTGGTGGTGGCGAGGGAGTGTGTCACCTGGTGGTGGCGAGGGAGTGTGTCACCTGGTGGTGGCGAGGGAGTGTGTCACCTGGTGGTGGCGAGGGAGTGTGTCACCTGGTGGTCGCGAGGGAGTGTGTCACCTGGTGGTGGCGAGGGAGTGTGTCACCTGGTGGTGGCGAGGGAGTGTGTCACCTGGTGGTGGCGAGGGAGTGTGTCACCTGGTGGTGGCGAGGGAGTGTGTCACCTGGTGGTGGCGAGGGAGTGTGTCACCTGGTGGTGGCGAGGGAGTGTGTCACCTGGTGGTGGCGAGGGAGTGTGTCACCTGGTGGTGGCGAGGGAGTGTGTCACCTGGTGGTGGCGAGGGAGTGTGTCACCTGGTGGTGGCGAGGGAGTGTGTCACCTGGTGGCGGCGAGGGAGTGTGTCACCTGGTGGTGGCGAGGGAGTGTGGCACCTGGTGGTGGCGAGGGATCGCAGGCCGAAGGGCGTCCAGAGCAGCTTCTCCTCGCGCAGCGCCTCCAGCTGCTGCCCCAACTCACTCGCGTGCTGCCCATGCCATGGGGGACGGGAGCGGACAGGCAGAGATGGGGCACCGAGATAACACAGCACGAGAGGACGGGCGAGAAAAGGGCAATGGGCGTGGAGGGGAAATAGGTTGGAGTGGCAGGGTGGACGGAATGAAAAGGAGCGGAACAGAACAAACAGCTTACAGGCGGAATCAAGCGCAGCAGCAGTGGGAAGAGTGAGACGTATCCAAAGTGTGGCACGAATCGCAGTGTGGGAGAGCCCTTGACCACGCGGCGCTGCTCCCGTCGCACGCTGTACGTGACGGGGTCCACCGCCTCCACCGCCTCCAACCGCACCTGGTGCCCCCGGGGCACACAACACGGCGCACAGCACGGCACCAAGCAGGGCAGGGGCAGGGCAGCGGGCAGGGCGGCAGGCAGGGCGTGTGGATATGGATGTGGGGAGATGGACACCTCTTGACCTCCTTTCACCTCCCCTCCGCTCCTCTCACCATTCAACGCAGCCTTCCCATGCATCACCCCTCTGCGCCCATACACCACCCCTCTGCGCCCATACACCACCCCTCTGCGCCCATGCATCACCCCTCTGCGCCCATACACCACCCCTCTGCGCCCATACACCACCCCTCTGCGCCCATGCACCGCCCCTCTGCGCCCATGCACCGCCCCTCTGCGCCCATGCACCGCCCCTCTGCGCCCATGCACCGCCCCTCTGCGCCCATGCACCACCCCTCTGCGCCCATGCACCGCCCCTCTGCGCCCATGCACCACCCCTCTGCGCCCATGCACCGCCCCTCTGCGCCCATGCACCGCCCCTCTGCGCCCATGCGTCCCCCCGCTGACCTTGTCGGTGTGGTTGCCGT
The DNA here is from genome assembly GCA_947471745.1 of Closterium sp. Naga37s-1. Taxonomy (NCBI): domain Eukaryota; kingdom Viridiplantae; phylum Streptophyta; class Zygnematophyceae; order Desmidiales; family Closteriaceae; genus Closterium; species Closterium sp. Naga37s-1. The sequence goes on along the minus strand of CANJKZ010000071.1, from coordinate 5,289,826 downwards.
AGTCGGCGTAGCGCTGCCTCCTGCCGTCCCAGTGCAGCTGGTGCCGTGGGCAGGGCGATTGCCCATCAGGAGGGGGGGGACACGAACATGGGACGGAGAAGTGAGGGAGACGAAGAGAAGGAGGGTGGATGGGCGAGGGGCGGAAGGGAACGAGAAGAGTGTGGGTGGGGGAGAGATAGTGGGGTGCAGAGTGGGGAGGGTGTTGGGCAGCCAGCTTCTGATTACACCAGCTGGCGTCGCTTCCCTCCAGCCCCCATCCTTACACTGAACCCTTACCCACCCCTTGTGAGTGCCTCACATGAAAATCTGCCATCCCCTGTACCTGCCAGCCATGGTCACTCATGCATGCCCCTCCCACTGCAACTGGCTGCTCTCACCGCCCACCCATCTACCCTTCCACCCATCCACCAATGCATCCACTCCACCCACCCGCCCACTGCCCACCCAAGGGGCGTGGGTGCAAGAGGCATGAGCGCGAGGGGAGGGGTACCTCATTGAGGCGTGTGAAGTCCGTGAGCTGCTGGGCTGTGGCCTCATATTCCTGCATTCATGCGGTCACACAAGCATGCACTCATACACGCACACATGCACACATGCACGCACTCATACACGCAAATATCCACACACACACGCACTCATGCATGCACCCATGCACGCACAAAACACACATGCACAGTTGCAGCAAATGCAAGGAGTGGGAGTGAGGTTACTGCAGCGCAGAGGCTGAATAAAGAGAACAGGCCACGTTGCTGCATGCGGCCAACAGGCAGCCACATTGCTGCTGTGAGGAGACAAGCTCGGCGAGATGGCAGCCCACAATCTCTCTCGCACACGCCCCCTCTCACCTGCACGGCCTCTCGTCTCACCTGCACGTCCTCCCCAACCACGCTGCCTATCTTGGCGATGGCAGCAGCAGCGGTGGCGAGCCAGCAGCGCAGGTCCACATGGCGCTCGTCCTCCGACGGGTGCGACGCACGTGGGTAGTCGTCCAGCCCCGACTGCAACGTCTGGTGCCAGAGGGGGGGAGGGGGAGGACCGGGGGGACAAGGGCGGGGAGGGAGGGGGACAAAGGGCAAGGCGATGGAAGTGGCTGGGGTGAATGGATGGGTTGGAGTGGGGCGACATGCCGGCAGGGACGTACGGCAGGGCGGGGGGACAGTAAGGGAGCCAGACGAGTGGTGCAGCATTAAGGAAAGGGAACAAGAGATGACAACAAAAATAACCAGCAAGGAGAGCAGCAAGGAGGGCAGGAAGGAGGGCGGGGTGGGACTGGCCTTGGGGTTGAGCTCGCGCACAGTGCTGGCATCCCGCCCCCGCCAGTAGTAGCTTCCAGGCAGCTTCCCTGATCAAAGGCAGAGGAGGAAACAAGGAGGGTGGTGCATGAGAGAGCACAGCTGGCACCTCAACTTTCTTGCAGTGCCGCATGCCACCCACTCACCAACACCTTGGCAGCATGAAGTGCGGCTCACATGCTGTGAGGAGGGGCACTGCTCACATGAAGGGGGGGGCAGGGCAATGGAGCAATGGTGGTGGTGAGGGACCAAGACCCATGTGGGAGGAACCCCCTTCCTCTCACGGCACCATCCCAGTGTGCCCTTGCATGCCATGCCCGCATTCCACCATCCCAGTGCGGCGTCACAACCGGTGCGGACTGACACACTGCCGAGGGCGCAATCAACGGAGCTAGTCCGTTAGTGGTGGCGGAGGCCGCCTTCGGTGACGAAGCAAAGGCCGGAGCAGGCACGACGGGGACAGAAACAGGCGGTGCAGCAGGGGCGCCATGGACAGGTGCGGGGGGATCAGCATCACCCCCAGCAGAGGCAGACGCTGACAACTTGACAAGGGGAGCCTGGGGGCCAGGCGCCGCAGGCGGAGCAGACAGAACAGCGGCAGGGGCAGACGAGCCAGCCCCTTGCGCGGCAAGGGGATCCGCGGATGCATGGGGCGGAGTCCTTTCAGAGGCCGTTGTCGAGGGTTTCGGAGCCGGCGGTAGAGGGGGCTTCGTCGCCATGGTCACCCTTTCGGGCTCCGCAGGAGGCTCGGCGGCCGCAGCCGACCAGGCGGCAACGAGCTCTGGCGTTGGCTCAGAAGCTCCGGCAATCACCATTGCAGGCGCAAGAAAGTCGCGGGGCAGAAAGGCGAACAGTAAGCGGGACCGGCGGGGGTTCAGAGAACGGATACCAAGCGGCAGCACGAGTAGCTTTAAATAATCTGGAAGCAGCTAATGAAGAGGATGAGCTGCGGGACCCCACTTATAGGGAAGAGCCCACACCTGATAGCGAGAACGATGTGGCAGAGGAAGAGGGAGGCGGGGCGAGGGAAGGCTCAGGGAGAAGGGAAGCAGCAGGGAGGCGAACTCGCGATCACACGCCCCAGGAGGCACACCTACCGACCCATGCCGATCGGACGGTGGAATTTCCAACCTCCGCCTCTCCCGCGCGATCGCGCCGCGTTCGTCGAAATCGGACCGCGATTTCAGTTGGTGCGACACGCCCAACCGCTCCGACCCCCCGCTATTTTTCATCTGACGAATTGGCGAAGCGAACAGACTTGTTCGCTGACATCGGGAATTGGGACATCAAGGCTCTATGCGACAGTCGTCAGCCTTCGCTGTCAAGGCGATTACCGCCAAATTTGTGTCAGCTATTCTCGCTGGCGTTGCTGACACCGTTACTACACCTCTCGCGAAACCCCGAGTCAGAGACAGGTTGGCGTCTGCTGTTGTTTCTCCTGCGCCTGACTCTCCGCCAAACCTCGCCACAGCGACCGGACGGGCCGAAAATCAAAGCCCGGCTCCGAGCCTTCCAGCGTGGCAAATGGGAGCAATTGTACCTGGATGCGGTGGACGCAGTCAACTCGCCACCACCGCCACGACACCAGCCAGATGCGACTGGGGTAATCAACCGAGCTGAGGGCCTGGCGAAACGTGGCAGCCTGCGACGAGCCGTTTCGCCCTGGAGTCAACGCCCGTCTGCACTCTCAGCCCCGAAATCCTGGAAGAGCTACGCCAAAAACACCCCCCTGTTGTACACGAGGAGGTGCCTTGGCCCACGGCGCAGGAGTCAACACTTTCAATCGCCCACGTGGACTTTGCCAAAATGTTGGGCAGATGCGAGAATGGAGTTGGAGCCGGGCCTTCGGGGATGACCTTTGAACATCTGCGCGACGCGGCCATCACCAACGCACTGGTCAGCACCCATCTGCACGCCTTGGTCAACACCATTCTGGGTGGAAATCTGCCAGACTCGGTGGCGAACCTCCTCACCGCGTCACGTATCATCGCTTTGGCCAAACCTGGGGGAGGTGCCCGGCCAATCGCAATCGGCGAATGCCTGACGAGGCTGGCTGCCAAGGCAGCCCTGTCAGCCATGGGAGAAGCTGCGCGAGAATTCTTCCTGCCACTACAGTACGGCGTGGCAGTGCCAGGTGGAGCCGAGGCAGTCATCCACGCGACCAGAGCCTTTCTGGACGCCCGCACCACCAGCCTGGTTCTGCAAGCGGACACCTTGAACGCGTTCAACAGCATTTCGTGAAAAGCCATTGCCACTGCGTTACAAGCCCCCGCCCTCTCGCCACTACTCCCGCTAGTGAAACTAACCTACGGTAACCCGTCGCAGCTGCTCCTGGATGTCAATTTCAACACAGACCCTCTACGAAGTGAACGCGGAGTCTGCCAGAAAGACCCACTAGGCCCGTTACTGTTCGCGGCAGGGATACATGCCACACTTCGTGAAACCGCAGACGCTTACCCCGACGTGCTCTGTTTGGCGTATGCGGACGACGTGACTTTTCTGGGTGACGCAGGGCACACTGTAGCAGCCTTCACTCACTTCACGACCAAGTTGGCACACTTGGGCCTCGAGCACAACCCTGAAAAATGTGCTGCATGGAGTTCGAGTGCGCCGGAGACAGCCACCCTCCCTCCAGGAATTCTTTTCTCAAACGATGGCAGGCCTGATTGCGGCGCCTCTACATTCCTAGCAAAGCAGCTCGAAGAGATGGCGAAGCCGCTGTCACTTCTGGAACGGGCGGATCCGCAGCGGCACTGCTCATTACGCGATGTATCTCGAGGCGTGTCGCATACCTCACAAGGACAACGCCCCTGCACCTCCTCCCCCGAGATAGTTGGAGCCAGTGGGGTATGGACCTGCTCACCACGCTCCTTACCTCTTGCGATATCCGCATGCCGACATGCAGAACTGAACAAACACGGGTCTGGGAGCAGGCGTCATTACCGCCGTCACTAGGAGGCCTGGGCGTAACGGACCCCCTCGTTGAGGGGATTTACGGCTTCACGGCGAGCTTCACCCAGGCGGCGCTCCTCCTTAACGAACTCCCGCTAGGAGACGAGAACGCACTGACCCTTGCACGGAATCACATGCTCTTGCCTCGGGACAGCACCACGCCACTGCACGCTTGGCTGACGGAGTGTGAGGAGGCGCTACCGTCAGATGCACGGGAGATATTAGAAATGGAGCGGCTGGAGCGATCTGACATCCGGCTCCAGCACGTGCTCGGACTGAAGGTGCATGGGAGTAGATATGCCGTGCAGGTACAGGCGACGAGGCGCATGCGGCTGAATCTGCTCGCGGGACACACGCAACGGATGTATTCCCTGACGGGCTATGGCACCGGCGACTGGATCACGGCAATCCCGGTCGATCCCACGAGACGGATTGGGCCGGTACACTTCGCTAACGCAGTACGCTTCCGACTGGCGTTGCCATTCTCAAACCCCAAGAACTGTGACTGCTCGGAGCACACGGCCATCACTGACCCCCGCCTCCCCAATCACCTGCTTCGCTGCGGCACGGGCAAGCACCGCATAAACACTCACAATGAGCTGCGAGACGCCTGCGTTAGCATGGCGCAGGATGCGGGCTTCATAGTTCACCGGGAGTCCACCGCCTACTGCCCCATCGAAGAGCAAACGGCTGATTTCACAATGTCGGACAGGAGCAGCGGGGCGGTTTATATTTGTGACGTCACCGTCACTGATCCTATAAGCACCAGGGACCCGGAGGCTAAAAAAGGCAGGGGATTTTCAGCATTACGCCAAGCGCCCGGAGACAGTAGGTTTCTTCCCCCTAGCAGTGGATACCTACGGCTGCCTGTGCGCGGAGGTACCCATCTTCCTCAAGCTCCTTGCAGACAAAGCGGCTCGGCGGCATTTCAACGCCGACTCAAAATCCTTCTATGCCGCCAAGTTCCTGCATCAGTTCCGGCAGCGATGGTCAGTGGCAGCGATTGTTGTTTGGCGGCTGAAATTTTTTCGCGAGAGAGCGAGAGAGAGAGAGAGAGGAATAGCCTCTGCCCTCAGCCCCTAGCCTCTGCCCTTGCCTCTAGGCCCTACTTAAGGCCTTCCTAAGGCCGTTCTCCTCATTGTTGTTTGGTGTGCTTGCGCCGATCGCCGCGGCTCCAGATCCTACGCGCAAGTGCCGTTTCAGGCCCCGTACAGCCTCGTCCAGCTGTCTCGCAGCAGCAGCGCCACCCTCCGCGGGCGCAGCCAAGACGGGCGCCAGCAACGCTGTGAGCTGGTCTGCCGCGTCCAAATACGTGTCACGCTGGTGGCCGCGGAAAGTGTCAGGAGGAATCACGGGGAGGGATGAGTGCGCGAGCACCTGAATCAGAAGCAGCGCGTGGAGGCTCTGGCCGAGGGTCGCCTCTGGAACACGCGTCTGCGGAGGCTGCAGCGCTTCCGTCAGAAACAGTTTCGGCTCATCAGCAGCAACGACGTGGGACGGCTGAGCCGTAGCGCCACCCCCCGCAGCAACAAACTCCACTCCCGCAACAGGCGGAACCGGTGGCAGATGCAGACGAGAGCCGGGAGCAGGCGCCGAAAAAGAAGGAGAAGGAGCCGATGGGGCGAGGACAGGAGGAGGAAAGGCAGCAGCTGGCGGAGGGTCCATGGGAGGCCCAGTCTGACGAGGAGCCACGTGCGCTGGCGCGGCCCGTAGTGAACTGCTCTGGCTCTGCGCCGCCCTCTCCTCGCGCACGGCACGCGACACCTCCCGCTGAAGATCCGCCATTGTCACAGGCGGGCGGAATGCCCCGCGGGGACCCCTCCAGCCCCCATTGCCACCGTGACGAGCAGGCCACTGAGCCTGCTACTGGTAGCGCCGGGGAGAGTTGCGCCGGCGCCGCGTCGACTCGCGCTCCTGCTGGGGTGCAGGAGAATGGGGGCGTGATAGTCGGCGGTCTGGCGACTGGGGACGATTCGGCTGCACTACAGGGGCCGCCGACAGCAGAGCGGGAGCAGGCTGGCCCACGCCTGGAGGCGCAACCATCGGAGCCGGGCCGTCAGTGGTGGCGGACGCCGCCTTCGGGGAAGAAACAGACGCCGACGCAAGCTCGCCAGGAACAGAAACGGCAGGTGCAACGGGGGTGCCAGGGACAGGGACAGGGGGAACAGCAACTCCCCCAGCAGGAGCAGACGCGGCTGGCGCAACAACGGGAGCAGGGGGAACAGGAGCGACAGGCGGAGCAGGAGGAGCAACAACCGGGGCCGACAGGCCAGCCTCGCTCACGTCATGGGGACCCACGGATACGAGGGGAAGAGCCTTTTCAGCGTCTATTGTCACGGGCTTCGGAGCAGACGGCGGCGGGGACCCCGTCGCCGTGGTCCCCGCTCCGGAGGCAGACGACGGCTTTTCAAACACAACCGACGCAGCGCCAGCGCGCATTGGCGAGTAATCGGTCACTCCAGCAATCACCATCGCGAGGCCGAGGAGCGCGAGGCGGAGGGCGAGAAGCGGCTAGCGGACAGGGAGGAGGGCCGGAGAACGTCTATCAGTCGGAGGCACGTAGGGCTTTAACCAGACTAGATAATGAGGATGACGAAAGAAGGGACCCCTCTTATAGGGAGGAGCCCATGCCTGCGAGCGAAGACGAAGGGACGGAAGGAGAGGAAGGAATAAGGGAGAACGCGGGGAGGACGGGAGCAGGACCAAGGCAGTCCCGTGGCGAGCAAAGGGATCCGGCTCGTGGACCGTCCGATGCCGATCGTACAGGCGAGATTCCAACCACACCACCACAAGCGAGGACGAGCCGCACTAGGCGAAATCGGGCCACGACAGACACGGCTGCGGGGCGAGAAAATTCCAATTCCCCCCGCTATTTCACGCCAGAGGAGGTGGCGATGCGGGCAGACTGGTTCGCGGACATCGCGAACTGGGATATCCCTGCCCTCTGCGACAGTCGGCAGCCAGCCCTGGCACGGCGGTTACCGCCAAACTTGTGTCAGTTGTTTTCGCTGGCGCTACTAACTCGGTTACTCCACTTGTCACGAAACCCGGAATCCGAGGCTGGTTGGCGCCTTCTCCTTTTTCTCCCGCGTCTGACGCTTCGCCAAAACTCGCCACTGAGACCGAACTGGCCCCAGATCAAGGCCCGGCTCCGAGCCTTCCAGCGTGGCGAGTGGGACCAACTGTACAGGGAGGCGATTGACGCAGTCAACACACCCGCGCCGCCACGTCATCAACCCGATGCTACCGGGGTCATTAGCCGAGCCGAGGGCCTGGCGAAACGGGGCAGTCTGCGCCGAGCCGTGTTGGCGTTAGAGTCAACGCCAGTCTGCAAACCGACTCCAGAAATACTGGACGAGCTCCGACGGAAACACCCAAGAGCCGAACTAGGGACGACAACGTGGCCACCCCGACGAGAGTCAAAATTGTCCATCACCCACGCGGATTTCGCCAAACTGCTGGGGAGGTGCGAGAACGGGGTCGGTGCCGGACCTTCGAGGACAACTTTCGAGCACATGCGCGACGCGGCAATCACGAACGGACGAGTCAGCACCCATCTGCACGCATTGATAAACACCATTCTGGGGGGCAACCTTCCAGGACCGGTGGCGGACCTACTGACAGCCTCGCGACTCATAGCCCTAGCCAAACCTGGTGGGGGTGCTCGACCAATTGCCATCGGCGAGTGCATCACCCGGCTGACAGCCAAGGCAGCCCTCGCAGCCATGGCCGATGCTGCACGTGACTACTTCCTGCCTCTACAGTATGGGGTGGCTGTGCCAGGGGGAGCCGAGGCAGTTATCCACGTGGCACGGGCGTATCTGGACAAGCTATCCAACAGCCTGGTATTGCAAACCGACATCTCGAATGCTTTCAACAGCATCTCTCGACAAGCCATCGCGACGGCGTTATAGGAGCCCGGGCTTTCGCCACTAGTGCCGCTGGTGAAACTGACCTACGGTAACCCGTCCAAGTTGCATCTCGACGCCAATTTCGAATGCGACCCACTGACCAGCGAACGAGGCGTACGGCAAGGTCACCCACTTGGCCCTTTATTGTTTGCGGCGGGAATACACCCAGCACTTCGCGACACCGCCGAGGCATATCCCCACGTGCTTTGTCTGGCCTACGCAGACGATGTCACATTCCTGGGGAATGCGGCGGACACTGTAGCTGCATTCAATCATTTCACCGAGAGTCTGGCGCACCTGGGGCTAACACGCAACGCACAGAAATGTGCAGCCTGGAGCAGGGAAGGAGCAGTGAAGGACCAGCTTCCGCGGGGAGTGCCTTTTTCCCAGAACGGCGTGCGCTTGCTTGGCAGCTTCATGGGTCCTGACAGCGGGGCGTCGCAGTTCCTGTCGGGTCAGCTACGGGAAATGGCAAAACCTTTGCCACTCCTTGAGAAAGCCGACCCCCAGGTAGCATCACTATTGCTCACCCGCTGTATCTCGAGGCGGGTGGCATACCTCACCAGAACAACGCCGCTCCACCTTCTGCCTCACGACACCTGGAGTCAGTGGGGGATGGATCTGCTTACAGCGCTACTGACAGCATGCAGCATCCGTGTTCCCACCTGCCGCGCTGAACAAGCACGTGTCTGGGCGCAGGCGTCACTGCCGCCGTCATTGGGGGGGATAGGCATTATCGACCCCCTAATCGAGGGAGTGTACGGTTACGCGGCGAGCTTCACACAGGCCGCGCTCTTTCTGGCATCACTAGAAGGCGCCCCTGATGGCGCGCTGACGCAGGCCCGGGACCACATGCTGCTGCCTGCAGACGTCGCCACGCCTCTCCACGCGTGGCTTTCGGAGTGCGAAGCGGCTTTACCAGTTGACGCACGGGAGATCTTGGAGAAAGAGCGGCTGGAGCGATCAGACACCAGACTCCAGCACGCATTGGCACTGAGGGTACATGGGAGCAGATATGCCGTGCAGGTCATGGAGACACGACGGATGGCACTGAACCCCCTGTGCGGACACACGCAGCGGATGTAGTCACTGACAGGTTACGGGACCGGGGATTGGCTGACGGCTATCCCCATTGCGGTAAACAGGAGGATAGGGCCCACCCACTTCTCTAACGCCGTGCGCTTCCGGCTGGCCCTCCCTTTCTCCACACCGAAAATCTGCGACTGCGCAGACCATATTGCCATCACGGACCCCCACCTCCCTAACCACCTACTCCGCTGCGGCACGGGCAAGCACCACATCAACACCCATAATGAGCTGTGCGATGCCTGCATTAGCATGGCCCAAGACGCGGGGTTCATTGTCCACAGCGAGTCATCGGCGCACTGCCCCATTGAGGAACAGACCGCTGATTTTACAATGACGGACAGAAGCAGCGGTGCCGTCTACGTGTGCGACGTCACTATTACCGATCCTATTAGCACTAGGGACCCAGAGGCGCAGAAGGGCAGGGGCTGGGCGGCACGGGAGCAGGCGGACAAGAAGATCCAGCACTACCCCACCCTGCCAAAGACGGTGAATTTCTTCCCTCTGGCGGTAGACACCTACGGCTGCCCTTGTGCGGAGGTGCCAGTTTTCCTGAAACTCTTGGCGGACACTGCAGCTCGGCGCCACTTCAACGCCGACTCCAAATCATTCTATGCTGCAAAGTTCCTACACCAGTTCAGGCAACGTTGGTCAGTGGCCCTCCAAAGGGCCCAATCTGTGGGCCTCTTGCTCAAACTTGGGGAGGCTGCGGTGGTAGAGAACCCGCCTGTGGGGGGGATTGGGGACGAGTTGCACCTTGGGGACTGCTTCGCAGTCATTGAGCCCCTAGTGGAGTTGTAGATTTGTGGTGCTTGTGCCTTGCATGTTAGTTAGCTATGACTCTATGACCTGCATGCTTGTACTTGGCTGCTATATCAATACAAGGACCATTAGAGAGAGAGAGAGAGAGAGAGGATCCTCTAGAATCCATATCCTGCATGCTTGTATCCCTTTGATTTATCAATACACGGTCAGTTAGAGAGAGAGAGAGAGGATCCTAGCCTCTGGTCTCTCCCTTTAGCCCTCTGCCCTCTCCTTGAGAGCTATATAAGAGGCCCCTCAGGGCCCCTTCACCTCATTGTTCGGCTGGTGCGGAAAAATTTCGGCTGGTGCGGAAAAATTTCGCTCGTTCGAGAGAGCGAGAGAGAGAGAGAGAGAGAGAGGATCCTAGCCTCTGGTCTCTCCCTTTAGCCCTCTGCCCTCTCCTTGAGAGCTATATAAGAGGCCCCTCAAGGCCCCTTCACCTCATTGTTCGGCTGGTGCGGAAAAATTGCTCGACAGCGCGGCCTTCGGCCGCGCTTGAGGGGACAGCAAGTGACAATACTAAGAGTTGCTCATATACAACGGCATTACAATCATGGCTCCTCCTACAACAACCTAGACAAGCAAATAAAAAATGGGGCGATCGGAGCCCGCATCTACATGCGGTGAGCTCCAAGGGCGTGAAGAATGCCCGTCAGGGAGCGCCACAGCTCGCGGACCACTAGCGTGCTTGCGCCGATCGCCGCGGCTCCATCCGCGCAAGTGCCGCCTCAAGCCCCGGACGGCTTCGTCAAGCTGTCCCGCAGCAGCAGCGCCACCCTTCGCGGGCGCAGCCAGCACGGGCGCCAGCAGCACCGCGAGCTGGTCCGCCGCGTCCAGGCAAGAGTCACGCTGGCGGCCACGGAAGGTCTCAGGAGGGACCACAGGGAGAGATGAGTGGGCCAGCACCTGAATCAGCAGCAGAGCATGGAGACTGTCAGCGAGGCGGTGTAGCTGTCCGAGAGTTGCCTCGAGAACACGGGTCTGCGGAGGCTGGAGTGCCTCCGCCAGGAACTGGAGCGGCTCATCGGCATCAGCTGGGAGAGCAAACGGAGCCGCCAACGAGCCGCCACCCACGGCCACAAACTCCACTCCCGCAACGGGCGGAACCGGCGGCAGATGGAGACGAGAACCGGGAGCAGGTGCCGATACAGCGGGAGAAGGAGCTGGCGGCGCAAGGATCTAAGGAGGAGGCGCAGCAACAGGCTGCGAGGTCGCGGGGAGCGCGGCCGGATGAGGAGCCTCGAGGGCTGGCGAGGCGCGCATCGAACTGCTTTGGCTCTGCGCCGCCCTCTCCTCCCGAACCGCCCTCGATACTTCCCGCTGAAGATCCGCCATCGTCACAGGCGGGCGATACCCCCCACCCCCGCCACGAGCACGGGGACCCCTCTAATCCCCCTGACCCCCGGGGTGAGCAGGCCAGTGCGACTGTTGCTGGTACCGCCGTGGAGACTCACGCCGGCGACGAGAGGACTTGCGGTCCTGATGGGGAGCGGGGGAATGGGGGCGCATCGAGCGACGGTCAGGCGACGGAGGGCGTGACGGCTGGCTTGCAGGAGCCACCGCCGTCACAGCAGGGGCGGACTGGCCCGCCGCCGCAGGCGCAACCGACGGAGCCGGCTCGCCAATGGTGGCGGACGCCGCCTTTGGTGACGAAGCAGAGGCCTACGCAGGTAGGCAGGGGACAGAAGCGGTCGGCGCAACTGGGGCGCCAGGGACAGGTGCAGGGGGTTCAGCAACACCCCCAGCAGGGGCAGACGCCGACGGCTCGACAAGGGGAGCCAGGGGGCCAGGTGCCGCAGGCGGAGCAGACGGAACAGCAGCGGGAGCGGACGGGCCTGCCTCTGACCCGACAAGGGGATCCGCGGGTGCGTGGGGAGGAGTCTTTTCAGAGACTGCTGTCACGGGTTTCGGAGCCGGCGGTAGAGGGGGCTTCGTCGCCATGGTCGCCCTTTCGGGCTCCGCCGGAGGCTTGGCGACCGCAGCCGACCAGACGGCAACGAGCTCTGGCGACGGCTCAGGTGCTCCGGCAATCACCATCCCTAGAGCAAGGAAGACGCGTGGCGAGGAGAGAAACCGTAAGCGGAACAGGCGGAGGGCCAGAGAATGGGTATCAGGCGACGGCGAGAATGGCTTTAAACAATGTGGACGAAACTATTAGTAATGATGAAGACGAGCGGGACGACCCATCTTATAGGGAAGAAGCCCTTCCCGAGAGCGAGGAGGAGGAGACGGAGGAGGAAGGCATGGCGAGAGAAGGACCAAGGAGAAGGGAAGACGTGGTGCAGCAGGCGGAATTGCAAGTACCACCGATGACTCAGCCACCATCCGATGCTGATCGGACGGGTGCAAATCCAACCTCAGGCCCACCAATGAGATCGAGCCGCGCTGGGAGAAATCGAACCGCCATTGCCGGTGCTGCGGCGCGCCCACCAGCATCAATTCCCCACTACTTTTCACCAGACGAGCTAGCGAAGCGGACAGACCTGTTCGCAGCCATCGCGAACTGGGACATTCCAGCACTTTGCGACAGTCGTCAGCCTCCACTGTCGCGGCGTTTACCGCCAAACCTGTGTCAGCTTTTTTCGCTCGCGCTACTGACACCGTTACACCACCTATCACGAAACCCTGATTCGGAAATGGGATGGCGCCTGCTGCTGTTTCTCCCGCGCCTGACGCTTCGCCAGACCTCGCCACAACGCCCGAACTGGCCAAGTGTCAAGAGCCGGCTCCGAGCTTTCCAGCGTGGCGAATGGGATCAGCTGTACCAAGACGCGTTGAACGCAGTCAACACACCGCCCCCGCCAAGACATCAGCCAGATGCGACAGGTGTCATCAGCCGTGCAGAGAGCCTGGCAAAACGTGGCAGTCTGCGCTGAGCCGTGCTGGCCCTCGAGTCAACGCCCGTCTGCACACCCAGCCCGGAAATATTGGAGGAGCTGTGCAAAAAGCACCCACCCGCTGGAGATGAGGCAGTGACGTGGCCCGAGACACAAGGGTCAAAACTGTCAATCCCCCACCCTGACTTCGCTAAAATGTTGGGGAGATGCGAGAATGGGGTCGGGGCCGGACCATCAGGGATGACATTCGAACACCTGCGTGACGCGGCGATCACCAACGGAATGGTCAGCACCCATCTGCACGCCTTGGTCAACACTATGCTGGGAGGACAATTGCCAGGTTTGGTAGCAAACCTGCTGACGGCGTCGCGTCTCATCGCCCTTGCCAAGCCGGGGGGGGGGGCTAGGCCAATCGCCATCGGCGAGTGCCTAACGAGGCTGGCAGCCAAGGCTGCCCTGTTAATCATGGGAGAACCGGTCCGCGAATTTTTCCTACCGCTACAGTACGGGGTGGCAGTACCAGGTGGAGCAGAGGCAGTAATCCACGCAGCCAGGGCTTTTTCGGATGCCCGCCCGGACAGCCTGGTACTGCAAGCCGACATTTCAAACGCGTTCAACAGCATTTCGCGAACCGCCATCGCCGACGCGTTACACGAGCCCACCCTCTCGCCGCTGCTGCCGCTCGTGAAACTGACATACGGTAACCCGTCGCAGCTGCTACTGGACTCCAACTTCAACAGCGCACCACTAGCAAGTGAACGCGGCGTGCGCCAAGGAGACCCACTTGGGCCGTTGCTATTTGCAGCAGGGATACACGCCACACTTCGAGAAACTGCCGAATCACACCCTGACGTGCTGTGCTTGGCATATGAGGACGATGTCACCTTCCTGGGTTGCACATACTGTAGCTGCATTCACATACTTCACAGCAAAGTTGGCGCACCTGGGCCTCGCACATAACCCACAGAAATGTAGCGCCTGGAGCTCAAGCGCAATCGACACAGCTTGCCTTCCGCCAGGAGTGCCGTTCTCTAAAGACGGCGTGAAGCTACTGGGTAGCTTCGTGGGGCCGAAAAGCGGCGCAGCTCAGTTCCTGGCAGGTCAACTTGCTGAGATGTCAAAACCCCTACCCCTGCTCGAGCGAACAGACCCCCAGGTAGCAGCCCTTCTAATTACGCGATGCATCTCGCGACGAGTTGCATACCTCATCAGGACGACACCACTCCACCTCCTCCCCCGTGATACATGGAGCCAGTGGGGCCGGGATCCGCTCGCCACGCTCCTCACGTCGTGTGATATTCGCGTTCTGACGTGTCGAACAGAACAATCGCGGGTTTGGGAGCAAGCGTCGCTGCCGCCATCCTTGGGAGGACTGGGCATCACAGACCCCCTAGTCGAGGGGATCTACGGTTTCGCAGCCAGCTTCACGCAGGCGGCGCTGTATCTCGGCTGTCTACCGCTGGAAGAAGATAACGCTCTCACCCTAGCACGGAACCATATGCTACTGCCGCGGGTTGACAGCACACCGCTACACACATGGCTGACCGAGTGTGAAGAGGCACTGCCCTTTGATGCGCGGGAGGTACTGGAGAAGGAGAGGCTTGAGCGTTCTGACATCCGGCTCCAACACGTGCTAGGACTCAAAGTCCACGGAAGCAGATACGCAAAGCAGGTGCAGGCGACAATGCGCATGAAGCCGAATCCGCTCGCTGGTCACACGCAGCGGATGTTCCCTATGACAGGCTATGCCACAGGCGACTGGCTCACCGCGATCCCCATCGCTCCCGCAAGACGGATAGGGCCAGTGCACTTCGCCAACGCGGTACGCTTCCGCCTCGGCCTACCGTTTTCCACACCCAAGAACTGTGACTGCGCGGACCACACGCCTATCACCGACCCCCGCCTCCCGAACCACCTGCTCCGCTGCGGCACAGGCAAGCACCGCACGAACACGCACAATGAGCTGCGGGACGCCTGCATTAGCATGACGCAAGACGCGGGGTTTATAGTACACAGGGAGTCGGCCGCCTACTGCCCTATCGAGGAGCAAACGGCCGACTTCACCATGACCGATAGAAGCAGTGGGGCGGTGTACATCTGCGACGTTACCATCACTAACCCTATCAGAACTAGGGACCCGGAAGCACAAAAGGGCCGGGGATGGGCGGCACGTGAACAAGCAGACAAGAAAATCAAGCACTACGCCAACCGCCCAGAGATGGTTGGCTTCTTCCCACTGGCAGTAGACACCTACGGCTGCCCATGCGCCGAGGTCCCTGTCTTCCTCAAGCTCCTGGCAGACACAGCGGCTCGGCGCCACTTCAACGCCGACTCAAAATCCTATTATGCTGCCAAGTTTCTGCACCAATTCAGGCAACGGTGGTTGGTGGCTCTTAAGAGGGCTCAATCCGTGGGACTCCTACTTAAGTGGGGTGAGGCAGCGGTGGCAGAAAACCCGCCTGTAGGAGGCATAGGGCAGGAGCTGCACCTCAATCCTAGGTCTGGACATCTGTGTGGACACAATAATGGGAAATGAAATGTTGCGCGACATCTCAGGCGGGCAGAAGAAGCGCGTCACCACAGGCGTGTCCCTCGTGGGCCCCAAGCAAGTTCTCCTGATGGACGAGATCAGCACGGGGCTGGACTCGTCCGCCACCTTCCTCATCACGCGCTGCCTGCGCCATCTCACGCACCTCCACTCTGCCACCACGCTCGTCGCCCTCCTGCAGCCCGCCCCCGAGACCTACGAGCTCTTCAACGACGTGCTGCTGTTCTCCGAGGGCCACGTTGTGTTTCACGGGCCCAGGGAACACGTGGTGCCGTTTTTCAACCAGCTGGGCTTTGAGTGCCCAGAGAGGAAAGGCGAGGCGGATTTCCTGCAAGAGGTGACGTCGATGAAGGACCAGGGGCAGTACTGGAAGGGGGGGCGGGCAGCCAGCCGTATCACTATGTGCCGGCGCAGGCGTTTGAGGCGGTGTTCAAAGAGACGCAGATCGGCAAGGCCACTTCTGCCCACCTCTCGGTACGTACCACTGGTGCCCACCTCTCGGTACGTACCATGTTTTTTGTCGTCAGGCTCTGGTCCCTTCGTCCCGCACTTTTGCTTTTGCTCCACAATTTTCCCAAACCTCCTGCCCTCCTAACCACTCCTCCCCTTTTTCAAACCCCACCTCACATTCCCAAACTTGTAAACCCCATCCTCACCCCAACCCCCACCAAGTGCCCTACCCCAAGGAGAAAAGCCCTCCCGGCGCCCTTGCCCACAAGCGCAACGCCCTCCCAACATCTGAAATGTTTTGTGCAGTCTTCGAGCGCGAGTTTCTCCTCATGAAGTGCAACACGTTCCTCTACGTCGCTCAGACCATCCAAATCATCCTCATCGCACTCGTCACCATGACCATCTTCTTCCGCACCACGCTTGACATCTCCCTGCAAGACGGCAACTACTACCTCTGCGCCATGTTCTTCGGGCTCATCATGATGCTCATATCTAGGCAACCGAGGGCAGTGGCTAAGGGCAGAGGGCTGAGGCTATTCCTCTTTCTCTCTCTCTCTCTCGCTCTCTCGAACGAACGAGCGGAAAAATTCAGCCGCAAACTGAATAATGAGGAAAGGGAGGGTGAGACGGGCCCTTAAATATCTAGGCAACCGAGGGCAGTGGCTAAGGGCAGAGGGCAGAGGCTATTCCTCTCTCTCTCTCTCTCTCTCTCTCTCTCTCTCTCTCTCTCTCTCTCTCTCTCTCTGTCTCTCTCTCTCTCTCTCTCTCTCTCTCTCTCTCTCTCTCTCTCTCTCTCTCTCTCTCTAACGGTCCTTTGTATTGATAAGTGTGGTTCGGTACAAACATGCATATTCTAGGCCAGGGCATGTCTAGCATGAAGACTAGCAAATGGGGTCGAGCAACGATAATACAAAACCTTCAGAACACACACCCCTAGTCCCTCCCCAAACCCCCCCCCCCCCCCCCCCCCCCTATCTTAGGTGCCTCGAGCGTTGCGAAGCAGTCCCCCGGGTTCACCTCCCCCTCTGGTCTTCCCAGTGGGGGGTTCTCTGCCCTTGCCGCCTGGTTCAGCTTTGTGAGAAAGCTCACCGCCTGGGCTCTCTGGAGTGCGACCGACCAGCGCTGGCGGAACTGGTGGAGCATCTTCGCGGCCTGGTAGGTAGACGGGTCCGCGTTGAAGATTCTCCGTGCAGCTTTGTCCGCCAGCAGCTTCAGGAACGTGGGCACCTCGTCGCACGGGCAGCCGTAGGTCTCTACCGCCAAGGGGAAAAATTCAGCAAACTCAGCCCTGCCGTGGTAGAGGTCTATCTTCTTGTCCGCTGCCTCCCGCGCTGCCCAACCCCTCCCTTTCCTTGCGGTCTCATCACGCTTACTGATGGGGTCCGTTATGGTGATGTCTGCCAGCCATACCGCCCCCGAGCTCCCATCCCTGAAGGCCAAGTCGGCCTTCTTGTTGTCTACAGGGCTAAAGGCCGTGCACTCCTTATGCACGGCAAATCCTGCATCCTGCGCCATGCGGATGCACTCGTCGCGCAGCTCGTTGTGGGTGTTGGTCCGATCGTGCCCTGTACCGCACCTAAGCAAGTGGTTCGGCAGTCTCTTATCCAGGATGGGGACCCGTTTGGTGCAGTCGCAGCAGTCGGGCACAGACAGGGGCAGGCCGAGCCTAAACTGGAGGGCGAACTTGAAGTGGCAGGGGTATAGGCGTAGGGAAGGCATGTAGGGGATTGCCATGAGCCAGTCCCCCGCCCCATAGCCCGTGAGGGACATGAGGCGCTGGGTGTGGCCTAGCCGGGGGTTCAGTTCCATCTGTCTGGATGCTGTGATCTGGGCGGCACTCCGGCCCCCTTGGACTAGGAGTGCTAAGCGGTGTTGCAGCTGGCCCTTGGGTTTTGTCTGCTCCGCGGATAGAAGATCCCTCGCCTCCTGCGAGAGGCTGTCCCTGCAGTCCCTGATCCACTGCTGCAATTCGGTGGGGCTGCGCTGCCCCTCTCATAGCGCTGCCCCTCTCATAGCGCTGCCCCTCTCATAGCGCTGCCCCTCTCATAGCGCTGCCCCTCTCATAGCGCTGCCCCTCTCATAGCGCTGCCCCTCTCATAGCGCTGCCCCTCTCATAGCGCTGCCCCTCTCATAGCGCTGCCCCTCTCATAGCGCTGCCCCTCTCATAGCGCTGCCCCTCTCATAGCGCTGCCCCTCTCATAGCGCTGCCCCTCTCATAGCGCTGCCCCTCTCATAGCGCTGCCCCTCTCATAGCGCTGCCCCTCTCATAGCGCTGCCCCTCTCATAGCGCTGCCCCTCTCATAGCGCTGCCCCTCTCATAGCGCTGCCCCTCTCATAGCGCTGCCCCTGCCCCTCTCCGCTTCCACCCACACATGTCCATTCGCAAGGTGCGGCGCAGCAAAGTGGAATGAAGAGGCGTGCCTAAGTGCCATCCCACACACAGCTTCCCACATGCGTTCTGCTTTTCACATCTGCCCAGCAGCAGTGAGCCGCCTGCCCTACCACACGCACCGGCCTGGGAGGAGTTGAACCAGCGGAACCACGCCTTGAGGCGCGGCAAGCATGCATGCAGGAACGACACCCGCTCACACCCCTCCGCCTCCCCGCCTCCTGCCCCCACTCCCTCTCCCACCCCCTCCTTCGGCACAAACGACCCGTTTGGCAGCCGATGACACGTGGCAGCACTGCGAGCTGCCAGATCAGCAATCTCTGTGGAGAGATGGGTGATAAGGTGAGAGGGAAACGGATTTCTGGGAGGCAATAACAAGGTAGCGAACAGCAAGACCAGCATCCAAGGTTCGTGCATCCATGGCAGCACAGCAAAGGCCATGACAAGCGCAAGCTATGTAGGTGGTGAAGTCCAGAGCAGGCAGACATGGAGAGCATACGGCAGTCAGAGAGCAACACGTGGTGAAGAGCATTGATTCGTAGCAATAGAGTCCGCCGAGGGGATGGGACGGGGTCGTTTGGTACGAGTGAGAAGGAGAACGAGGGCGAAATGCACTTGGAGTGCACACCGGTGAGAGGGAGGAAGAGCGTGGGCGGGTTGCCGTTGGTCACATGCTGCTCTATGAACTCCTCCGGTACCTTGCTGCCCTTGCCATGGGGGAATGGAGGGGTGGGGGAGAGGGAGTGTGAAACATTCAGAGGTGAGGTGAGATGGCAAGTATGAGGACCAACCGGGAGTGAGCAGCAGTGGTGATGCATCCCCACGCCCCCCTCACCTGCGCGCCTCATCCCCCTGCCCCCTCACCTGCGCGCCTCATCCCCCAGGATCTGTTCCCGAGGGATCCAGCCGTCCACGTTGAGCAGGTCCAGCCAGTGCCCCACCGCGTCCATCGCCATGCGCTCGTCCCACCGCCTGCCCCCATGCCATACCGTGCCGTCATGCCATCATGCCATGCCATGCACACACAGGGGGGTGGAAGAAAAGGGAGGACATCCATGGGCATGGTGCGCCGCGTGCCTGGCGCCTGAGTGCGACTCGGAGCGATTGACTGGAGAACCACCTGAGGGTGAGCTGGTGGAAGCCCTTAAAGCCACCTGGCCACCACCTTACAGTCAACTGATCCCGAACTGCTGGGGGCCCCTGAAGCCACCTGAGAGGCACCTGAGGATCACCTAAGCAAAAGCTTGTGGAAGCTCATAAAGGCACCTGAGGGCCACCTAAGAGTCACCTGAGGGCCACCTGAAGGTCACCTGAGGGCCACCTGAAGGTGACCTGAGGGCCACCTGAAGGTTACCTGAGCACGAGCTGATGAAAGCCCTCGTCCCAGAGGAAGCCCCGAGGGAACATGGGCCGGCTGGGCGTGGCGGTGAACAGTGCCGCCGCCCAATACTGCCAGTACGCCGCTGGGTCACTGGGGTCCTGGTGTGCGCACGGGGTTGTGGCGATTGGCGGAAAGAATGACGGGACGTTGAGCAAGGAGGCATGAGCAGCGCATGTGCACGGGCAGCGGTGGCCAAGGCTTGAGGGACAAGCGGGCGAATGAAGATGAAGATGAACGGATGAGGGGAAGAGATGAAGTGAGTGAACCACTCTATGATGGAGGCGTGATGGCAAGTACCTTAAGATGGGGCGGAATGGCGATGCGGGAGCGGCCGTGGAAGTACCCCACGCCGCCGATGAGGTTGCTCAGCGCTGCCTTCACCGCGTCGCCCACTCCTGGGATCTTCTCTGCCAGCTGGGCGGGCAGGCAGGGGACGGGTTGTGGCGAGGGGTAGGCACAGTGGCAGAGAGGACTCTAATGACCTCACACGGCCACAGGCCACTGGCACCAGAGAATGGTCCCTGACCTCGCACAACCACCCCACTGCCTCACGCCCTGTACCCCTTTCCCCACAACCTTTCCTCTCCCTTCTCAACCCCCACTGCCACCTGCCGCTTCTCCTCACCTCAGGGACGACAGGGAAGGAAGCTTCCATGCGGCGCTCCACTGCCGCGTCTGCCTCTCCCATGCGTCGCGCCAACGCAGGGCCTGGTGACGGACGGTGGAAGGAGGGCAGCGGCGAAGCGGTGGGAGGAGAGGGGAAGAGGGGGGTTGCATGCGTGTGCGTGTGTGTGCTGTGCTGCTCATCATTCCGTTTGAAGGCAAGGACTATGAGAGGCACCTGAGAGAAGGTTGAGGCGCCTGGTGGCTTGTTGTGACGATGATTGCGCAGCAGAGGCAGCGGGGAGGCCGGAGAGGAAGACAAAGTCCACCACCGCTGGCAGCCACACTGTCAGCTGTGGCCGGGGCGTGTGTGGGGTGGCGGGGAGAAGGAGATAGAGAGAGGGTGAGAGTCGAGCGAGAGGCGATGGATGGGTGGAGCGAGAAGCACATGATGCGGTGACAAGGAGAAAGAGAGCAGAAACATGCGCACGGGTCGGGAGCACAAGCAGAGGCGAGCAGATGCAGTGCAGCAGATTGTGGTGGTGGAGTGGAGTGCAAGTGGACGATGCAGCTGCCTTGCCTTCACAACGCAAGACATATGAGGCAGCGTGGGCATCTGTATTGCACCTGGATGATGGCCACGTTGGCGCCCGGCTGTGCCTTGTTGCCCAGTGTCGGCTGCTGCGTGGTTTGGTACTGCCGGAGGGGGAAGGTGTGGGGAAGTATGCAAGGGTGGACGGGGGGGTGTGAGGAGGTAGAGCAGGAGACTCTGTTGTAGAGGGAGGCTCTGTTGTAGAGGGAGACTCTGTTGTAGAGGGAGGCCACGGAGGAATGACAACTCGGGATGCTCAGGTGCATGTGGGCACATGCAGATGATGGCAGCAGGGCGGGCATGAGAGCACGTACGTGGCGGATGAGGGCGGCCTTGACAGTGTCCGACAGGTTGTGCATGTGCCGCGTGTGCACCGCCTCAAATGTCGCCCCCGGCCCCTCCGCCTGCTGCTTGCGGATGGGAGAGGAGGGGGCATGGGGGGCGAGGGAAGAGGTTTGGGTTGAGAAGCAGCAGCGGCGAGCGTGAGTGCAACACAACACACACACTGTCCGCCGCGCACAGGTGCCATACCTGCCAGCGCGCACAGGTGGCATACCTGTGTGACGGCATGCAGCTCCCACCGCCCAAACACATCCGACACCCCCCCCGCCACCACCACTGCCCGCTGCCCCCCTCGCCCCTCCGCCTCCTCCGCCCCACCCCCCTCGCCCATCAGCCTCCTCCCTTTCTTTCCCCCTCTCTCAACCCCTCGTCCCGCCCCACCCCTTCTCAAACCACTGCCCTCCACACTCCTCAACCTTCTCCTCCCCACCCCCATCGCCTCCTCCTCCTCCTCCTCCTCCTCATCCTCCTCCTCGTCCTCAAATCCCCCTCGCACCCACTCCTCGTCACCCTCCGCCCCCCCTCGCCCCGCACTGCCACTCGCACCCTCTCCCCCGCCCACCCCAGTGGCAGCGGCGGGGTGCAGCACGAGGCGGGCCACCTCGGCGGGCGAGGGCAGCGCCAGCAGCGGGGCGCCCGCCTCGTCCGCCACGTAGAAGAAGAAGGTGCTGCGGGAGGGAGGGAGGGGGGGGGGGGGGAGGTGGGGAGGAGGGTAGAGGGGGGAGCAAGAGGAACAGCCAGTGGGGATGAGAGAGGGAGGGGGAGGAGGAGAAGTGAGACGAGTGAGAACCGGAAGTGGTGTGTGGGGTGGAGGTGGGGAGGGAGAAGGAAGTGGGAGCAGGCCTCAACGTGGCAATAACTACTGTTGTCTCATAGGGGCATTGACTGGGCGTTGACTCACAAGGGCATTGACTGGGCGTTGACTCACAAGGGCATTGACTGGGCGTTGACTCACAAGGGCATTGACTGGGCGTTGACTGCGCCGCCCACCCTCTCACGGTTGAGGTCCACGGCCACGCGCACGGCCCAGTCACCCCCGTACCCCGTGCTGCCGTTGAAGGACTTGAGGAACGCCATGCTCAGGTCGAATGGGCCGTCCTTCACCTCCTGTGCGCACATGGGAACTCACTCGGATGAGCAGCACTTGAGTTACTGCCCTTCCTCTCCCCTATCCATGCCAATCCCATGGGCCCTGCACTCTCAACCCTCATGCCCTTCGTCCACTCCCACTCTCTCCCTCCCCTCCCAAGGTTTCTCCTTCCCGTGTCACCTCCCCATACCTGGCGGGCGTAGCGGCGGCCATCATGGCGCAGCCAGGAGTAGGAGTGCAGGACGGGGTCGTGCAGCTCACACGTGTGGCGGACCACAAAGTCGTCCTGCCTCGGCGCCCACCACATCACCCCCGCCACCACCGACTGGGGCAGGCTGGGAGGGAATGGAAAGACAGAGACAACCGGCACGACACGCGAGGAATATGGGGGGCAGGACATGGAGGCAGCATGGGCAGGAGTGGAAGAGGAGAGGCGTGTGCAATGCAGGAATGCGCGGATGGTAAAGAGGGGAGTGGAGCGAGTGAGTGAGCAAGTGATGGGAAGAGGCACCGCACGCAGCAGCGGCACAGCGAGCAGCGTGGCAACCACAAGCCACCTCCTCCTCCCCTGCCGCCCGCACTGCACTGCTGACAGGCTCGCCCCCTCTCCCTTCAGTGGCGCCCCCTCTCCCTTCAGTGGCGCCCCCTCTCCCTTCAGTGGCGCCCCCTCTTCCGCTACGGCACAGCACAGCACAGCACAGCACAGCACCGCACAGCACAGCACAGCACAGCAGAGCGCAGCACAGCACAGCACAGCGCAGCACAGCGCAGCACAGCGCAGCACAGCACAGCACAGCGCAGCACAGCACAGCACAGCGCAGCACAGCACAGCACAGCACAGCGCAGCACAGCGCAGCACAGCACAGCACAGCACAGCGCAGCACAGCGCAGCACAGCACAGCACAGCACAGCACAGCGCAGCACAGCGCAGCGCAGCACAGCACAGCGCAGCACAGCGCAGCACAGCGCAGCGCAGCACAGCACAGCGCAGCACAGCACAGCACAGCACAGCACAGCAGAGCAGAGCAGAGCAGCCTACCGTGGGCGAATGCCGAGGTAGAGTTGCGGGCGGTAAGTTCCCCACAGCATCTCCTCCGCATACCCGCCCTTGAACTGCCCACACATGCCATGCCATGCCATGAGATGACGACACATGATGCAGCATGCAAGGTCATGCCATGTCATGGCAGCACACGATGGGAGGAGAGGGGTCAAGCCCACCTGCCAATGCATGTGATCCGCATGCCATTAGGTGCCAACCGCAATGCGCCAAAGCATCCCATGAGGAACGTTTACCCATGCACGTATGCACATCGACCCATTCAATCATCCACCTGTACACCCGTGCATCCATGCACACACATATGAAACGCTTCGCACGGTCGTGGGCGCGAGGAGCAGCGACGGCCTTGGGGAGGCATGACTTCAACGCCTTGCGCCGCTCCTGATCCTCGCATGCCACTTGCCCGTGCTTGCCATGCACTGCGTTGCCGGGATAACCATCCCAACCCCCTCCGACCGCCCGCACCTCACCATGGGGAGCACCTCACCATGGGAAGCATCACCATGGGAAGCACCTCACCATGGGAAGATCCGCCACGCGCGGGGCGTTGAGCGGCGTGAGGTGGCGCTGCTTCTCGGAGGAGCCGAAGAGCGCGTCGCCCCACGTCAGCACGACGATCACCGCCGCCGCGCATCCCGCAGCTAGCACCAGCGCAAGGACCGCCGCATTCCACGCCAGGTTTGCCGGGGCAGCCTTCCCTCGGTGCGGGTAGTGCGCCGCCCTGTGCGCCTGTGCACGCTTGCCCGCCGCGCCGCCGTCAGCGCGCGGGGAGGACGGGTCGTCTCCTCCATCCCTGGCACCGCGTCGCCGCGAGGGTGGAGGCATTGTGGAAGAAGCGCAGCAACACGAGTGGATTTAGGAGCCCGCTGGCCGTGGGGTCACACGGGAGTGTCTGGTGGAGACTCGGATGGAATCGCCAGGCGTGGGCATCACCAGCTTCACACTCAATTCAATCACTCTGCGTTCCATGAACAGATCGCGATGTGAATGTTGTACTCGTTATAACAGTACTGGTAAAAGTAATTCGGTACTGTGAACATCCAAGAATACTCTCAAGAATATGGACTGTTATGAGCGGGTGTTGTTCTGTGTCAAATAGGCCTTTGGATTGGATATACACTGTGGTTGAGAAGATCTTTAATCCTGGAAAATTCATAACATTCGAATGAAATAATATGGCAATATGATATGCAATTACACGCACGAAGACCAAGTAGATACAGGTAAACGCCACTGGAAGTGCGAACCTGAGTTGCGCATGCATGCTGCATGAGAGCGTCGTCCATGTGCACCCTCTGGTGGGCGAGGTGTTGTTGCACGGGCAGAGAACAGGCCCCCACATGAAGCTTGACCGAATCTCCATGCCAGAACGTGGTGAAAGTACTTATGTACAGCCAAGAAGTGCAGGTGGTCACGAGCCCATGTTTCCCCATGCTGCTGCCACCTCCACTCCCATGTCCACTGGTAGTCCCTTGTGAGGTGTTGCTCCGCCGTCTGCTGCCAGCCCAGCGGGTGGCACCTCAGTGCCTTGCGTGCCGCCCACAGGAGCAGCTTGAGCAGTGTGAGCAGCAGCGTGAGTGGCAAAGACAGCGTGGGTGGGGCCCCATGGGGGAGGCAGTACCAAGGGGAGGTGGTACCTGGCAGGCAGACAAGGTCGTGATTAGGATACAGAGGCTGGTTAAGGGGCAGGAAGGGGTACAGACAGAAGCAGGAAAAGGAGAAGTAGGAAAGTAGCAAGAAAAAAAAGGACGATTGCAATGGCGGTGCAAGTACCAGGGGGGACGGATGGTGATGGCAGTGCCGGGCTGAATGGCAGGCGCAAGGGAAGCACTGGGGGCAGGAGAAGCTGCAGCAGTGCCAGTAGCAGTGGCTGCAAACGGTGCGGAGCTGTTGAGAGTGGTGCTGCTGGTGGGGATGACTGCAAGGAACAGCTGTGCCTGCTTCCGAAGAAGGTCGTCGTCTGGTATGTGGGGGTGGCGGGATGGGGGAGCATTGGGAGTGGAGGCGCGTAAGGGTGGAAGCGTGAGGAACACAAGCGGTGTGGCATGCAGAGGAGGGAATTCAGGAGAGAAAGAAGGGGAGGAAGGAGAAACAAAGAATGGGTACGTTTGCACACATTGTCTGCTATGACCCCTGATGTGAGCATTAAGAGTGAGTGTGAGTTGTGAGAGTGAGTGTGAGTGATGAGGGCAAGTTTGACATGAGCACCACCCACCTGCAGCAAGCATTGCTGCTCGCGCCACATGCTCGTCTCTCCCTGCACCTCCCACACTCGCATCGCCTGCACGCCAACGCTCACGCCACGCACCACCAGCATCACCACCACCACCAGCAGCAGCAGCACCACTAACAGCACTAACAGCACCGCGAGCATCCTGAGCAGCTGCCGCACCCCAGTGATCGCTTCCTCCTCCCCCTCCTCCGCCACTGTCTCCCTGCCCCTCCCCCGCATAACCCGTGCCAGCCTGGCAGCGCAGCTGACTCATGGGAGCAGACGTGGCACGCTGCTGGGCCTGCTGGCACAGGCACAATGCCACGTGGCCCTCGAAGCTCACACTGGTTACAGTCACATGCAAGTCACGCATCCCATCCCAGGGCGCATGCGCCTCTGCTGCATCTGCCCGTGCATACTGCACTGCCTGTGCACCGTGCACTGCCTCGTGCCCGCTGCCTGCCTCTGCCCCGTGCTGCTGCTGCTGCCGCTGTGCCGCCTCCAGGCGAGCCAGACGCGACTTGAAGGGCAGACTGAGTGAGAGCGAGAGGAAGAAAGAAAGGACGGGGAAAGAAAGAGGGGAGGGGAAGTGCCGAGGGGGCTTGGAGCAAGAGAAAGGTGTATGGAGCACAGGAAGTGGCGAGTACCCAACATGTGGGCAACATGAAACCTTCGTACAGTCACCTGCATGCAGTCACCTGCATGCAGTCACCTGCATACAGTCACCTGCATGCAGTCACCTGCATACAGTCACCAGCATACAGTCACCTTGCAGCGCCAGGCCCTCTGGGCTTGCTCCCTGCTGAAGCAGTAACGCGTGTTCTCGGGGTGGGAGGGGCACACGAGGGCGAGGGGAGTGGTGGCAGCAGCGAGGCGAGCGAGGTGTGGGGCGGGGGGAGGCCGGGCGGCATGAGCTGCAAGGAGGGGGGCGGAGGGGAGGAGAAAACGAGGAAGGATAAACGGCAAGGGAGAAGCCGGTGGTTAAAGGGAGGTGAGAAACGCAGGACAGCAAAAGGCAAGCAGCCATGCGATGAGAGCGGTGCGCCGCCCAGTCAGTCCAACGCAAGATTGGGAATGGTGCATGGGTGGATGGTGCATGGTGGATGGTGCATGGTGGATGGTGCATGGTGGATGGTGCATGGTGCATGGTGGATGGTGCATGGTGGATGGTGCATGGTGGATGGTGCATGGTGGATGGTGCATGGTGCATGGTGCATGGTGGATGGTGCATGGTGCATGGTGCATGGTGCATGGTGCATGGTGGATGGTGCATGGTGCATGGTGCATGGTGGATGGTGCATGGTGCATGGTGCATGGTGGGTGGTGCATGGTGGATGGTGCATGGTGGATTGTGCATGGTGGATGGTGCATGGTGGATGGTGCATGGTGGATGGTGCATGGTGGATGGTGCATGGTGGATGGTGCATGGTGGATGGTGCATGGTGAATGGTGCATGGTGGATGGTGCATGGTGCATGGTGGATGGTGCATGGTGCATGGTGCATGGTGCATGGTGGATGGTGCATGGTGGATGGTGCATGGTGCATGGTGCATGGTGGATGGTGCATGGTGCATGGTGGATGGTGCATGGTGGATGGTGCATGGTGCATGGTGCATGGTGCATGGTGAATGGTGCATGGTGCATGGTGCATGGTGGATGGTGCATGGTGCATGGTGCATGGTGGATGGTGCATGGTGGATGGTGCATGGTGGATGGTGCATGGTGGATGGTGCATGGTGGATGGTGCATGGTGGATGGTGCATGGTGGATGGTGCATGGTGGATGGTGCATGGTGGATGGTGCATGGTGGATGGTGCATGGTGAATGGTGCATGGTGGATGGTGCATGGTGCATGGTGGATGGTGCATGGTGCATGGTGCATGGTGGATGGTGCATGGTGCATGGTGCATGGTGGATGGTGCATGGTGGATGGTGCATGGTGGATGGTGCATGGTGGATGGTGCATGGTGGATGGTGCATGGTGGATGGTGCATGGTGCATGGTGGATGGTGCATGGTGGATGGTGCATGGTGCATGGTGCATGGTGGATGGTGCATGGTGCATGGTGCATGGTGCATGGTGCATGGTGGATGGTGCATGGTGCATGGTGCATGGTGGATGGTGCATGGTGCATGGTGCATGGTGGGTGGTGCATGGTGGATGGTGCATGGTGGATGGTGCATGGTGGATGGTGCACGGTGGATGGTGCATGGTGCATGGTGCATGGTGGATGGTGCATGGTGCATGGTGCATGGTGGGTGGTGCATGGTGCATGGTGCATGGTGCATGGTGCATGGTGCATGGTGGATGGTGCATGGTGCATGGTGCATGGTGGATGGTGCATGGTGCATGGTGCATGGTGGGTGGTGCATGGTGGATGGTGCATGGTGGATGGTGCATGGTGGATGGTGCATGGGTGGATGGTGCATGGTGGATGGTGCATAGTGGATGGTGCATGGTGGATGGTGCATGGTGGATGGTGCATGGTGGATGGTGCATGGTGGATGGTGCATGGTGGATGGTGCATGGTGCATGGTGCATGGTGGATGGTGCATGGTGGATGGTGCATGGTGGATGGTGCATGGTGGATGGTGCATGGTGGATGGTGCATGGTGCATGGTGGATGGTGGATGGTGCATGGTGGATGGTGCATGGTGGATGGTGCATGGTGGATGGTGCATGGTGGATGGTGCATGGTGGATGGTGCATGGTGGATGGTGCATGGTGCATGGTGGATGGTGGATGGTGCATGGTGGATGGTGCATGGGTGGATGGTGCATGGGTGGAGGGGGCATGGGTGGATGGTGCATGGGTGGATGGTGCATGGGTGGATGGTGCATGGGTGGATGGTGCATGGGTGGATGGTGCATGGTTGATGGTGCATGGTTGATGGTGCATGGTTGATGGTGCATGGTTGATGGTGCATGGTTGATTGATGGTGCATGGTTGATGGTGCATGGTTGATGGTGCATGGTTGATGGTGCATGCGAGTCAATGATGCCATCGTCTCGTCCCACCCTGGCAGGCAGCACCCCACCCCACCCTACCGCACCTGCCCATCGAAAGCTCCCCTAACACAATCCTGCTGCTGCTGCTGCTGCTGCTGCTGCTGCTGCTGCTGCTGCTGCTGCTGCTGAGATTGAGGTTGGTAACACGGCGGTTGCACTGCCTCAGTCTGCACCTCGTGCTCACACTGCTGCTGGCAGTGGTGGGTGGAGTGCCCCTGCGGTGGCTGAGACGCGTGCAGCTGTGAGAGCTGCTGCTGCAATACCACGGGTGCCGCTGCTGGCACTGCCTGCGAGCTGGTGGGCGCCGGGGCTGCTGTGGCGCGCACCTGGTGGGGCATGGGCGCGTGCACATGGACGGGCATGTCAATACTATTTGCCATTCATTTGACCCGGCCACAAAGCATGCACTGCGCGCAGTATGACGAGACAGCTCATGTGCAGCAACACGCGCTTCCATGCCTCGCCGCATGTTATTGCACCATGCGCCATGCACCATGCACCATGCACCATGCGCCAAGAATCATGCACCATGCACCATGCGCCATGCACCATGCACCATGCACCATGCGCCAAGAATCATGCACCATGCACCATGCACCATGCGCCAAGAATCATGCACCATGCACCATGCTACCATGCGCCATGTGCCATGCACCATGCGCCATGCACCATGCACCATGCACCATGCACCATGCACCATGCGCCAAGAATCATGCACCATGCACCATGCACCATGCGCCATGCACCATGCACCATGCACCATGCACCATGCGCCAAGAATCATGCACCATGCACCATGCACCATGCGCCAAGAATCATGCACCATGCACCATGCTACCATGCGCCATGTGCCATGCACCATGCGCCATGCACCATGCACCATGCGCCATGCACCATGCGCTAAGAATTATGCACCATGCGCCATGCGCCATGCACCATGCGCAATGCACCATGCGCCATGCACCATGCGCAATGCACCATGCGCCATGCACCATGCGCAATGCACCATGCGCCATGCACCATGCGCAATGCACCATGCACCATGCACGCACCTTCTCCTTCTTCCCTCGGTACCGTCCGCCTCTCCCCTTTCCCCCATGCGCCAGGGGCGGAGGTGCGCCTGTCAGCTGCAGCAGCTGCAGCGCCAACCCTCCCACCGCCCCTCCTCCCCTGCTGCCCTCCCTCTCTCCCCCCTGCGAGCGCCCCTGCCCTTCTGCCCAAGCCTGCCCCTGCATCTCCTGCCTCGCATGCCCCACTGAAGCCTTGCCCGCCGCCCGCCCCCTCTGCGGCGTTGTGATGGGCGGGGAGGAGGATGCAGGGTGGGGAGGAGGCGGAGGCAGCACGGGGGGCAGCAGGGAGGCGAGGCTTGGTGATGATGACTTGGCGGCGCTGGTCCGTGTGGGTGCTGATGGGATGACGCCTGCTGCTGCCGCTGTTGCTGGTGCTGCCATGGCAGCAGTCGCTGCAACAGGTGCATGTGGTGCCGGGGGTGCAGCAGGTCGCGATGGAGGGTGGAGAGTGGCAGGGGGAGGGTGGGAAGGTAAAGGTGGGCGGGTGGGGGGCCCAGGCTGAGCGGCTGCTTCACACGGCATGGGTGCAGGTAGGGGCGATGCAGCAGGCACCAGTGCTGGTGGGTGCAGCGGTGGCAGTGGTGGCGGCGGGTGTGGGGAGGGCATGAAGGAGAGGCGCGCCAGCAGCCCCTCCGCCACGCGCCTGCTGTACTCCCCCTCAACGCCCTCCCCCTCACGCCCTCCCTCCTGCACTGCCTCCCGTGCCTCCTCCCCCTCTCCCGCATCATGAGCCTCCCTCGCCGCATCTGCAGCCTGGGGTGCAGCTTGGGCGTCCACGTGGTCGTCGGGGAAGCCGTCCTCCTGGCAGCAGGGGACGGCCGTGCACACACGATGCACCGCAGAGGGAGAACGGGCGTGGAAGTAACAAGGCGTGCCAGACTTGGGCAGACGAATAGATGGGCAGACATGGGCGCGAGTGTGCATGATATGACACGGATGAATGGCATGTGGAAGAGAGGGTATTGGACGGCAGCGAGCAGCACAGGGCACACAACATGTAAGTACAGCAGGTGGGCATGGCATGGCATGGCACGCTAGCAGATGGGCATGCATGGCATGGCACGCTAGCAGATGGGCATGCATGGCATGGCACGCTAGCAGATGGGCATGCATGGCATGGCACGCTAGCAGATGGGCATGCATGGCATGGCACGCTAGCAGATGGGCATGCATGGCATGGCACGCTAGCAGATGGGCATGCATGGCATGGCACGCTGGCACATACCCAGTCATCGGCAGTGGGCGAGTCAAACCATCGCAGCCCCCACTTGGCCCGCTGCCACGTGTCACCTCTTTCCTTCTCTGCCACGTTGGATGCTGCCAAACCCTGCCACCCAAATTTCACTCCTGACACGTCCCTGTTGGCCGCTGCTGACTCTCCAAGTGCAGCGACAGCGGCGTGTGGTTCACCAATCAAAGGCTGCCAAGTGGAATGAGAGAAATAGCGGAGCAGGGAAACAGAAGATAATCACGAGGCAGATGGAGGAAAGGACCAAGGTGCAGAAGCGGAGATTGGGAGTAGCTGGCGCCGCTTGACGACCATCATCGCTATCAGCATCCTCCCTGCCTTCGCGCTTCCTTCCCGTCGTCGCACTGCGCTCACCTTCGGGCCCGCGGCATTTCGTCCACCCGCCGCGCCCTTGCGCTTCATGAGGCGCTCCAGCGCGCCCCTGTCGTCCGCCTGGTACACCACGCGCTCCCACACGCCCTCGCTCTCCGCCTCCCCGCGGCCCCACGCGTCCTCCCCTCCGTCCGGGTCTCCCCCACCCCATCGGTCTGCGGCCATCGCCACGGGCGAGACGCGATGCCAACTCTGGTCCGCACGCACTGCGATTGCCCGCGCACGCACAGAAACACCGCAATTTAGTGCGATTGCATTCAATCAAATGCTGACCATCGTGCTGCCACTTTGACTACAAAATCTTGAAGCCCCAACTCTCACAAGTTCTTCCTCATGCGTCCATTGCCAGTGCGGGGGTGTCACACGAAGCGAAATGGCGTCTTCGACACGCCTTGAAAGTGTCGACACACTTTTCCCCAGGCTGGTTTCGTGGTTTGTAATGTCAAAGTGCATCGCGTAGCTGCAATTCGATAAAACACTACGAGTGTTAAAATATTGACCCCGTCTATGATGTGATTTATTAGTAAAACCTACTACTAGTAAATCGACTTTGTATCTTAACTGCTCTAGTACTACTTATGTGCACTTCGGTTAATGACAAAATAATTTACGAGCATTCAGGGCATTATGATCTCTTCATGAAATTACATTACTGGAAAAGGAGGAAAATCTATGTATGGGCCGTGCATGTGGCTGCAAAAGTAGTAACTGTATTCATTACAATTGATTGTGATGTTCTCCTGTGGCGGGTCCCTATATTGCGGTGTCCTTTCCCTCCTGCATCTCGTGTTATGATTGCTAGCGAACAGGGCAAATCTTGAGATAACGGCCATGGCGGACGCGTCACCCGTTAGGAGCCCCAGAAGCCCCAGAAGCCCTAGAAGCCCGAGAAGCCCGAGAAGTCCAAGAAGCCCAAGGAGGACGCCGAGCCCTAAAAGTCCTAATCGGTCTAGGAGCAAGGTGAAGCGAGAGCATGATGATGACGTGGAAGATCGGCGGGATGACGCGAAACGTCAAAACACCCGCGATACAGGTGAGGGTTCCACATCTGCCCTCCATGCCGAGCTTATCTGAACCTGATTCTTATTATAGACTCTTCTCTGTTTTAATTTTCATTTCCTTCTTACCGATTTGGCCTATTTGATTTTTTTTTCCCCGATATTGTCCGGGTTGAGCAGAGGAAGTGCGGGCGTTGGAGTCGACGCTGCGGTTCCTGGTGTCGAACAACTTTGCGGGGTCGGTGATCGGCAAGGCGGGGCAGGTGATATCGGAGTTCCAGGTGCAGTCGGGCGCCAAGATCGTCATGTCGCGCGCGCACGAGTTCTTCCCCGGCACCGCGGACCGCATCGTGCTCATCAGCGGCACCGTCAGCGCCATCCTCACGGCGCTGCACCTCATCCTCTCCAAGCTCGCCGACGTACGCCAACCAACCATCGCCTTCTTGCCGTCGTTCGTGCCTTTTTTTTCTTGCAGTCTTTTCTAGCATACTGCTTTGACAAGGCACAGCAGTGTCTTGGCAGCACTTACGGGATCTTCAAAGATTCATGCTCTACGCGTTCGCTCGCCTGTCGTTCGTCGGTGATACTCATGCCTTTCCGTGATGTTAACTGGTGAGCGTGATTAAATCCGCCGCTGTGTGTCGTACGGTGCCGTTCGCGCAGGATCCGCGGCGCGTGGAGACGGCGCGCGAGGGCGAGCTGGACCTGCTGCGCATCGTGGTGCCGCACCGCGTGTGCGGCGCCATCATCGGCAAAGCTGGCGCCACCATCCGGTCAGTCTCCCCCACTACTGGGAATGACTGCTTCTTCCACCAATTGCTTCTTTCCGCCTGCATTCCTTCCCTCAGTGGCGCCGCTCATGGCTCTTTTCGACACTGAAGATCGATCAGTACCCTCCTTCTGTCCTTCCTCGTGTCCCCTCTCATTCACTGGCCCGATTCTTACGCTGCTTGTGTCATTGTGGGGTGTGGGTGTCTTCACAGGGATGAAACCGTCGCTCCTCAATACCACCCTAGACCTTCTCTCACCACTCCGTGCTACGCTTAAATCCATCACCACCACTCTCAACTCCATCACCAGCACTCTAACTCCATCCCCACCACTGCTACGATTCGCGATGCTTTTATGGCTCCAATCAGTACCAGTTCCTGGTCGCCTCCCTCCGGAGCACCCGCAGACCAAGGCGTTCACCCTCCGCGCGTGCCCCCCTCATCCCCGCAGCCGCAAGCTCCCTCCACCGATTCCTCGCGACTCTCTCTCATCTGCCTTTTTTCAATCCCGGATGTCACCTGCTCTTAATCCTCCGTGCAGCAATTGCTGCCATGTAATGCCGTTCTAGAAAGCGAGCATCTGCAACATCAGCCGCCATCGCCCAAACAGTGCGCAACGGCGTAATTCATCAGTTTTTTCTTGTAACAGGATAACAGCACGGGTTTGCGCAACGGCTTAACACAAAGCCCTTCGTCTGCGCACCTCGATTCGCTCGCTCCCCCGTTTGCCGTTTTCTCATGGGTCATCAGTGGTGCCCATACATCATCCCACCTGCCTCCCCTTCATCTTCTACCATCGCCCGCTCTTGTCTGTTTCGTGTATCATCCCCGCGTCTACTCTCTCGCAGCATCGTCCTCTCCCGCGCATCATCGCTTCCCACCCTCTCCCTCCGCATCTTCAAGCGATTGCGCCCTTCCTCCGCAGCAGCACGTCCCACACCGTGAACCGAGAACGGCAGTTGTGCCGCGGCTCCACACTGTCACCCTCACTTTCTCCCCTCCCCCCCCTTGTCCTACGCGCCCCTCAGCCAGCTTTGCCATCCACTATCCACTCCTCACCCCCCACCGTCTCCCATCTGCTCTGCTCTCCGTCCCACCCATCCCAACCCCCGCTCTACCCCTCCGCACCCGGCTCCACCCTCCTCCTGCCCGTGCCCTCTCACCTCGCATGTCATGCCACCACGCCCTGCCACGTGGACCCGACGCCATCACGCCGCTCCCAAATGGCTGCCTCCCTCACATCGTGCGCGCCATGGCGCCATGCCGTCGCGGACCATCGGGGGCGGCTGGCCGTCGCTGGGCGCAGGTCGTTCGTGGAGGACTCGCAGGCGACCATCAAGCTGTCGTCGCAGGACACTGCTGGCCCAGGGTTCGCAGAGAGGCTCATCACGATAGGGGGCACGCTGGAGCAGAAGCTGCGCGCGGTGGCGCTGCTGCTCACCAAGATGTCGGAAGACCCCACCTACGTGCAGTACGCTGACGTGCCGCTCTCCTACACCGGTGAGCAGAGGTCCAGCGTATCGTATCATATCATATCATATCATATCACTCCTCGGGTGAGCCACGTGCCCCTCTCCTACACCGGTGAGCCACCTGCCCCGCTCCTACGTGGATACATATCTCCTCCACGTGTCTCTATCCTTCCCGCGCTCACTCACGTATTCCCTTCTGTTCCTCCCGTATCCATCCCTTGCCTCTCTCCCCCCGCGCCTCACTGCGCATCCCCCACCAGCGGCGGGCGGGTCATCTCAGCCGCCTCCCCCTCCGCCCGCGGCAGCGGGAGGGGGCAGGCACGAGGGCAGGAGCAGCGGGTTTTCGGAAGGAGGACGGGGCAGGGAGGGCGGGTACGGGGGCGGAGGGGGGTACAACGATGGGTACGGGGCGAGGGGGGGCAGCGGGTTCAGTGGCGGCTATGGCGGTGGTCCTGGGTACGGGGGCGGAGGTGGGGGCAGGGGTGGGGGCGGAGGCTATGGGGGAGGGGACAGATATGGAGGAGGGGGGGGCGGAGGCGGGGGTTTTGGAGCTCCCTATGCGGCGCCTAGGGGACTTCCTCCGTACCTTTCGGACCCGCGTGGCAAGGTGGGAGTGCTGTGTCACTGCGTGGGGCCACTGTGATGCCCCTGCTGCCCTGCTCTGCCTGCGTGCGCGATTTTGTGTGGCCCATCATCGCCCGTAATCTCACAAGCAGTGGACCCTTGTCGTGCTGCCAGTGCCAGAGAGGTTGCAGTGTGATTGTACCCACACTGCTCACTGTCTCTCTGCCATTCCCAACCCCTCCGAACCCATTTCTACCTCTTTCCAACACCTCTTCCGCCACCCCTGCATGCAGGGCCCGCCTCCTCTGCCACCGGGTGGCGGAGTGCCAACGACCATCATAGTGGCGGTGCCGGACGACCATGTGGGCGCTGTTGTGGGCAAGGGCGGCAAGTCGCTGCATGAGATCCAGCAGGTGCGTGCGTGGGTGGGGTACAGTACAGCGGGCAGGGTTTCTGTCAGGAAAAGGGCATCGTTAGTGCCAGCAGGCTATCCGGTCACATCACTTGCTTCACCACTGACGATGCCTCTTCTTTCGCCGCTGGTACCATCTCTTTTGCTGCTCCCCGTGCAGCTGAAGCTCCTGTTGGTAATTATCTTTTCTCAGTCAGAGCATGGGAGCACAACACAACAAGCTTCCCTATCCCCTTTCCTACCTCTCCGCTTGCACATCTCCCCTTCATCTCCTCGTTTCTCTCCCTTTCACCTCCTCTTTTCTCTCCCCATCGTCTCCTCGTTTCCCGCCCCTTCATTTCCTCATTTCTCTCCCTTGTTGCAATGTCCAGCGCATTTCTCTGGGATCTAACCTTGCAGTATGCGTGTTGGTGGATGCCACATGCCTCTGTGCTCTCTCTGTGCAATCTCTGTGCATCACCACATCTATACTCGCATGTGTGCAGTCGGCGGGGGTGCGCATGCTCATATCTGACCGCAACGATTACGTTGAAGGCACCAGGAACAGGTCAGTACCGACCATAACCACGGCAACATTAGCCCCACCTCTTTTTTTTTTCCTTGCATCCCATAGGCAACCTGTCGCTGGATCGCTGCCCGTCTTGCATGCCTGCTGGGGCATGTGTCTCAGCTAGTCCTTCCACGTCTCCCCCTCCCCCCTTGCACTGGCAGGAAGGTGACAATAACGGGTCCATCGGAGGGGGTGGTAGCAGCGCAGCACCTGATAGCGCAGAAGGTGCAGCAGAGCATCGCCTCTGCCTCGGGGGACCGCCTCCTCTCCGCCCCCGACCGCCTCCCCAGCACTGTCGACCGCCTCCCCCCTGCTCCCCCCAGGGGCTTTGACGCCGGTGCAAGGGGCTTTGACAGCGGTGCGAGGGGGTTTGATAGCGGTCCGCGGGGGTTTGACAGTGGTGGTGGGCGCGGGGGCGGTGGGGACAGGCTGGTGAGCACCTATGGTGGCGAGCGGGATGAGCGCGGGCGCGACCGGGGGGTAGACCGTGATCGTGACAGGGAGCGGGAGTATGAGAGGGAGAGGGAGCGGGAGCGTTACTCGGAATGGGATCGCAGGGAGCGGGACGACTCAAGGCGAGGGTACGAGCGGGAGAGAGGGCGGGACGAGCGCGACACGTACAGGCGGTGAAGACCATGCTAACAGGTGTTGGTGAGGGTGCGAAGTGAACAGCTAGTGCTGTGTTCGGTCTTGCCATGGTGTAACTTGGTAAATCTAGTGCTCCCTGTTCACAGGCTGCTGTGATTGTGTTGGTGGGGCTGACTTATGGTGGCCACCTTTGGTGGGCCAATTTCATCCGAAAATAGTTCTTGTTAAGGACGCTTTTACTAAAAACGGAACTTATACTAGAAACAGACATACGAAATTGTCATTTACAAATCAAGAGTCAATGAAGCGGATGGTGAGGGAGTCCTGGTCTATCTGCCACACGTTGAGCTCCGCATAATCCTCCAAACACTCCCTCAGCTCCACCTCGCTGTGCCCCTGCACGTGGACAGGGATAAGGAAGGAGGATACAGAAGTGTGGCAGACAATGGGAGAAAATTGCGACGGCAACAGCACCCAGTGGCACCACAACACAAATTCACCTCATCATGAGTCCCTGGAAATTACAGGAAGAAACCCAGTCCACAGTGCAATGCAGCACAGCATGCCACAGACACGACAGGGCGGGGCAGGGCGGGGAGGGGAGGGCACCTTGCGGGTGATCCAGTTGAGGGCGTCAGAGTAGGACACCACGGTGCAGCGCGCACGCGCAGCCTCGTCCCGCACGATGGAGTAGACGGCGGAGATGGCGTCCAGCCCTGCGCGCTGCCGGGCCTCCGTCTGCAGTGACGCCTTGGACCCGTGCATCAGCCTCAGCGCCTCCTCCACATCGCTCTGCGCCACCGCCCCCGCCAGCCGCAGCCGCGCCCGTGCCTGGCGGGCAGGGGGGTTGGGAAGATTGGGGGTGACAGGGGAGAGTGGGAGAAAGATCGGAAGGGGTTTAATGGAGGGGAGGAAGAGGTGGGACATGAAGGCCACAAGCAGAAGAGAACGTGGTGAACGAAAATGTTTGTATCCTGGTACCTCCTGCATAACTTGCTATGACAACGCAAACAACAACATCCCTTCCCACACCATCACATGCTATGCTATCACCTCAGCGAGGCGCAGGATGGAGAGCAGGGTGCGCGCGGTGGTGTAGGTGTGAGGGGCATCGCTGGCCGCCTCCTCCTGCCGCAGCCCCGCGTAGGCCGACGCTATGAAGTCCGTCAGCTCCTCCGGCACACTCGGCTCGTACGTCCGTGCCGTCGCTATGAAGTTCCTGGTGGGGGAAGGAGGAGGTGGAGGGAGGGGGGGACAGGGGCAGAGGGGCATGCTGTTGTTGAATTATGTTCAAATAACCTGAGAAGAGTTTCAAAGCACCTGAAAATGCACCAGAACAGCAGTTTAGGGCACCTAAACATTTTTCAAAGCACCTGAGCAGCGTTGGGTCAACGGGATCAAAGTCAAGAGCGGGCGGCGAGGAGTGCTGATGCACGTGCAGCACGTGGCGGGCGAGCGCCAGGTCAGCGTCCACATCAGCGCGGTCGAGCATGAGCCAGAGAATATCGAATCTGGAGAGCAGTGCGGGCGGCAAGTTGATGTTCTCCGCTGGGGTTCTCCTCATGTCATAGCGCCCCCTGGGGGAGGGAGGAAGGGGGAGGAGGAGGGGGAGAGGAGAAGGGGGTGGAGGGAGCAGCATGTTGGGAATTGAGGAGAAAAAAAGGTCGGGAAGGGGAAGAAAGGATAGGGACGGGATGGGGTAGATGCAGCTGCATGCTGTGCGAGCAGCAGCGATGGCAGGAGGGTGCGTGATCTCACCAGGCGGGGTTGGCAGCGGCCAGCACGGCGGTGCGAGCATTGAGCGACGTGGTGATGCCCGCCTTGGCTATGCTCACCGTCTGCTGCTCCATCACCTGCCATGCATGCACCACGTGCAACAGCGCACATGGCATAGGAGCCACGATGCAATCACACTCATCGCCCATGTTACATGTGATTATAAAATGTCCATGCGAATAAATCCGCTGCTTGACACATGGCACATGGCAATATCAGCGTTCACTGGCACAGAATGCAGGGAAGCAGCAGGGCACACGGACCTCATGGATGGCGGTGCGGTCGTTCTCGTCCATCTTGTCAAACTCGTCGATGGCACAGATGCCCATGTCCGCTAGCACCTGGTGGTGCGAGTGAGGTGGGGAGGGGAGGAGAGCAGGAGGTGCAATGAGAGGGTGAGGCCATGTGCAGCGTGACCACCAACACCGTACACGATCTTGGTGTACCACTCAGAGCAATAACACAGATGGGCACAGGCGCACTCACCAGAGCGCCGCCCTCCAGCACCATCTCGCCGGTGACAGTGTCACGTGTGACGGCAGCAGTGAGCCCCACGCCGCTGCTGCCCTTGCCGGTGGTGTACACGCCCCTGGGCGCCACTGTGACGATGTGCTTGAGCAGCTGGCTCTTGGCCACCCCGGGGTCGCCCATCAGACACACGTGCACGTCCCCACGGATCTGACCCAGCGCAGGGAGGGGGAGGGGTGTGAGGGGGTTGTGGTGTGCAGGGAGGATGCGGAGGGAGAGCATGCGGTTGCATGAGGCACACATGGATGCGCACTGAAGGTCAGTCAAAGAAGGTCAGTCAAAGAAGGTCAGTCAAAGAAGGTCAGTCAAAGAAGGTCAGTCAAAGAAGGTCAGTCAAAGAAGGTCAGTCAAAGAAGGTCAGTCAAAGAAGGTCAGTCAAAGAAGGTCAGTCAAAGAAGGTCAGTCAAAGAAGGTCAGTCAAAGAAGGTCAGTCAAAGAAGGTCAGTCAAAGAAGGTCAGTCAAAGAAGGTCAGTCAAAGAAGGTCAGTCAAAGAAGGTCAGTCAAAGAAGGTCAGTCAAAGAAGGTCAGTCAAAGAAGGTCAGTCAAAGAAGGTCAGTCAAAGAAGGTCAGTCAAAGAAGGTCAGTCAAAGAAGGTCAGTCAAAGAAGGTCAGTCAAAGAAGGTCAGTCAAAGAAGGTCAGTCAAAGGAAGGTCAGTCAAAGAAGGTCAGTCAAAGAAGGTCAGTCAAAGAAGGTCAGTCAAAGAAGGTCAGTCAAAGAAGGTCAGTCAAAGAAGGTCAGTCAAAGAAGGTCAGTCAAAGAAGGTCAGTCAAAGAAGGTCAGTCAAAGAAGGTCAGTCAAAGAAGGTCAGTCAAAGAAGGTCAGTCAAAGAAGGTCAGTCAAAGAAGGTCAGTCAAAGAAGGTCAGTCAAAGAAGGTCAGTCAAAGAAGGTCAGTCAAAGAAGGTCAGTCAAAGAAGGTCAGTCAAAGAAGGTCAGTCAAAGAAGGTCAGTCAAAGAAGGTCAGTCAAAGAAGGTCAGTCAAAGAAGGTCAGTCAAAGAAGGTCAGTCAAAGAAGGTCAGTCAAAGAAGGTCAGTCAAAGAAGGTCAGTCAAAGAAGGTCAGTCAAAGAAGGTCAGTCAAAGAAGGTCAGTCAAAGAAGGTCAGTCAAAGAAGGTCAGTCAAAGAAGGTCAGTCAAAGAAGGTCAGTCAAAGAAGGTCAGTCAAAGAAGGTCAGTCAAAGAAGGTCAGTCAAAGAAGGTCAGTCAAAGAAGGTCAGTCAAAGAAGGTCAGTCAAAGAAGGTCAGTCAAAGAAGGTCAGTCAAAGAAGGTCAGTCAAAGAAGGTCAGTCAAAGAAGGTCAGTCAAAGAAGGTCAGTCAAAGAAGGTCAGTCAAAGAAGGTCAGTCAAAGAAGGTCAGTCAAAGAAGGTCAGTCAAAGAAGGTCAGTCAAAGAAGGTCAGTCAAAGAAGGTCAGTCAAAGAAGGTCAGTCAAAGAAGGTCAGTCAAAGAAGGTCAGTCAAAGAAGGTCAGTCAAAGAAGGTCAGTCAAAGAAGGTCAGTCAAAGAAGGTCAGTCAAAGAAGGTCAGTCAAGAAGGTCAGTCAAAGAAGGTCAGTCAAAGAAGGTCAGTCAAAGAAGGTCAGTCAAAGAAGGTCAGTCAAAGAAGGTCAGTCAAAGAAGGTCAGTCAAAGAAGGTCAGTCAAAGAAGGTCAGTCAAAGAAGGTCAGTCAAAGAAGGTCAGTCAAAGAAGGTCAGTCAAAGAAGGTCAGTCAAAGAAGGTCAGTCAAAGAAGGTCAGTCAAAGAAGGTCAGTCAAAGAAGGTCAGTCAAAGAAGGTCAGTCAAAGAAGGTCAGTCAAAGAAGGTCAGTCAAAGAAGGTCAGTCAAAGAAGGTCAGTCAAAGAAGGTCAGTCAAAGAAGGTCAGTCAAAGAAGGTCAGTCAAAGAAGGTCAGTCAAAGAAGGTCAGTCAAAGAAGGTCAGTCAAAGAAGGTCAGTCAAAGAAGGTCAGTCAAAGAAGGTCAGTCAAAGAAGGTCAGTCAAAGAAGGTCAGTCAAAGAAGGTCAGTCAAAGAAGGTCAGTCAAAGAAGGTCAGTCAAAGAAGGTCAGTCAAAGAAGGTCAGTCAAAGAAGGTCAGTCAAAGAAGGTCAGTCAAAGAAGGTCAGTCAAAGAAGGTCAGTCAAAGAAGGTCAGTCAAAGAAGGTCAGTCAAAGAAGGTCAGTCAAAGAAGGTCAGTCAAAGAAGGTCAGTCAAAGAAGGTCAGTCAAAGAAGGTCAGTCAAAGAAGGTCAGTCAAAGAAGGTCAGTCAAAGAAGGTCAGTCAAAGAAGGTCAGTCAAAGAAGGTCAGTCAAAGAAGGTCAGTCAAAGAAGGTCAGTCAAAGAAGGTCAGTCAAAGAAGGTCAGTCAAAGAAGGTCAGTCAAAGAAGGTCAGTCAAAGAAGGTCAGTCAAAGAAGGTCAGTCAAAGAAGGTCAGTCAAAGAAGGTCAGTCAAAGAAGGTCAGTCAAAGAAGGTCAGTCAAAGAAGGTCAGTCAAAGAAGGTCAGTCAAAGAAGGTCAGTCAAAGAAGGTCAGTCAAAGAAGGTCAGTCAAAGAAGGTCAGTCAAAGAAGGTCAGTCAAAGAAGGTCAGTCAAAGAAGGTCAGTCAAAGAAGGTCAGTCAAAGAAGGTCAGTCAAAGAAGGTCAGTCAAAGAAGGTCAGTCAAAGAAGGTCAGTCAAAGAAGGTCAGTCAAAGAAGGTCAGTCAAAGAAGGTCAGTCAAAGAAGGTCAGTCAAAGAAGGTCAGTCAAAGAAGGTCAGTCAAAGAAGGTCAGTCAAAGAAGGTCAGTCAAAGAAGGTCAGTCAAAGAAGGTCAGTCAAAGAAGGTCAGTCAAAGAAGGTCAGTCAAAGAAGGTCAGTCAAAGAAGGTCAGTCAAAGAAGGTCAGTCAAAGAAGGTCAGTCAAAGAAGGTCAGTCAAAGAAGGTCAGTCAAAGAAGGTCAGTCAAAGAAGGTCAGTCAAAGAAGGTCAGTCAAAGAAGGTCAGTCAAAGAAGGTCAGTCAAAGAAGGTCAGTCAAAGAAGGTCAGTCAAAGAAGGTCAGTCAAAGAAGGTCAGTCAAAGAAGGTCAGTCAAAGAAGGTCAGTCAAAGAAGGTCAGTCAAAGAAGGTCAGTCAAAGAAGGTCAGTCAAAGAAGGTCAGTCAAAGAAGGTCAGTCAAAGAAGGTCAGTCAAAGAAGGTCAGTCAAAGAAGGTCAGTCAAAGAAGGTCAGTCAAAGAAGGTCAGTCAAAGAAGGTCAGTCAAAGAAGGTCAGTCAAAGAAGGTCAGTCAAAGAAGGTCAGTCAAAGAAGGTCAGTCAAAGAAGGTCAGTCGAAGAAGGTCAGTCGAAGAAGGTCAGTCAAAGAAGGTCAGTCAAAGAAGGTCAGTCAAAGAAGGTCAGTCAAAGAAGGTCAGTCAAAGAAGGTCAGTCAAAGAAGGTCAGTCAAAGAAGGTCAGTCAAAGAAGGTCAGTCAAAGAAGGTCAGTCAAAGAAGGTCAGTCAAAGAAGGTCAGTCAAAGAAGGTCAGTCAAAGAAGGTCAGTCAAAGAAGGTCAGTCAAAGAAGGTCAGTCAAAGAAGGTCAGTCAAAGAAGGTCAGTCGAAGAAGGTCAGTCAAAGAAGGTCAGTCAAAGAAGGTCAGTCAAAGAAGGTCAGTCAAAGAAGGTCAGTCAAAGAAGGTCAGTCAAAGAAGGTCAGTCAAAGAAGGTCAGTCAAAGAAGGTCAGTCAAAGAAGGTCAGTCGAAGAAGGTCAGTCGAAGAAGGTCAGTCGAAGAAAGTCAGTCGAAGAAGGTCAGTCGAAGAAGGTCAGTCAAAGAAGGTCAGTCAAAGAAGGTCAGTCGAAGAAAGTCAGTCGAAGAAGGTCAGTCGAAGAAGGTCAGTCAAAGAAGGTCAGTCAAAGAAGGTCAGTCAAAGAAGGTCAGTCAAAGAAGGTCAGTCAAAGAAGGTCAGTCAAAGAAGGTCAGTCAAAGAAGGTCAGTCAAAGAAGGTCAGTCAAAGAAGGTCAGTCAAAGAAGGTCAGTCAAAGAAGGTCAGTCAAAGAAGGTCAGTCAAAGAAGGTCAGTCAAAGAAGGTCAGTCAAAGAAGGTCAGTCAAAGAAGGTCAGTCAAAGAAGGTCAGTCAAAGAAGGTCAGTCAAAGAAGGTCAGTCAAAGAAGGTCAGTCAAAGAAGGTCAGTCAAAGAAGGTCAGTCAAAGAAGGTCAGTCAAAGAAGGTCAGTCAAAGAAGGTCAGTCAAAGAAGGTCAGTCAAAGAAGGTCAGTCAAAGAAGGTCAGTCAAAGAAGGTCAGTCAAAGAAGGTCAAAGAAGGTCAGTCAAAGAAGGTCAGTCAAAGAAGGTCAGTCAAAGAAGGTCAGTCAAAGAAGGTCAGTCAAAGAAGGTCAGTCAAAGAAGGTCAGTCAAAGAAGGTCAGTCAAAGAAGGTCAGTCAAAGAAGGTCAGTCAAAGAAGGTCAGTCAAAGAAGGTCAGTCAAAGAAGGTCAGTCAAAGAAGGTCAGTCAAAGAAGGTCAGTCGAAGAAGGTCAGTCGAAGAAAGTCAGTCGAAGAAGGTCAGTCGAAGAAGGTCAGTCAAAGAAGGTCAGTCAAAGAAGGTCAGTCAAAGAAGGTCAGTCAAAGAAGGTCAGTCGAAGAAGGTCAGTCGAAGAAGGTCAGTCAAAGAAGGTCAGTCGAAGAAGGTCAGTCAAAGAAGGTCAGTCGAAGAAGGTCAGTCAAAGAAGGTCAGTCGAAGAAGGTCAGTCAAAGAAGGTCAGTCGAAGAAGGTCAGTCAAAGAAGGTCAGTCAAAGAAGGTCAGTCAAAGAAGGTCAGTCAAAGAAGGTCAGTCAAAGAAGGTCAGTCAAAGAAGGTCAGTCGAAGAAAGTCAGTCAAAGAAGGTCAGTCGAAGAAGGTCAGTCAAAGAAGGTCAGTCAAAGAAGGTCAGTCAAAGAAGGTCAGTCAAAGAAGGTCAGTCAAAGAAGGTCAGTCAAAGAAGGTCAGTCAAAGAAGGTCAGTCAAAGAAGGTCAGTCAAAGAAGGTCAGTCGAAGAAGGTCAGTCGAAGAAGGTCAGTCGAAGAAAGTCAGTCGAAGAAGGTCAGTCGAAGAAGGTCAGTCAAAGAAGGTCAGTCAAAGAAGGTCAGTCGAAGAAAGGTCAGTCGAAGAAGGTCAGTCAAAGAAGGTCAGTCAAAGAAGGTCAGTCAAAGAAGGTCAGTCAAAGAAGGTCAGTCAAAGAAGGTCAGTCAAAGAAGGTCAGTCAAAGAAGGTCAGTCAAAGAAGGTCAGTCAAAGAAGGTCAGTCAAAGAAGGTCAGTCAAAGAAGGTCAGTCAAAGAAGGTCAGTCAAAGAAGGTCAGTCAAAGAAGGTCAGTCAAAGAAGGTCAGTCAAAGAAGGTCAGTCAAAGAAGGTCAGTCAAAGAAGGTCAGTCAAAGAAGGTCAGTCAAAGAAGGTCAGTCAAAGAAGGTCAGTCAAAGAAGGTCAGTCAAAGAAGGTCAGTCAAAGAAGGTCAGTCAAAGAAGGTCAGTCAAAGAAGGTCAGTCAAAGAAGGTCAGTCAAAGAAGGTCAGTCAAAGAAGGTCAGTCAAAGAAGGTCAGTCAAAGAAGGTCAGTCAAAGAAGGTCAGTCAAAGAAGGTCAGTCAAAGAAGGTCAGTCAAAGAAGGTCAGTCAAAGAAGGTCAGTCAAAGAAGGTCAGTCAAAGAAGGTCAGTCAAAGAAGGTCAGTCAAAGAAGGTCAGTCAAGAAGGTCAGTCAAAGAAGGTCAGTCAAAGAAGGTCAGTCAAAGAAGGTCAGTCAAAGAAGGTCAGTCAAAGAAGGTCAGTCAAAGAAGGTCAGTCAAAGAAGGTCAGTCAAAGAAGGTCAGTCAAAGAAGGTCAGTCAAAGAAGGTCAGTCAAAGAAGGTCAGTCAAAGA
This sequence comes from Closterium sp. Naga37s-1, assembly GCA_947471745.1. NCBI lineage: Eukaryota > Viridiplantae > Streptophyta > Zygnematophyceae > Desmidiales > Closteriaceae > Closterium > Closterium sp. Naga37s-1. Next base: position 5,245,107 of record CANJKZ010000071.1, on the reverse strand, counting down.
AGGTCAGTCAAAGAAGGTCAGTCAAAGAAGGTCAGTCAAAGAAGGTCAGTCAAAGAAGGTCAGTCAAAGAAGGTCAGTCAAAGAAGGTCAGTCAAAGAAGGTCAGTCAAAGAAGGTCAGTCAAAGAAGGTCAGTCAAAGAAGGTCAGTCAAAGAAGGTCAGTCAAAGAAGGTCAGTCAAAGAAGGTCAGTCAAAGAAGGTCAGTCAAAGAAGGTCAGTCAAAGAAGGTCAGTCAAAGAAGGTCAGTCAAAGAAGGTCAGTCAAAGAAGGTCAGTCAAAGAAGGTCAGTCAAAGAAGGTCAGTCAAAGAAGGTCAGTCAAAGAAGGTCAGTCAAAGAAGGTCAGTCAAAGAAGGTCAGTCAAAGAAGGTCAGTCAAAGAAGGTCAGTCAAAGAAGGTCAGTCAAAGAAGGTCAGTCAAAGAAGGTCAGTCAAAGAAGGTCAGTCAAAGAAGGTCAGTCAAAGAAGGTCAGTCAAAGAAGGTCAGTCGAAGAAGGTCAGTCGAAGAAGGTCAGTCGAAGAAAGTCAGTCGAAGAAGGTCAGTCGAAGAAGGTCAGTCAAAGAAGGTCAGTCAAAGAAGGTCAGTCGAAGAAGGTCAGTCGAAGAAAGTCAGTCGAAGAAGGTCAGTCGAAGAAGGTCAGTCAAAGAAGGTCAGTCAAAGAAGGTCAGTCAAAGAAGGTCAGTCAAAGAAGGTCAGTCGAAGAAGGTCAGTCGAAGAAGGTCAGTCAAAGAAGGTCAGTCGAAGAAGGTCAGTCAAAGAAGGTCAGTCGAAGAAGGTCAGTCAAAGAAGGTCAGTCGAAGAAGGTCAGTCAAAGAAGGTCAGTCGAAGAAGGTCAGTCAAAGAAGGTCAGTCAAAGAAGGTCAGTCAAAGAAGGTCAGTCAAAGAAGGTCAGTCAAAGAAGGTCAGTCAAAGAAGGTCAGTCGAAGAAAGTCAGTCAAAGAAGGTCAGTCGAAGAAGGTCAGTCAAAGAAGGTCAGTCAAAGAAGGTCAGTCAAAGAAGGTCAGTCAAAGAAGGTCAGTCAAAGAAGGTCAGTCAAAGAAGGTCAGTCAAAGAAGGTCAGTCAAAGAAGGTCAGTCAAAGAAGGTCAGTCGAAGAAGGTCAGTCGAAGAAGGTCAGTCGAAGAAAGTCAGTCGAAGAAGGTCAGTCGAAGAAGGTCAGTCAAAGAAGGTCAGTCAAAGAAGGTCAGTCGAAGAAAGTCAGTCGAAGAAGGTCAGTCGAAGAAGGTCAGTCAAAGAAGGTCAGTCAAAGAAGGTCAGTCAAAGAAGGTCAGTCAAAGAAGGTCAGTCGAAGAAGGTCAGTCGAAGAAGGTCAGTCAAAGAAGGTCAGTCGAAGAAGGTCAGTCAAAGAAGGTCAGTCGAAGAAGGTCAGTCAAAGAAGGTCAGTCGAAGAAGGTCAGTCAAAGAAGGTCAGTCGAAGAAGGTCAGTCAAAGAAGGTCAGTCAAAGAAGGTCAGTCAAAGAAGGTCAGTCAAAGAAGGTCAGTCAAAGAAGGTCAGTCAAAGAAGGTCAGTCAAAGAAGGTCAGTCAAAGAAGGTCAGTCGAAGAAGGTCAGTCGAAGAAGGTCAGTCGAAGAAAGTCAGTCGAAGAAGGTCAGTCGAAGAAGGTCAGTCAAAGAAGGTCAGTCAAAGAAGGTCAGTCGAAGAAAGTCAGTCGAAGAAGGTCAGTCGAAGAAGGTCAGTCAAAGAAGGTCAGTCAAAGAAGGTCAGTCAAAGAAGGTCAGTCAAAGAAGGTCAGTCGAAGAAGGTCAGTCGAAGAAGGTCAGTCAAAGAAGGTCAGTCGAAGAAGGTCAGTCAAAGAAGGTCAGTCGAAGAAGGTCAGTCAAAGAAGGTCAGTCGAAGAAGGTCAGTCAAAGAAGGTCAGTCGAAGAAGGTCAGTCAAAGAAGGTCAGTCAAAGAAGGTCAGTCAAAGAAGGTCAGTCAAAGAAGGTCAGTCAAAGAAGGTCAGTCAAAGAAGGTCAGTCGAAGAAAGTCAGTCAAAGAAGGTCAGTCGAAGAAGGTCAGTCAAAGAAGGTCAGTCAAAGAAGGTCAGTCAAAGAAGGTCAGTCAAAGAAGGTCAGTCAAAGAAGGTCAGTCAAAGAAGGTCAGTCAAAGAAGGTCAGTCAAAGAAGGTCAGTCAAAGAAGGTCAGTCGAAGAAGGTCAGTCGAAGAAGGTCAGTCGAAGAAAGTCAGTCGAAGAAGGTCAGTCGAAGAAGGTCAGTCAAAGAAGGTCAGTCAAAGAAGGTCAGTCGAAGAAAGTCAGTCGAAGAAGGTCAGTCGAAGAAGGTCAGTCAAAGAAGGTCAGTCAAAGAAGGTCAGTCAAAGAAGGTCAGTCAAAGAAGGTCAGTCGAAGAAGGTCAGTCGAAGAAGGTCAGTCAAGAAGGTCAGTCAAGAAGGTCAGTCGAAGAAGGTCAGTCAAAGAAGGTCAGTCGAAGAAGGTCAGTCAAAGAAGGTCAGTCGAAGAAGGTCAGTCAAAGAAGGTCAGTCGAAGAAGGTCAGTCAAAGAAGGTCAGTCAAAGAAGGTCAGTCAAAGAAGGTCAGTCAAAGAAGGTCAGTCAAAGAAGGTCAGTCAAAGAAGGTCAGTCGAAGAAAGTCAGTCAAAGAAGGTCAGTCGAAGAAGGTCAGTCAAAGAAGGTCAGTCGAAGAAGGTCAGTCAAAGAAGGTCAGTCGAAGAAGGTCAGTCAAAGAAGGTCAGTCGAAGAAGGTCACTCGCACTTTCATGCCATCGGGCTGCATCGCACGCACCTTCATGCCATCGGGCAGGGTGCGGGTGGGCGCCCCCACGAGCAGCAGCAGCAGCACCTTCTTCACGTCATCGTGGCCGTAGATCTCCGGCGCAATGGAGCGGGCGAGGCGGCTGTACACGTCGCTGCTGCCCTGCGCTGCCAGCTGCTGCACCGCCGCTGCCTCCTCTGGCGTCTGCTCACTCGCATACCTGCATGGCGGGTGGGAAGGCACACACTTGCATGTGGGTACGAGGGGAGGGGTGCGTGCGTGTAAATTGCTCGGGCATGGTGGGGACGTCGTGGGTGCGTCATGGGGGCGTTATGGGAGCGGGTGAGAAAATCTGGAGGTGTGAGAGGGGGGATTTGGCGAGATGGTGAGCGCGATGGTGCGTCGTGAGACCTGTCTCCTCCATGGCCTTGACCCCTCCCTCCAGCAAGAGAGACTCACTCGGAGAAGCGCTTTTTGGAGTGGTGGAAGGACATGGCCTCCAGGTACGTGTCGGCCGTGAGGCCTGCGCGCATGGCCTTGAACCCCACAAAGGGCACCGGCAGGAACACCCCCGCCACACTCACCACGTCTCCCGGTGATACCTGCATGCCACGCACAGGGCGAAAGGAATCAAAGGAAGGAGAAAGTCGCTTTTAGGAGGTCCCAGTGGCTCAAGCAATGCCGGTTGTGAAGGCATCGGGCATGGTGCGAGCAACGAAGGCAGCAAGAAGGGATGTAGAGCGACGGCGCACCTGGCGGGTGAGGTCGCCCCTGATCTGCACTGTCATGGCGCGCGGCACATGCCCCTTGGGCACCTGCTCTGCTAGCTCCTGTATGCGCGCCTGCATACATGCAATATGGGGGCACATGTGATGTGACATGCCATGCCGTGCCATGCCATGCCGTGCCATGCCATGCCGTGCCATCCGTGCCATGGCACACAGGCATGAAGGAGAGCTGAATCCTGAACGTGTGGAAACAACCTGAGGGCCCTGACTATGCAAGAGAAGCATTCAGGGCCCTGACTATGCAAGAGAAGCATTCAGGGCCCTGACTATACAAGAGAAGCGACACAAGGGTAGCATTCATGAAGCATGCACTCCACCATTTACAAATGCACCATATGGTGACAGCTCATCCTCACGTCAGCCGATGCTCACAGCCCATGCACATCACCCGATCATGTGAAGTCATGTATACACGGCACAGCCCCCGCGCGCACCTCTTGGAACTTCTGGAACTTAGAGCCGCGCGTGTGCAGGTGCAGCCTGCCCCGTGCGTTGTTGGTGCGACAGCGCGTGGACGGGCACTCAAACAGTGGCATGAACGTGCGTGCTGTCACCTCCTGCCAGGCCCAACGCACACAGCACACAGAGAGTAGCACAACAAAGCATTAGGGGCATTAGGGGGTTTAGGGTGGCACGGCTGTGGGTATACAACACTTGGGTACGTGTGGGAGCGCGCAAGCGGTGATGTGGAAGCAGGGTGGTGGTGGAAGCAGGGTGGTGGTGGAAGCAGGGTGGTGGTGGAAGCAGGGTGGTGGTGGAAGCAGGGTGGTGGTGGAAGCAGGGTGGTGGTGGAAGCAGGGTGGTGGTGGAAGCAGGGTGGTGGTGGAAGCAGGGTGGTGGTGGAAGCAGGGTGGTGGTGGAAGCAGGGTGGTGGTGGAAGCAGGGTGGTGGTGGAAGCAGGGTGGTGGTGGAAGCAGGGTGGTGGTGGAAGCAGGGTGGTGGTGGAAGCAGGGTGGTGGTGGAAGCAGGGTGGTGGTGGAAGCAGGGTGGTGGTGGAAGCAGGGTGGTGGTGGAAGCAGGGTGGTGGTGGAAGCAGGGTGGTGGTGGAAGCAGGGTGGTGGTGGAAGCAGGGTGGTGGTGGAAGCAGGGTGGTGGTGGAAGCAGGGTGGTGGTGGAAGCAGGGTGGTGGTGGAAGCAGGGTGGTGGTGGAAGCAGGGTGGTGGTGGAAGCAGGGTGGTGGTGGAAGCAGGGTGGTGGTGGAAGCAGGGTGGTGGTGGAAGCAGGGTGGTGGTGGAAGCAGGGTGGTGGTGGAAGCAGGGTGGTGGTGGAAGCAGGGTGGTGGTGGAAGCAGGGTGGTGGTGGAAGCAGGGTGGTGGTGGAAGCAGGGTGGTGGTGGAAGCAGGGTGGTGGTGGAAGCAGGGTGGTGGTGGAAGCAGGGTGGTGGTGGAAGCAGGGTGGTGGTGGAAGCAGGGTGGTGGTGGAAGCAGGGTGGTGGTGGAAGCAGGGTGGTGGTGGAAGCAGGGTGGTGGTGGAAGCAGGGTGGTGGTGGAAGCAGGGTGGTGGTGGAAGCAGGGTGGTGGTGGAAGCAGGGTGGTGGTGGAAGCAGGGTGGTGGTGGAAGCAGGGTGGTGGTGGAAGCAGGGTGGTGGTGGAAGCAGGGTGGTGGTGGAAGCAGGGTGGTGGTGGAAGCAGGGTGGTGGTGGAAGCAGGGTGGTGGTGGAAGCAGGGTGGTGGTGGAAGCAGGGTGGTGGTGGAAGCAGGGTGGTGGTGGAAGCAGGGTGGTGGTGGAAGCAGGGTGGTGGTGGAAGCAGGGTGGTGGTGGAAGCAGGGTGGTGGTGGAAGCAGGGTGGTGGTGGAAGCAGGGTGGTGGTGGAAGCAGGGTGGTGGTGGAAGCAGGGTGGTGGTGGAAGCAGGGTGGTGGTGGAAGCAGGGTGGTGGTGGAAGCAGGGTGGTGGTGGAAGCAGGGTGGTGGTGGAAGCAGGGTGGTGGTGGAAGCAGGGTGGTGGTGGAAGCAGGGTGGTGGTGGAAGCAGGGTGGTGGTGGAAGCAGGGTGGTGGTGGAAGCAGGGTGGTGGTGGAAGCAGGGTGGTGGTGGAAGCAGGGTGGTGGTGGAAGCAGGGTGGTGGTGGAAGCAGGGTGGTGGTGGAAGCAGGGTGGTGGTGGAAGCAGGGTGGTGGTGGAAGCAGGGTGGTGGTGGAAGCAGGGTGGTGGTGGAAGCAGGGTGGTGGTGGAAGCAGGGTGGTGGTGGAAGCAGGGTGGTGGTGGAAGCAGGGTGGTGGTGGAAGCAGGGTGGTGGTGGAAGCAGGGTGGTGGTGGAAGCAGGGTGGTGGTGGAAGCAGGGTGGTGGTGGAAGCAGGGTGGTGGTGGAAGCAGGGTGGTGGTGGAAGCAGGGTGGTGGTGGAAGCAGGGTGGTGGTGGAAGCAGGGTGGTGGTGGAAGCAGGGTGGTGGTGGAAGCAGGGTGGTGGTGGAAGCAGGGTGGTGGTGGAAGCAGGGTGGTGGTGGAAGCAGGGTGGTGGTGGAAGCAGAGCAGGGTGGTGGTGGAAGCAGGGTGGTGGTGGAAGCAGGGTGGTGGTGGAAGCAGGGTGGTGGTGGAAGCAGGGTGGTGGTGGAAGCAGGGTGGTGGTGGAAGCAGGGTGGTGGTGGAAGCAGGGTGGTGGTGGAAGCAGGGTGGTGGTGGAAGCAGGGTGGTGGTGGAAGCAGGGTGGTGGTGGAAGCAGGGTGGTGGTGGAAGCAGGGTGGTGGTGGAAGCAGGGTGGTGGTGGAAGCAGGGTGGTGGTGGAAGCAGGGTGGTGGTGGAAGCAGGGTGGTGGTGGAAGCAGGGTGGTGGTGGAAGCAGGGTGGTGGTGGAAGCAGGGTGGTGGTGGAAGCAGGGTGGTGGTGGAAGCAGGGTGGTGGTGGAAGCAGGGTGGTGGTGGAAGCAGGGTGGTGGTGGAAGCAGGGTGGTGGTGGAAGCAGGGTGGTGGTGGAAGCAGGGTGGTGGTGGAAGCAGGGTGGTGGTGGAAGCAGGGTGGTGGTGGAAGCAGGGAGGGTGGTGGTGGAAGCAGGTGGTGACAGTGGTGGTGGAAGCAGGGTGGTGGTGGAAGCAGGGTGGTGGTGGAAGCAGGGTGGTGGTGGAAGCAGGGTGGTGGTGGAAGCAGGGTGGTGGTGGAAGCAGGGTGGTGGTGGAAGCAGGGTGGTGGTGGAAGCAGGGTGGTGGTGGAAGCAGGGTGGTGGTGGAAGCAGGGTGGTGGTGGAAGCAGGGGTGGTGGTGGAAGCAGGGTGGTGGTGGAAGCAGGGTGGTGGTGGAAGCAGGGTGGTGGTGGAATGGAAGCAGGGTGGTGGTGGAAGCAGGGTGGTGGTGGAAGCAGGGTGGTGGTGGAAGCAGGGTGGTGGTGGAAGCAGGGTGGTGGTGGAAGCAGGGTGGTGGTGGAAGCAGGGTGGTGGTGGAAGCAGGGTGGTGGTGGAAGCAGGGTGGTGGTGGAAGCAGGGTGGTGGTGGAAGCAGGGTGGTGGTGGAAGCAGGGTGGTGGTGGAAGCAGGGTGGTGGTGGAAGCAGGGTGGTGGTGGAAGCAGGGTGGTGGTGGAAGCAGGGTGGTGGTGGAAGCAGGGTGGTGGTGGAAGCAGGGTGGTGGTGGAAGCAGGGTGGTGGTGGAAGCAGGGTGGTGGTGGAAGCAGGGTGGTGGTGGAAGCAGGGTGGTGGTGGAAGCAGGGTGGTGGTGGAAGCAGGGTGGTGGTGGAAGCAGGGTGGTGGTGGAAGCAGGGTGGTGGTGGAAGCAGGGTGGTGGTGGAAGCAGGGTGGTGGTGGAAGCAGGGTGGTGGTGGAAGCAGGGTGGTGGTGGAAGCAGGGTGGTGGTGGAAGCAGGGTGGTGGTGGAAGCAGGGTGGTGGTGGAAGCAGGGTGGTGGTGGAAGCAGGGTGGTGGTGGAAGCAGGGTGGTGGTGGAAGCAGGGTGGTGGTGGAAGCAGGGTGGTGGTGGAAGCAGGGTGGTGGTGGAAGCAGGGTGGTGGTGGAAGCAGGGTGGTGGTGGAAGCAGGGTGGTGGTGGAAGCAGGGTGGTGGTGGAAGCAGGGTGGTGGTGGAAGCAGGGTGGTGGTGGAAGCAGGGTGGTGGTGGAAGCAGGGTGGTGGTGGAAGCAGGGTGGTGGTGGAAGCAGGGTGGTGGTGGAAGCAGGGTGGTGGTGGAAGCAGGGTGGTGGTGGAAGCAGGGTGGTGGTGGAAGCAGGGTGGTGGTGGAAGCAGGGTGGTGGTGGAAGCAGGGTGGTGGTGGAAGCAGGGTGGTGGTGGAAGCAGGGTGGTGGTGGAAGCAGGGTGGTGGTGGAAGCAGGGTGGTGGTGGAAGCAGGGTGGTGGTGGAAGCAGGGTGGTGGTGGAAGCAGGGTGGTGGTGGAAGCAGGGTGGTGGTGGAAGCAGGGTGGTGGTGGAAGCAGGGTGGTGGTGGAAGCAGGGTGGTGGTGGAAGCAGGGTGGTGGTGGAAGCAGGGTGGTGGTGGAAGCAGGGTGGTGGTGGAAGCAGGGTGGTGGTGGAAGCAGGGTGGTGGTGGAAGCAGGGTGGTGGTGGAAGCAGGGTGGTGGTGGAAGCAGGGTGGTGGTGGAAGCAGGGTGGTGGTGGAAGCAGGGTGGTGGTGGAAGCAGGGTGGTGGTGGAAGCAGGGTGGTGGTGGAAGCAGGGTGGTGGTGGAAGCAGGGTGGTGGTGGAAGCAGGGTGGTGGTGGAAGCAGGGTGGTGGTGGAAGCAGGGTGGTGGTGGAAGCAGGGTGGTGGTGGAAGCAGGGTGGTGGTGGAAGCAGGGTGGTGGTGGAAGCAGGGTGGTGGTGGAAGCAGGGTGGTGGTGGAAGCAGGGTGGTGGTGGAAGCAGGGTGGTGGTGGAAGCAGGGTGGTGGTGGAAGCAGGGTGGTGGTGGAAGCAGGGTGGTGGTGGAAGCAGGGTGGTGGTGGAAGCAGGGTGGTGGTGGAAGCAGGGTGGTGGTGGAAGCAGGGTGGTGGTGGAAGCAGGGTGGTGGTGGAAGCAGGGTGGTGGTGGAAGCAGGGTGGTGGTGGAAGCAGGGTGGTGGTGGAAGCAGGGTGGTGGTGGAAGCAGGGTGGTGGTGGAAGCAGGGTGGTGGTGGAAGCAGGGTGGTGGTGGAAGCAGGGTGGTGGTGGAAGCAGGGTGGTGGTGGAAGCAGGGTGGTGGTGGAAGCAGGGTGGTGGTGGAAGCAGGGTGGTGGTGGAAGCAGGGTGGTGGTGGAAGCAGGGTGGTGGTGGAAGCAGGGTGGTGGTGGAAGCAGGGTGGTGGTGGAAGCAGGGTGGTGGTGGAAGCAGGGTGGTGGTGGAAGCAGGGTGGTGGTGGAAGCAGGGTGGTGGTGGAAGCAGGGTGGTGGTGGAAGCAGGGTGGTGGTGGAAGCAGGGTGGTGGTGGAAGCAGGGTGGTGGTGGAAGCAGGGTGGTGGTGGAAGCAGGGTGGTGGTGGAAGCAGGGTGGTGGTGGAAGCAGGGTGGTGGTGGAAGCAGGGTGGTGGTGGAAGCAGGGTGGTGGTGGAAGCAGGGTGGTGGTGGAAGCAGGGTGGTGGTGGAAGCAGGGTGGTGGTGGAAGCAGGGTGGTGGTGGAAGCAGGGTGGTGGTGGAAGCAGGGTGGTGGTGGAAGCAGGGTGGTGGTGGAAGCAGGGTGGTGGTGGAAGCAGGGTGGTGGTGGAAGCAGGGTGGTGGTGGAAGCAGGGTGGTGGTGGAAGCAGGGTGGTGGTGGAAGCAGGGTGGTGGTGGAAGCAGGGTGGTGGTGGAAGCAGGGTGGTGGTGGAAGCAGGGTGGTGGTGGAAGCAGGGTGGTGGTGGAAGCAGGGTGGTGGTGGAAGCAGGGTGGTGGTGGAAGCAGGGTGGTGGTGGAAGCAGGGTGGTGGTGGAAGCAGGGTGGTGGTGGAAGCAGGGTGGTGGTGGAAGCAGGGTGGTGGTGGAAGCAGGGTGGTGGTGGAAGCAGGGTGGTGGTGGAAGCAGGGTGGTGGTGGAAGCAGGGTGGTGGTGGAAGCAGGGTGGTGGTGGAAGCAGGGTGGTGGTGGAAGCAGGGTGGTGGTGGAAGCAGGGTGGTGGTGGAAGCAGGGTGGTGGTGGAAGCAGGGTGGTGGTGGAAGCAGGGTGGTGGTGGAAGCAGGGTGGTGGTGGAAGCAGGGTGGTGGTGGAAGCAGGGTGGTGGTGGAAGCAGGGTGGTGGTGGAAGCAGGGTGGTGGTGGAAGCAGGGTGGTGGTGGAAGCAGGGTGGTGGTGGAAGCAGGGTGGTGGTGGAAGCAGGGTGGTGGTGGAAGCAGGGTGGTGGTGGAAGCAGGGTGGTGGTGGAAGCAGGGTGGTGGTGGAAGCAGGGTGGTGGTGGAAGCAGGGTGGTGGTGGAAGCAGGGTGGTGGTGGAAGCAGGGTGGTGGTGGAAGCAGGGTGGTGGTGGAAGCAGGGTGGTGGTGGAAGCAGGGTGGTGGTGGAAGCAGGGTGGTGGTGGAAGCAGGGTGGTGGTGGAAGCAGGGTGGTGGTGGAAGCAGGGTGGTGGTGGAAGCAGGGTGGTGGTGGAAGCAGGGTGGTGGTGGAAGCAGGGTGGTGGTGGAAGCAGGGTGGTGGTGGAAGCAGGGTGGTGGTGGAAGCAGGGTGGTGGTGGAAGCAGGGTGGTGGTGGAAGCAGGGTGGTGGTGGAAGCAGGGTGGTGGTGGAAGCAGGGTGGTGGTGGAAGCAGGGTGGTGGTGGAAGCAGGGTGGTGGTGGAAGCAGGGTGGTGGTGGAAGCAGGGTGGTGGTGGAAGCAGGGTGGTGGTGGAAGCAGGGTGGTGGTGGAAGCAGGGTGGTGGTGGAAGCAGGGTGGTGGTGGAAGCAGGGTGGTGGTGGAAGCAGGGTGGTGGTGGAAGCAGGGTGGTGGTGGAAGCAGGGTGGTGGTGGAAGCAGGGTGGTGGTGGAAGCAGGGTGGTGGTGGAAGCAGGGTGGTGGTGGAAGCAGGGTGGTGGTGGAAGCAGGGTGGTGGTGGAAGCAGGGTGGTGGTGGAAGCAGGGTGGTGGTGGAAGCAGGGTGGTGGTGGAAGCAGGGTGGTGGTGGAAGCAGGGTGGTGGTGGAAGCAGGGTGGTGGTGGAAGCAGGGTGGTGGTGGAAGCAGGGTGGTGGTGGAAGCAGGGTGGTGGTGGAAGCAGGGTGGTGGTGGAAGCAGGGTGGTGGTGGAAGCAGGGTGGTGGTGGAAGCAGGGTGGTGGTGGAAGCAGGGTGGTGGTGGAAGCAGGGTGGTGGTGGAAGCAGGGTGGTGGTGGAAGCAGGGTGGTGGTGGAAGCAGGGTGGTGGTGGAAGCAGGGTGGTGGTGGAAGCAGGGTGGTGGTGGAAGCAGGGTGGTGGTGGAAGCAGGGTGGTGGTGGAAGCAGGGTGGTGGTGGAAGCAGGGTGGTGGTGGAAGCAGGGTGGTGGTGGAAGCAGGGTGGTGGTGGAAGCAGGGTGGTGGTGGAAGCAGGGTGGTGGTGGAAGCAGGGTGGTGGTGGAAGCAGGGTGGTGGTGGAAGCAGGGTGGTGGTGGAAGCAGGGTGGTGGTGGAAGCAGGGTGGTGGTGGAAGCAGGGTGGTGGTGGAAGCAGGGTGGTGGTGGAAGCAGGGTGGTGGTGGAAGCAGGGTGGTGGTGGAAGCAGGGTGGTGGTGGAAGCAGGGTGGTGGTGGAAGCAGGGTGGTGGTGGAAGCAGGGTGGTGGTGGAAGCAGGGTGGTGGTGGAAGCAGGGTGGTGGTGGAAGCAGGGTGGTGGTGGAAGCAGGGTGGTGGTGGAAGCAGGGTGGTGGTGGAAGCAGGGTGGTGGTGGAAGCAGGGTGGTGGTGGAAGCAGGGTGGTGGTGGAAGCAGGGTGGTGGTGGAAGCAGGGTGGTGGTGGAAGCAGGGTGGTGGTGGAAGCAGGGTGGTGGTGGAAGCAGGGTGGTGGTGGAAGCGAGGCATGGACTGACAGTGTCACCATGGCCTGTGCGCGCGTGAGGATGTGCTGGCCTTTCATGGCACAGACTCGCACCTGGTAGATCTCGAAGCCACACTCATCACATGTGTACGTGGCAACCTGCAGCAGCGGCTTCACGTCCGTGCAGCGTGTGACGATGCCCTTCACCACCACCAGGCGCCCTATCTGCCCCGCCCCCACCTCCCGTATCGCCTGCGCCTTGCGCTTCGGCTCCGGTACCAAGTGCAGGTCGCTGTGGGGGGGGGCGGATGGGAGGGAAGGGCGGAGTGTGGATGAAACACCGAGTGAGGACATGCGGGATAGAGATAAAGAGAGTTTGGTTTATGTTCAGTCAGTCTACCGAGCATGCATGGGCATGAATAGCTGCTCGTGATGATTGCTACACACATGTGGCACATGCCAGCGTGCACCCAGGGCACTCACAAGCGGCGGCGCAGCAGCGCGGGCAGCTGGAAGAGCGGGTCGATGGCGGCCACAGCAGCGTCGCCCTGAGCGAGGTTCTCCGCGTGCTGCTCCGCGCGCTGCCTCATGAGCACGTCGTACACGTCCTCCTCCCTCTCCTCCCCGCCCCCTGCCAGCGACGGCTCCGGCATGAGGTCGTCTGCCGCCTCGGCAAAGAGCGTGATGTAGCGCCGCGCGTTGCTGTAGATGCGCGCCACCAGATCGTCGTTGCTGCCCCCCCCGTACTGCAAGGTGTGCGGTGGGGAGAGGAGACGGGAGAAAGCAGAGTGGATGTGAAAGGTATATGGGGTATGGGGGAGGGAGACTGAGGCCTGAGGAATGGACAGGGGGAATACACAAATGTCACAGAGTGAAACGGAGAGCAATGAAGGGAAGGAGAGAACGAAAGGGAATGGGGTGATGATGGGAGGGGGTGGGAAGAGAGGAGGGGTGCTGCTAACCGCAACGAGATCTGCCATGTGGATGTTGATGACGTGGAGCTTGCGATCCGCCACGTCTTGCTGACAGGGGTGGGCGAGGCATGTTGGACAAGGGCAAAGGGTGTGAGGCAGGTATGGAGAAAGGAGGAGCAGAGAGGTGAGTGGCGAGGAGTGAGGGCGCAAGAAGCAACGGAGATTGAAACGATGAGACCGTGGTGAAGGGTAGCAGAGGAATGTGGTGGCATGGTGAGAGGAGGTGCATGTGCTGCCACCAGATTCTTAAAAAAAAAATGCTTATTCCGGCCTGAAACAGAATGGATAGACTTCTAGGCACGCGTTGAGTCTGAGCCACTCACCAGCAATCGCATGTACTTGAAGATGCCTTCCCCATCGCGGTAGTTGCTGAGAAACTTCCTGCACTCCTCTATGCATTGCAATGGAGAGAGGGGAAGACGAGGCGTGAAGAAGGAAGCTTCAGAGTGGAACGGCTCGCGAGAGACGAAAAGGGAAGGACAGAGTGGTCGATAGAGAAGGTTGTAGAAGAGGGATGCGGCGGAAGAGAAAAGGAAGGGGGAGGGGGAGAGTAGACTGCGGATGTAGAACAGAAGAGACGGCGCAGCGCATGCAGGAGCAAGGCGCATGTGGACGCCGCGAGCAGACACGGCGCGAACGAGGCAAGGAGTCGATGGGGAGGGCAAGGAGAACGTGAGACGCACACTTGGGGCTTGCGGGGAGAAGGCGAGCATGCAGACAGGAGAATCTGGATTTGGATAACTTGGAAAAACAGTGTGGAGACGATGCGTTGAGGGCACTGATGCAAATGGGAAAACCGGTTTGACGGGGATCACCTTTATCTTCCTTGAAGTTAGGGTATTTCGTCGCCATGGCGACACGAAAGCCTGCGAAACGGTGTCACTTCATTAGCCTGCTCGGTCTTTTGTTGCGAATTTGATCGAGCTTGGCGGGAGCCAAAACCGATTCGTTTGTAGACTTGATCAAAGAAAGCGATTCGTCATAACAGACCTGATATCGACCAATTCCAACGAACATCGGTACAATCCTCCTTATAACCTATTTTCTGATTTGCATGCCAAGAAACTAATTGCTTGTCAACCAGCAGGCCAACACAGCTTTCGGGGCGTTGCTACAGCATGCAAAAACGAATTACAATTTGCAATCCTTGTTACTAGTGCATTCATTCCATGGTCGAATCTTCAGCCATGAAACACAATGTTACATCAAATACTATGCATATCCTGAGCTGCAAGGACACCTTGTCCTACATCAAGTGTGCATTTACTCTTCCTCCTCATCATCGCCATCATCACCGCCCTTCTTGGAGGCAGCCTTGAGGTTTCTGCGCTTCACACGGCCTGGCCTGCCACCGCCGAACGGGCTGGTCAGAGCGAAGTCGATGTGCTTCTGGCTCTCGAGTCGCACGAGGAAGGACGGAATGTTCACAATCTGCTTCCCCACCCTGAAGAGATCACAATCACGAGGGCACACCAAACCGTGACAGAACAATAACATGTGAATGCTTCAGGATCTAGAAATAGCAGGGAACAGCAAGTCCTGAGGAGGAAAGAGGGTCACGTTGTGAAGAGGGGAGGGAGTGATTTCGTGAAGAAAGTTGGGTCAGTCACGTCGTGAGCACAGCAGAGGGAATGGAATGGGAGCGGTGGACTTAGGGGGGTAGTGAAAAACAATACGGAAAGGGGTTTGATCCGGCTAATTGATTACCTCTCGTCCCCGCACATTCCGTACAGATTCTTAAGAAGACGCAGTCGTGCTTATGCATTTCTGAGAACACGGGCGCGCTTGCCTTGGGAGCACGAAAAAGCGCGCCAGTTGCAAAACTAGGTATTTGGCGAACTGTCTGTTTGCAGTATGAATCAGACTTACGCAATACACTGAGAGCCGCCCTAAAGAACTCGAGGACAAGGATCTAGCGAGAACATCCTCACAAATAAGCACGACTTTCAACTTATGATACAGAAAGCCGCAAAGAAACACGCTCGACCTGGGCCAGGAGGCAAATGCGTACCGGATGTGGCGCTGGCGGATGAGGACACGGGCGTGATGGATGGACTTGGCGAGGCCGGTCTTGAAGACGAGGGTCTGAAGGCGACGCTCCAGGAAGTTCTCGACAGTCAGGGCGAGCACGTAATCGAGCTTGTTCTGGCTCTCCTCCAGCAGACCGTAGCGGTGCATGCGGCGCAGCAGAGCCTCACCCTCGAAGATGCGGCGAGTGCTCTTCTCGTCGAGCGTGAGCAGCTCGCGAGCGTTCTTACGAATACGCGAGAGAACGTACTGCACGCGCCACAGCTCACGCTTGCAACGCAGACCATACTCTCCGAGCAGCTTCAGCTCCGCGTCGAGCCGTTCCTTCTCGAACGGACGACGAGGCCTCTTAAAGGTCTTGCCATCTGCAGAAACAAACGAAGACAATCGGGTCAAGCACTGCTCGACCAAACAATGACAGTAGGTCGGTTGCAGTCCAGCATTACCGCAACCATCAAGTCTCGTTCACCTAATCCTGGCTTTCTGGTAAGGTAAACGTGGGGTAAAAGTATACTCGTAGGAGATGCCGTTCCACGCCATGCAGGCAGATACTAAGCCCACTAGTAGCAGGAAACTATTGCGAAAATCGTACCCGATTAAAAATCATCTCCAAAAATAACAAGAGCTGTCAAGAATTAGGGTGTGTTGTTAAACTATGTGTACGCGCCGCAGTTCGCACTATCGTAACACCAGATCCAATCCGTTAGCGAAAATCTAAAGTTAACCATGTCAGAGTTCTATCACTCACAGTTGCGATAGAAGGCGACGTGGACCATGGCTTCCTAGTAGGCTGCCTGCAGCCAATCAAGAGCCCTAGAGAAACCCCTTGGGACAAACTGGGAAAAGGAAAGGGGAAGAGGAAGCGAGGAACCTTTGAGGAGAGGAAAAGAGACGAGGTGCTTCATGACGACCACCACGAGACGGAGGCAACAGTCAGAATCAGCGAAAACAAATTGAGTTTCGCAACAGAATTTGTTACAGGATATATACGGAAATTACCAACTCCAAGAAAATGGTGTAGCCATTTGAATTCAAAATATCAACCCGTCCCTCAATCCACATCCATTCTGCCTCCACTTTGATGGTGCGTGTCTCTGAAGCCTCCTCAGCAGCATCAGTGGACATAGTTGAGACCAGCAGAAGTACACCACTTCACCATTCGCGGCAATGGCTAGTGAATCTCCATTGCGCTCAAGCCTCTCAAGACTATGTTCCCTTCTTTCCGAGCTGCGGTCTTCTGGTGACGCGTCAGAATTGCAGTGCCCCCGCAGCCGATCCCTTGAACTCTTGGGTTCTGTGCGTGCCTTCGATGGCGATTTGTCAAGCGCATCTCACTTCAGTGGCATTCGATCGGACGTGCATCAGCATCTGTCCTCTTGCCGATCTTCAGACGACAGGTCGGCTGTTTTTTCGTTAATAGATATAGCATAGCCTTCCTTTCTGAGTTTGAGGCAAACTCATGGGAGTTACCTGTGCAGCGATATTCTGCTTCAAGCTGGCCAAGCTGATCTTAAAATCAGTTTGAACGGCCCATCGCGCGGCATTTCTCTGAGCAAGCTGACAAGACTTTCGCCGTACGATGAGCTTGTGTGGGAGGATGACGAGGTCTGTGTTCTCGTTTTACTCATCAATGTGTTTCTTGCTCGCTCGTTACGTATATCTTCTTACATCTTTTCGTTACTGTCCACTTCAGGAGCCAAGCAACAATGCGCGTACTGCCATTTCAGGAGGTGCTGTTGCAGTTGCTGGTGTCCAGCAGCTGCCGTTTGTGGCCTCCCCTGGACAGACTGAAGCAACGCCGCGAGATAAGCTTACCTCTGGAATGAATGCACCGCCTTCAGCAAAGACTCGCAATAGCTATGCATCGAATCTTAACGCTCAACCGAAAAGCTCATTGCCTCCACTTCCAAGGCGACCATCCTACCAGCAGGAACGTAATCAGCAACGGCCTATTTTGTTGGATGACGACGTTTCAGAAGATTCGGACGAAGATGTTTCCTGGAAGAAGCCACAGCGGGCCAATAAACGTTACAAGCAAACCCGCTTGCTGGCGGATGATGATGTTGAAGATGTTGAACCAAGGCCCAAGTCATCGTTTCTTACAGCAAGCGAGAAGCTGGTATGCGTAACTTCAATAGTTCGCTTCTGTGGCAACGTGTACTGCTCTTGTAACACCACCGTTTTCCTCTCAAACAGGCCATGAGCTCCTTAAAGAAAGGTATCGACAATGCGTCAGCCAGGTCTTCAAAGGCACCGTCCAGGCAGCATGGTGTACATGATCCCGCAGGGTCGAAGAGAGGAGTTCGTAGCGGCTTTGTTTCTCCTGTTCGGACATCACAACAAGCAAATGGCGGCACTTTGCCACGTCAAGCAGCGCCCAAGGACCCAGGGATGAACGAGTCAACCTTGAAATGGTCAGTTTTCACTTTAGTCGTTGCAATCACGCTTCAACAGTCTTATGCTTATGCTTGGTCTTATGCTGATGCTCGGGTTGTGCAGTTTGGAAGAGCTACAGGACGAGGACGGGCAACTGCCTGATGTGCTTAAGAACATCGAACCTCGCCTGATAGAGCAGATTTGCAATGAAATCATGACACAAGATACAAAGACGCGATGGAGTGATATTGGTGAGTGACATGGCTGTTTGATTTCATTGACTATGTTGTGTGCTAACAATGTTTTTTATTTTATTTTTTCGTGAAACTGCAGCCGGCTTGGAGCATGCAAAGCAGTGCGTGACTGAGGTTATAATCTGGCCACTCAAGCGACCTGACTTATTTCGAGGCACCAGAGCACCAGTTTCTGGGCTTTTGCTGTATGGACCACCGGTGAGTAGCTCGGACATTGAGCACATGGCAGTGGGGTAATACACACTAATTGGACCTGACAAGTCTTGACGTATTTCTCAACTTGGCAGGGAACAGGCAAGACCTTGATTGGTAAGGCCATTGCTGGTGAAACAAATGCAACATTTTTCTCGATATCTGCCAGTTCCTTGACAAGTAAATGGGTAAGTAAGGTTCCATACCTGCATATTCGCCTGAGGAAAAGGCTCCTTGCTTGCATATTTGCCTGAGAAAAGAAAAGCTGGTGTATGACATGGCTTATGTGAATTGCGTTTCCCTCATGTGGCAGATTGGTGAGGGAGAGAAACTTGTGCGAGCCCTTTTTGGTGTGGCGAGCTGCAAGGAGCCTGCTGTCATTTTCATTGATGAAATCGATTCTCTTTTATCACAGGTAAGGATATTTCGACCTATTGCCAGTAATCATCTGGTGCTCTGGAACTTATAGTCAAGTCTCGTTTTGTATCTTCCCTTGTGGCCAGCGTCAATCAGAGGGCGAGCATGAGTCCAGCCGCCGGCTGAAGACGCAATTTCTCATTGAAATGGAGGGATGTGGGACAGGAGATCGACACGTTCTAGTTATTGGTTAGTAGCGGAACCCGTTGCCCCGTGTGATTCAATTTCTCATTCCTCTTTGTTTCTTCTTCTTATTTCTTTTTTCCTCCACGGCCTCGTTCTCATTGATCCTGTTCGAACTTGAGCATTCTGTAAATGCATCACTATGAGTGCTGGCATTGGTATAATAGTGATGGCTTGTTTCTGCGTCTTGGGGTGCAGTTTAGGTCCCAAATCTTTGAAACTACTAACTCTCGCTGATTTTTTTTCTAATCGTTCCAATTCAGGAGCAACAAATCGTCCGCAAGAACTCGATGAAGCAGCAAGGCGGCGTATGCCCAACCGGCTCTACATACCTCTTCCAAACAGAGGTTAGTTCCGGCGCTTTGATTGGCACAGGTTTATTTTCCAATGTCTTATTGGTGTTTCTTTCTTCTCCTGCACAGCTGCAAGAAAGGAGATTGTTCGGAACCTCCTTCAAAAGGACGACATTCTGGCACTATCGGAGGCAGATATGGACGCAATCGCTGAAGAAGCTGAAGGTTCGTTAGCTTACCAACAGGCATTTTTTCAACCAGTCATGCAGGGTCTGGTTGTGATTCGGAAATTTCTTGTGCAGGATACTCAGGGTCAGACATGCGGCATCTTGTCCGAGAAGCAGCCATGATGCCGTTGAGGGAGGCTGCTCTCTCTGGTCGGATAGACAAGATGGAAAAGGATGATATCAGACCTGTTGGTCTTCAGGTGAGGTCTTGTAAGTTACATATTGTTTGGGCCTTAGATGAAGCGATTTCATGTGTGATGTTTGCACTTCCAGGACTTTCGAGATGCATTACAAAGGGTCAACCCTTCCGTGGCTAACAGCGAGTTGAAAGCTTACGAAGAGTGGACAGCAAAGTTTGGCAGTGGCAATCTGCGAGTGCAGGCGCCTACATAAACGAGTTGCTACTGTAGGCTTTCACTGCTTGTGAAGGTTAGGATCTGTTTTAGAAATCCCTCCCAATGTATTAAACGTGTATGGTCATTTTCAGATTGTGGTGTTTTTTACCCTTTCACCCACAAATAAAGGTGATGTACAGTGTTCACAAAACTACAGGCGTTACGAGGACTAGAACTAGGTCATGTGGCACATACAGCACTAAAAACATTGCAATGCTTTACCCCATTTTCACATGGCTAGTTCACCACTGACCATATGGACATTGTGCCACATCCCTGCTCTATGACAAGGCTTCAAGAGGATGAGAAGTACTGACCACAGCAGAAAGGACAGTTGCAAAGGCTTGATCATATGCGATGAAGCCAGTGAACCAGAATGAGAAGTCGTCTTCTGTAGTGAGCCGAATGTACTTCTCATTCTCATCAGATGGGTTGGCTTCAGGCGCCACTCCTGTTATCTTGTGCAGCGGAATGGTGGCCTAAGACAGACAATTGTACAGGTGGGGTGGAAAGGAGTTCGGAAGGAGGGGAGTGGAGAAGAGTGTTGGAATGTGTTCCACTAAATCCGAGGCCGTGATACAAACAAGCAAACTGGCTCACCACAAAGTGGCTCTTGGCAATCTCTGTGGGGCGGCCCAACGGGTTGTACTCAAACTCGGCGTCTGAGAGGAAGCCAATGGACGCAGTGGTGACGACTAGAGTGCCGGGAACGGGCCCCACGCTGGTGAGCAGGTTGCAGTAGAAGTAGAACAGCAGCTTCTCATCCGGTGGCGCCCAAAAGTGCTCCCGCCACAGCGCCTCTGCTCCTGCGTGCGTTAGGAGCGTTGGGTTGCCCAGCTTGCCCACTGCCAGCGAAGGACGGGAGGTTACCATTAGGAATACGAGAGTATGTGAGTGAGAGCACATCAGGAGCCAGCAGGGTGCAACTTAAATTCGCACCAAAATCGTACATGCGTGCCATGGCCACATGCCATCGCATACGTGCTTGGAATTGCTTATTCCCTTGTGACGTGTCGAACTACAACTGAAGTTTCAGAAACCAAGTCATGCGAGGGCATACTATGAGTGTAGAGGTTAGAAGCCATGTCTGTTGTCTGCTTGCCAAAGTCACTTATTGTCGAGACCATATCCCCAAACCAACCAGTGCTGCCTGCGAGGTGCGCGTGAGATTGGGAGGGAAAAACACGGAACGAAGAAGACATAAGGTGAGGGCACATTCGAGAGGTAGCAGAAGGAAGAGAGACGCGAGAATGGTGTGGTGTGGCGAGGTGAAGAACGCAGGGGGGACATGAGCGAGGGATGAAAACGGACAAGTGCAATCAGCCGCAGAAAGGAGTGGATGAAGAGATGGAGAAGGCGGACAAGGGGGGAGGCGTGGAGAGTGGAGCAGAGATACAGTTGAGTGAGAATGGCGGATAGGCGGCCTTCGCACGGAGGCGGGGGGAAATGGGCGGGAGTGGGTATGGCGGGGGGTATGGTGGGAGTGGGTATGACGGGTTGGATAGAGCAGAGGACGTGATTCGAGGAACAATGTGCTCGCGAGCGCAACGGGCTGGGAGGCTAACGGCGGAAAGCTGCGGACGGAATTCTGCCGCACTGCCTTGTTACGCTGCGCGCGGAGCTCGGATCCACGCCGCGCAAAATATCGTCAGAGGGCAGCGCGCCGCGGTACCTTTCTTATCGGACGCCATGGCGCGGATGTGGTTTGGGGAAGGGAAAGTCGCACGGCTCGCGTCGGGAAGACGGGGGAAGAGGCGGATGGCCCGCGTGCGCTGGTCCGGCCGGAGCAAGCAGCGCAGACGCGCGGATGAGTGCGGGCGGCAACTGATTTGCGGTTATGCGCTGGCGAGATAACGTCGGAAACACCTCTCCAGCCGTGAGCTATTGCTAGCAAGGCACCATGCGCCCCCAGGAATGTGTCTGCCACTAGGAGGGATATAGCGTGCTTCACCAAATGGGGCGATAACAGGTGAATAAAATGCTAGTTCACTCAATTCTGCGTTATGATAGTCACTGCATTTTTTTGTGTACTCCCTTGTTGCCTTATTGCGCACTCTACATCAGGCACAGCCCCTTTCCATAGCAAGGTCTCATA
Organism: Closterium sp. Naga37s-1; assembly: GCA_947471745.1. Taxonomy (NCBI): domain Eukaryota; kingdom Viridiplantae; phylum Streptophyta; class Zygnematophyceae; order Desmidiales; family Closteriaceae; genus Closterium; species Closterium sp. Naga37s-1. The sequence continues at coordinate 5,224,448 of CANJKZ010000071.1, read as the reverse complement.
ACTCTTTCTGTACATTTATTCTGTTACACTTCAATGAACATAAACATAATCATAAGGTATTGACTTGGTTGGATAGCGTGCAGATGCCAACCCATTTTGCCTAGCAGTCTGCATCTCCTCATGCTGGGCGCCCAGTGGGCTGCAGGTGAGCGTGGGGTGGGCGGACCCCAAGGTGCACATCTTTGCCGTGCGCTGGGTGAGCATGCTCAGCTCACCATCTTCAAGGCCGCACGACATTCCACACAGGTGCTGCTTGTTTCCATTGCCTCGGATCCCAACATTGGCCTCAACTGAACCCGATTCATATAGGACATATTAACTGCGTGCGCTTGAGCATTCTTCAGGGGCAATTGTGCCATATGCCGTTCATGCCTGCATCTTTAATAGACGGCATTGTGTTGTGACGTGCGCATAAATAAATTAAGATCTGTCGAGCAAGCTATTTCTCTGGCTTGTATACCACTGCTGTCTGAGACTTGTGTTGGAACTAGTTATGGTTGTTACCCAGCCATGGAAGCGAGCGAGTATGGTTGAATAGGAGAGTGTGGTGTTGGAGCAGAGGACTTGGATGGGAGGTGACACAACCCATGCAGGCAGCAACTTGGAAAGGATGGAACGAAGAATCATGTCAATCGCTGAGAGAGCCTGCTCCACAATAGAAAGACAATTCAAAATGCGTGAAAAAGGACGTGTGCGTGCCATGGTACATGAGCAACATGCTCACATGGATCAACATGGCATTTGGTGCAGTGTGTCACTCACAGAGTAGAGGTTGCTGATGGGTGCACCAGCATCTGAGAGGTCAACCAGGGCATGGCCTTCCGGCACCTGAAGCACACAAGTGGGTGGCGGGTGGACCAGGGTGGGATCAAGGGCGCAGCAGTGGGTGGAAACACTAGCGCCTTGCCAAGTAGCCATGCTGCATCCGACACCGTCAGTGCTTCTTTCAACCCTCTTTGCTATGCGGGCACAGTGCCATGGCTCTCACCTGAAGAGCAGAGTAGCGAGCGAGCATCACCGCAAGGTGTGTGCGCAAGTGCTGCGGTGATGCTGCACACATTGCTCTGTCTGCCTCCCTCCTCCCCTCCTCTGCCCCCACGCCCGCTCTTCTCTCTGGTGCCACTCTGCCCCCCAAACCTGTCAGCCTTGATAACTTCTGGACGAAACGAGTGAAGGACCAAGCCAACCTGCTCAGAGCACAAGACCCCTTAGTGCCGCACTGCACCTCTCTCTCTGGATCCTCCCCTTCATTTCCTTCCCTGCCCCAAACGCTCTGAAGCAGCTTCCAGGTGGTCTCCTTAGTGTATGGGGGAATCAGGGTATTCCTACATACCACCTCCCCCAGAAGCAGCCGGGCAAGCACTGTAGCATCGGTGATGGCGGCGTTGCAGCCCTGGCCCAGGGATGGACACATGGCATGTGCTGAGTCGCCGATTAGAGCAATTTGGGCGGCGGAGTCGTGATACTGCCAGCACTTGATCTGATTGCGGAAAGGTGTGGTGCGGGAATGGGGGAAGGCAGGGGGTCAGATGGGAGGGGGGCAGGTATGGGGTGGGGAGGAGTGGGAATGGGGGCAGGGAGGGAGGAGGTTAGGAAGGGAGAGAGGCAGGGGATATATGTGGAGGACAAGAGCTGAAGGGAGACGGGTGAAGGGAAGCTTGGAATTGAAGAGCAGGAAGGGGCGGCAGTGAGGGCTTGGTATTCAAATGGGAGGCCCAGAGATGAGAGGGGTGGCAGCAAGGGGCGGAACACAGAGCAACGGGGAAGAGAAAGAGAAAGAGAAAGAGAAGGGCCACTTGACTCTCACAGCACACGTCTCACCCTCATTCGACCCTCACAGCACACGTCTCACCCGCATGCTTGTGCGTGGCTGCTGGTTCAACAGTGTCTCCGCCCCGTCCTCTGTCATTCCCAGCCATGGCACTCTCTCTTCAACGTACGCCCTCGCTCTGCTTCTCCTGCCCTCCTGCTTCACCTGCCCCCCCTTATCGTCTCCCCTCTCCCTCCCTTCCTCCCCCTCCCCATCTGCTTCAACAACCCTGTCTGCATTTTCACCGCCTCCACCCACACTCCCTTCAGCCACACTCCCTTCAGCCACACTCCCTTCACCCGCTGCATTCTCCATTGCACCAGTCACACCCTGCTTGCTACCCACGCTTTCCCCCTCCTTCCTTGCGTCCGCCCTTCCCACCGCATGGTCCTCCCTGTCCTCATCATTGCTTCTCAGCGCCAACCACTCAGCAGGCCGTGCCAAGGCCGACCATGCCCACAACAGACAAAGTTTGCCGCCCTGTGCTGGGAGCCCCACCACCGATATGCCAGGAGTGCGGGGAACCTGTATCAGTGGGGTGGGGAGGATCGGAGGGAGGCGGGGGTTGAGTAGGGAGCCCCACCACCGATATCCCACACCCTCCTCTTGCGTTGCGAAGGGTGTGGGACGGGGGATGCAGGCAGCACAACACACCACAGGGTGCCGTCTGTGCGAATGGCTGGTGCTATGCTGTCTGTGAGACTCCATGAGTGCGTGGCAGCCACCCCCACACCTATCACGCCACCACTGTGCCTCGTTACATCCTGGGGCGCCTTCAAGGCATGCAGTTACATGGTTACCACTTACCCTTTGAACAAGAATCATGGAGTTGGGGGGAAGGGAGGTGGGGGCAGGGATGGAGGCGACGGCCCACTCCCCAAAGAGCGGCAGTGCCTCCATGGCGAACCCCCCCGCGCTGCTCACCAGCGCACTCCTCACCACAGAGCGCACCCCATCCGCCCCCACCTGTCATTGGCATGGCATGGCATGGCATGGCATGGGATGGGATGGGATGGGATGGGATGGGATGGGATGGGATGGGATGGGATGGGATGGGATGGGATGGGATGGGATGGGATGGGATGTGATGAGATTGGATGGGATGGAATGATACAATATGACATGATATGCTCTGATATGATCTGATATGATATGACACCTGACATGAAGGACACTCGAACCACAAAAAAATATCTTGGCGCAATTAAGCACGTGAGCTTGCACACGCAGGGTAGGGTAGGGTGGGGGAAGAGGCAGGATAGGGTGCGGTGGAGGAACCAGGAGGTCATAGCAGAGCTGTGAGTACCAGGAGGTCATAGCAGAGCTGTGAGTACCAGGAGGTCATAGCAGAGCTGTGAGTACCAGGAGGTCATAGCAGAGCTGGGCTGGCGAGTGCTGCTGCAGGCGCTGGGCGGCCACACCAGCACCAGCTGGACCTCCACACTCACTGCTCGCCACGCCTGCTGCTGATGCACCTGCCACTGCCCCTGCCCCTGCCACCACTGCTCGCCGCTCTACCGAGTGAGCGGGCTGCAGGCGGGTGCGGAGCGCAGCATTCCCCCCCGGGGCGGGCTGAAGGGTCACAGTGTGTGCCGTGATGTCAATGCCTGTGCACCGCGTGTTGAAGTACAGCTCCAGCTTTCCCCGTGATGACCTGTCGCCGTGCGTCACCGCACTACCTCCTGAGCCGGCCTTGCCTGCCACACTCTCCCTTTCTCCCCTTGCACACATCTCCTCGTTACTCTCCCCGTTATCCCCCACTGGCCGTTCCCCATTCCCCTCCCCCTCATGCTCCCCGTTGTCCCCAACTGGGACCCGTGCGTGCGCATCCTCCCCCACCAGCGCGTGCAGCAGCGCACAGCAGAGGGCCGTGCGGTCAGCCAGCAGCACTGGCGGGTCCTGCAGGGGGGAGGCGGGAGGACGGACGGACGGAGAAATGCTTGATGGAGGGCGCTGGTAGCACATGATTGGTCATGGAAAGGGAAGGAAGGGGATGAAAGGTGAGGAACAGGGTCAAATGGCTGCCTTGCAAGGGGCATGCATGGGAAACGAGTGGGCTCACCTTGTGACTGAAAGGGATGATTGAGGGCTTGGCAGTGATGGCAATGCACAGCTGGCGCACGAGAACCATGCAGGCGAGCACCTGGTGGGTGGCGGGCGAAGTGAAGCACGACAGAGCCACGCGCAGCACGAAGGGGAAACTCACTGTGCCAGGTACAACAATTGTTCGTGGGGAATTACAAGGAGGAGTAACAGTGCCCGCAGAAAGCGGCTGAATGCATAGTATGGACTATGGAGTGGACTTGAAGCCCCTCTGCCTTGTCCTTTGCTTCCCACTTGAGGCGATTGGAAGCGTATCCCGGCCCAGGGGGAGGCAGCATTTCATTCGTTAAGGCGCGGTGGGATTTAATGGCACCGACGCTCATTAAACGCACGTGGGGTCTTCTTGCGTGACCCACTCTACTGCTACGCACCTTCTTCAGCAGCCCAGGGACCGCATCCAGGCATCGAAACGCTCGGATGTTGAGTCCGATGGAATATCTACGGTGGAGATGCAAGGGAGAGAATCGATGTGCACATGAGAGGTGGGAGAAGGGGATAGGAGGGAAAACGATGGGACAGAGTGATGGGTACGCGACTGATAATCCCTGATCGCTTTCGTTGGTACGTACCATCATGATATCAGCCAACCATACCCCGCACTCCACCTCTTCGCTCTCATCCCGCCATCCCCCTCTTCCCCCACCCCCCTCCTTCCCCCACCCCCCTCCTTCCCCCACCCCCCTCCTTCCAACACCCCCCTCCTTCCCCCACCCCCCTCCTTTCCCCACCCCCTTCCTTCCCCCACCCCCCTCCTTCCCCCACCCCCCTCCTTCCCCCACCCCCCTCCTTCTCCCACCCCCCTCCTTCTCCCCCTCACCCACCCCACATTCCCCCACTCCTTGCCCAACGCCCTCCCTACACCCTGCCACTCCCCCCAATGCGATCAGCTCACCTCCCCAATGCGATCAGCTCACCTCCCCAATGCGATCAGCTCACCTCCCCAATGCGATCAGCTCACCTCCCCAATGCGATCAGCTCACCTCCTCGCGACCTCCACCGCCTCCTCCACCTTCTTTCGCGGGTCCTCGCTCTTCTCCACCACACTTACGTGGAACCTACCACCGCCACGTGTCAGCAGGTGATTCGCTAGAACTAGACCTGCTGGGCCCGCACCAACGATCACCACGCGGAACAGGTCCGCTCCATCACTCCGTCGTTCCACTCCGTCAGCCTCGTGATAAGCTGAATCCGTAGTGCAAAGCTCACCAAGAGCAGCATTTCCGCATGAATTTTGACGATGATTCACGGATTGGGAAACCGGAGGAGTCTCGTCAAACGCGTCGTCTCCTATCTCGGAAATGTTCTCCAGCATTCTGCCGCCTTCGATGACCTCTGGTTTGGGCCGACTTGCTTCAGCGTTGGTTTGAGAAGGCACGCAGCCACCTGCTACCGTATTTCAAATCGCTTACAATCGGAGTCGTCATATATTTCAGCATAAAATGCGGTTGGCTCGGCTGAGGTAAAAGTCGTCCTCGAATTGCCTTCGAACTTGACTGGATGGGACGATCAACCATGCATGCACTACGCCCACCACCACTATCTTTGATGCCTGTGGTGCGGCCTGGTCGGAAAGATTGACCATGCTTTAAAATGCTGCGATAAAAAGAATTAGCTGAAAGTAGCGGGGGAGAAGGTTTCACTATCGCTACATCGTTTCATTTCCATCACACCTTGATCCTAATAGCCGACTATTACATCTTATGCCGAGGGCGTACAAAAAGCACACATTGCGTACGACTTGGGTCCATGCATGCATAGTGCTGCCGTCCTTCTACCATTCTTTCGCTATAGTGCCTTGTGGCAGTATCACACCATACCTCAGCATAGCATGCCATGTTTCTAAAATTCACATTGCTCCTACAACAAAACCTTATTTAACACTTTGGACACCTCATGCATTGATAGGACACCTAGTACTGCAACCATGTGGCACAACACATGGGAATAATTCATAATCCTACATAAATAGGAGCCACCTATACACACACCTTCAAGACTTGTACGGTACATTCTCTGCATCCGCCACCAGGTGCCACCAGCTACACCATGATCAACTGAGCCCTGATGCCACACCGAGACCACCACAGCCGCCTCCACCTCCTCCCCCTCCAATCTCCCCTTCCCTTGCCACCCCCCTCTCCCCACTTCCAAACTCAAGCCTTTCCTTCCCAACCACCTCAACGTTCTTCCCCCCTGCTCTCACTCTGAACCCTCTACTCCCCACCATCAACCACACCGTGTCGTCTAGCTGAGCGCAGATCATCCTCCCTTCATCCTACAGCCTCACTTGCATCTCCTACATCAATCTCACCGCCTCCCCAACCCTCTTTCCCCTTCCCTAGTTCTCCTCCTCCCTTCTCATCCCTCACCTCTCACCTCCACACCTCCCACCACCTCCTCTCTCCCCTTGTTGAACCTCCACCCCTCGCCCCCTTCTCCTCCTCCACCCCTCGCCCCTCCACCCCTGCTACTGCCCCACTCCCACTTTTCCCTCCTGCATTTTGCTCATCCCCATCCCCCCCCCTGTCACCATCCCTATGCCCCACACCGCGCCCACCACTCGCCCCACCACCAGCAGACTGCAGGGAGGGCGAGATCCACCCCTTGCCTCGTCCTGCCATGGCCGCCGCTGCTGACTCAGCTGCATGTGCTGCCATGCTGGCACCCTCCTCATCCACATCAGCAGTGACTATTCCTTCTGCCACTCTGCCATTCCCATTGACCCCCCTGTCTCCCTCCACCTTCCCTCCCCCCTCACCCTCAACCCTCTCAAACCTCTCCTCACTCATCCCCGCCCTCCCATTCCCATATCGCCCCTCTCCAACCCCTCCCTCCTGCTCCGCATCCGCTCTCAACTGGCCTGCTAGGGCATCTGAGCGCGCCCTCCCACGCCACACTGGGGCATCCGGCACGGAGGTGCTCTGTCTGCCCGAGAGTGACCCCGGCTGCATGGAGGGGGAACCGTCCATCATGCCCCACACGTCCTCAAACACCTGAAGCGCCTCCCTCCACTCAAACGCCCCCTCCACCCCTTCCGCCCGCTGCCCCTCTGCCCCTCTCCTCACCACGGCACTCTTGCCCCGTCCCTCCGCCACCACTGCTGGCGTCACCCTTCGTATCTTCTTCCTCCCCCCTGATGCCCACTCCCCTCCTCCTGCTTCTCCCCCTCCTTCTCCTCCTTCCTTCCCGTCTCCCCCTCCTCCTCCTTCCTTCCCGTCTCTCACTCCCTCTCCTCCATCCACTCTGTCCCGCTTCCCCTCCTCCGCTCCCTCTCTTCCACTCTCCCCTCGCCACAACTTCATGCCTCGTCTCACCACCCCTGAAACACCCGTCCGCTCCCTCTTCCCTCCTGCCCCTCCCCTTCCATTTCCCTCGTTCCTCCGCCCTCCTTCCCCACGTTTCCCATTCCACCCACCTCTCCACCAACCTCCCCTCTGCCTCACCCCTCCGGTCCCACCATCCGGATCATCACCATCATCGTCACGCCCCTCCTCCCCGCCCTCCGCACGCGCCTCTCGCTCGCGCTGGCGGCGCCGGGACTCAGCGTCGGGCAGCAGCAGGCGGTAGCGCTCCACCAGGTCCTTGGGCTGGGGCAGGGCTCGGCGCGGCACAGCCATCCACTCGTCCCACTTGGGCAGATCAACGGACGACAGGTCCAGATCGATCCGCGACAGATCCACCTTCACGCGCTTCTCCAGCTCAGCGCCCAGCTCCAGCGCACGGGCCGCCTGCGCCAGCCGTTCGATGTCAGCGCGGATACTCGCCAGCTCAGCAAGCACGGAGAACTCCTTCATCTTGGGAAGATCCGACAGCCTCGGGAGCTCCGCCAATCGGTTGACGTCCTTGAACAGCGCCACCTCGAGCGCACGTGCCAGGTCAGACAGCTTCGCCACGTCACTACTGAGTCGCTCCAGGTCAACGACACGTGGGATCTCGCCCACCCTCACATTCTCCAGGATCCTCATCAGCTCCGGCGGAGCAGCAGAGTCCGCCACGTCAGCAACAAACCGCCGGAGGCGAGAAATTGTAGCGAGCGCATCCGCGCCCTCCCCGTCGCTCTCAGCCTCGCTGTAGGGCTGGTCGAACGTCTCGACGTCCTGGTGGTCGTCCTCCGCCACGAACGCCTTGTACGTGAGGCGCATCTTCACCCGCCCACACGCCTTCTGCCCCACCGGCAGGCGCAGGCGCATCGGCACCCACACGTCCGTTGGTACCGTGTCCTGTAGCGCGTCCAGGCGCACCTGCAATGGGCGAGAAACAGGAGGGCAGTGTGGACGAGAGGCGAGATCGAGGAGAGAGGGCACAGAAGAGTGAGAGGGAGGAGGGGTTGTGCAGCGGAGCCCACACGTGTGTTGGCAGCGTGTCGTGCAGGGAGCCCAGGCGCACCTGCGGTGGGACAGCGGAGGGGCAGGAGAGAGGGGCAGCACATGTGGCTTTGAACAGGAAAGTCAGAAGGTTCACTTGCAACGACTCACTCCATGCATACTCCTTACCGTCCCCCGCCCCCCTAAAAGTGCCCCCTGCCCCCTCACCGTGCTCTGTTCCCGCCTCACCGTGCTCTGTTCCCGCCTCACCGTGCTCTGTTCCCGCCTCACCGTGCTCTGTTCCCGCCTCACTGTGCCCCCTTCCCCCTCACCAAGCCGTGCCCAAAGTCCACGTAGAAGAACGCCAGAGACCCCGGAGCTTGACCAAGAGGTGGTGCAGGGAGGGTGGAGCACGACCAGCACTTGCTAGCGTCACCTGCCCGTTTTAACGTCCCCCCTTCCCTCAACGGGCCCTGCCCTCTTCACCGTCCCCTCCCCTCACTCTTCCGCCCCTCCCATGTGCCCCTCCCCTCCTCTCCTCACCGAGCCGCGCCCAAAGTCAACGTAGAAGAGGCCGAGCGACCCGCGGAGCGTGACGGAGAGGCGCTGTAGGGTTGGGTCGAGCACGAGCAGCACGAAGTCCTGGTTCCATATGGGGTACCCCGCCGGCCCCACCAGCGACGTCTCGCTGTTGCGCTTGCTGCGCGCCACCTGCTGCCCCAACTCCAACACCACGTAGGGATCGCTGTCACCTGAGGGAGAGGGGGGAGCACGGGGGGTGAGGGGAAGACACGACCCGTTCACTCCCGCCTCACCACTTCACCGAGTGTGCTTGTAACGAGCAGTCCACAAACGGGTGATTCCACACCATGACAGATGAGGTCGTACCGAGGGGCAGGTTGATGACGCGCTGGGCGGCAATGACTGTCACCTGCAGCTCCCCAGCGAAGCCCAGAGTGCCGCCTGCCACCTGCCCCTCGCGGAACTCGCGCTGGGAGGGGTCGGGCGGCAGCGGGCGGTCCTTGAGGAGGTCCACCTCCTTGCTGTTGGGCCGCAGGAAGCGCGCCGGCAGCTCCTCCGTTAGCAGCGCCTGCAGGTACCTGGGGGGATAAGGGGAAGGGGAGAGGGGACGGGGAGGGGAAAGAGCAACGGAAGAGTGGACAGAGATGGGGAGATGGTTGTGTGGGTGGCAGATGGGATATGGGACAACGAGTACAAGAGGAACGGGAGGCAGCAGCAGGTGCATAGATGGAGTGCAGCACAGGTAGCAGATGAGAGAGCGAGCAAGCAGGCAGCAGTTAACGAATCCAACAGACGATTTGGCCTGCTCGCGTGAAATGTTTGGAGGGCTGCCCGTTTGGCGGCTCACCTTGAGAGGAATGGAATAGCTGGTGGTGATGGCGATGGCGAAGTCATCACAGGGAGATGTGTGGACGCATGGGTGCCCCGATGGCAACAGCAGGGATGGCACATGCGCACAGGAGAAAGGCACGAGTCAAAGAAGCATGAAAGAGGTTATTCACACGTCACATTTCCCCTCACAACCGCATGGGCATACATCCTCAGCGGAAGATAGAGGACCATACAGTGAACATCATGCCTCCATGTGAATCACCCACTCGTCACCCACCCACCACCTTTCCACAGCCCCGCTCCCCCCAAGGCCCGCAGCACTTACACATGAGGTTGACGACGCGGAAGGGCGCGAGCGTGAGCTTGACCTTGGGCATGGAGACGAAGGCCCAGGTGAGCGCGCCCACCCACGGCTCCACGGGGATCAGCTTCAGGCGCACCCACACCTCCGCGTCCACGTCAAAGTTGCGCACGCCCACGGGGATGGGCACGGTGAGCGGGATGGCGGACAGCCCCATGCTCACGTCCACCGGCACTTCCAGCAGCATGCGCATTCCCCCCGTGTACCGCACCCCCACGTGGTACCTGGTGGTGAGGAGGATGATGGGGATGGGGATGGGAGCGGGTATGGTGAAGGAAATGGTGAAGGGGATGACATGTCTTCCAAGGGTGCCATGGCCCCACAGGAAGTGGTGCAGAGTAGGTGAAGGTGAAGGGAGTCAATCGCATGGTTGTGAGAAGGGGATGGGACGAGAGTGGATGACAGGCAGGATGTGCCATGTGATAGACAGCAGCATCGCTCTGCACCGCATGATAAGGCTGGACGTGGTACCCCACCCCCACGTAGTACCTGGGCCGAGGGGAGATGATAAGGATGGGGATGAGGATGAGCATGGGAGTGGGATGGTGAAGGGAATGGTGTGAAGGGGATAAAAGGTGCGGTTGTGAGGAACGGTTCCCAGAGTGCCATGTCATCACAGGGAGTGGCATTCATGGTGGAGGTGAAGGTGCCACAGTGAGGGTGAAGGTGAAGGACGTCAATGGCATGGTTGGTAGAAGAAGACGGAATGCGAGTGGATGACGGCACGATGTGCCATGGCGTCTGCGGCGATAGATAGTGGTGAAGAGCAAGACACAGTCCGATGGGCTGGACACTAGTAGCACCATGCCAGTGCACGGCACCATAATCACTGCAGGTCATTGTTGCGACAGGATGTGCGCCTCTCAATGGAGCACAGTGAGGGAAGCTCGTTCCCCGAGGAAGAACTGCTTGATGCGCACCATACACCATGAAACCACTTACTACCACACTACACCACTGCTCTATCACTCTGCACCGCACTCACTGCAGGTCGTTGCCGCGCCTTGAGGTGCGGCGCTCAATGGAGCGCAGGGAGGGCGGCTCGTCGCCGAGGAAGAACTGCTTGATGCGCACGCGCTGCACGCCACGTGGCTTGGGCGTCTCATCGATGAGCGGCTGCAGGATGCCCACCATCCACCGCTCCAACCCCGTGCGGTAGATTCGGAACACCTGGAGGGGAGGGGGAGGGAGAGGAAGCGTGTGGGGGCATAACTTACAAGCCTTACAGCCACCTGCCTGCAGGATGCCCACCATCCACCGCTCCAACCCCGTGCGGAATATGCGGAACACCTGGAGGGGTGAGGGAAGAAGGGAAGGGGGGGAGTGGGGGAGTAGGGCCACACCTTGAGAGCCTTGACCTGACAGCCACCTGCTGGAACGATGCCCACCATCCAGCGCTCCAGGCCATGCAGTATATGCGGAACACCTAAGAGGGTGGGGGGAAAGGGGGATAGGGGGGAGAAGGCATGTGGGGGGTATACTTGGAGAGCATGGACCTGACAGGCACCGGCGTGCCTACGTTGGCAGATACGCGTCCCAGGGTATAATACGCTAGCGTATTATACGCTGGGTATATACGCGGTACGCCAGGGCTGGCGTACTGGTGATAGGCAAAAATACGCTGGGCGGGCAGGTAAAACTTTTTTCCCGGGCAGGGCTAAAAAAACCTGTTTCAGGGGGGGGGATTGTTTTCCAAGAACACAAGTCATAATTTAAATTTCATAAATATCCAGAAATACATATTTGGGGCTACTTCTCCCCATACATCCCCACCCCACCCCACCCTCTAGCTAGCTTCCCCACAACCGATTTCCTTGCGGGGCTTTTCCACCACCACACCTTCCCCATACTCATCCGCCAGCACTGCATCCTCTCCTTCCTCCCCCAGCATGTCATCCTCCTCCTCATCCATGTTATAGCCGGGGGGGATAGGGGCATCCGGGATGTTACCGGGCACAACCGTGCTGCCCCCATCCTTCTTGTACCAATTGCGCACAACGTTCCAGTTGTGCGCAATGTAGACGAGGTCCGCACACTTGGCGGACCCGAGCCGGTTGCGGCGGGCGGTGTGGACGCCTTCCCACTGCGCCCAGCCACGCTCGCATGGGGAAGCCGAGACGGGCTGAGTGAGCACCCGGCATGCGAGGGCGGCAAGCTCAGGATACTCGGTGCTGTGCCACGACCACCACTGCACCATACTCATCTCCCCCTTCTTCACTGCCTCCCTTGCAGAAATATGGCGCCCGGCTTGCCAAAGCTGCCCTCCATGTTGATGTAGGCCAGCAATGCCTCCTGCAGCACAAGGGAGGCGCGACGAGGGGCGCCATCCTTGCCACGCTTGAAGGTCTTGTTGTCATAGTGGCGCTCGATGTAGTCCTTGAACACCTGCGTGCACTCCACATCGTTCCTGAAAATTCCCTCCTCCTGGTTGGCCGGATTCAGGATCCGGCCAACCACATGCATGGGGCAGGCAAGGGAGTTGTCCCACCTGTCCTTCACAATCTTGGTGATGTCTGCCCTCTCTGTCCGAGTCAAGAAGTCACTTGAAGCGTCGAGCTTGTCATTGATGTCCTCGGTAAGCTGTAGCATGATGTCATACAGCTTACCCATCATGCCTTTCGCGGAAGAGTCCGTGGCCCGCATGGCCTTGAATGGCACCGCCATGAGAGAGGTAAAGAACTCCGCCACCCCCCACCACTCCTCATCCATCACAGCAGCCCTGAATTTCTCAGCTGCTGTCTTCCTATCCTTGTCCGCCGCTGCCCACACCTTCCACTCGTCGCTGAGCACCATCGCCGCCAGCCCACTCCTCACCTCACATAGCCGGGCCATGGCTATGTATTGTGTCCCGAACCTGGTTCCCGCAGGCTTGAGCACCTGCTTCCCCCCCACTTTCTTCATATAGGCACGGGTAAAGTGGTGGTTGCGCACGAAGGTAATCATCTCCCCTCCTTTCTCTACAAGCCCCTTCGCCCATCCCATTTTGCCCATATCTTCCATCATCAGGTCCAGGACATGCGTGGCACATGGCACATGCTCAATGTGCGGCCATGTGCTCGCAATCTTCTTGGCGGCCGATGCATAGTTGCTGCCGCCATCGGTGCAGACCGCCACCACATTCTCCGGCCCCACCTTATCAATGACGGGGCGGAGAAGGCTGGCGATGTACCCCCCGGTCTTCGACTCCATGTTGCAGTCCACCGCCTGCTCGAAAACTGCGCCGGAGTCGTTGACAAGGAGCACGTTGGCCTGCGGGCGGCCACAACGGTCGGTCATCATGTCCGACGACACCGTTACCCCGTCCCGCTTCCAGCTCGCGGCAACGGGGGCGAGCGCGACCTCCATTTTCTGCCGCACCTTCTTCAAGCCTGCCCCTCCAATGTAGCGCCTCTTAGGAGGGACGTACCCAGGTCCAGCGCGCGCAATGCACTGGACCGCGTAGCGGAAGACCGGATCGTCCGCAATGCGCTCCGGAAGTTTCAGCGCCGCGAACAGAAGGCAAAGCGCGTTATCCGCGTCCTCCTTGGCGCACGTCGCCTCATTGCCAAAGAAATCCGTAATTTTTCTCTTTTTCTCCGGGTTTCCACTGACAGCGTCAAGCGCGGAGTGAATTGCAGCAGCGGCCGCCCCTCGCTTCAAGTCCTGCTGTTCCGCCTTGGTCTCGTACATGCCACGGACTTCATCGCGGACTGCCGTGGGCGCGTCCTTGCATAACGCCACAGCGCGCTTCTCCTGCCCTTTCCATGTCGCGAGATGGATTGCACAGCGGTTTGTTCCGCCCTCGAACTTCTTGCCACAGAACTTGCACAGCTTGGGGTTGCCTTTGGTGTGAAACGGAATGAGGAAATGTTTCAGAATGGGGTGAGATAGTCCAGCCTCAACAGGATCCGTGTTGACGGTAGTAGAGCCATGGACAGAGGCTGGATTGTTGTTCGTCGAAGTACTAGGAGCTGAGCCCGACGCCATGGTGCACTACGTAAGTCTAACTAACGAAGAAGAGTGGAGAAATGCGGGAAGGAAATGGAAGAGCATTTGCGCAACGTCGACCTATACATGCAAACGATGGAAGAACATTTGAAGGGGGTGGTTGGGATTGAGAGGTTGGGTGGGGTGATGTGTGGTTGAGGGGGTGGGAAAGTTTGGATTTTGAAATTTGAAGTTCAGAAGTGGGGTTGGGCACATGAGCGAAGTCGCGGTAACACTTCGCGACTTCGCACATCGTCACGAAGTTTTTCAATTTCGGATTTTTTTTTTTCGCCGGGCTGCCCGGCCGTATTTTCGCGAATTCAGAGCGTATCAGCGTATCACGCATATACGCTAGCGAATATACGTGATACGCCAGCCTTTCAAGAGCGTATCTGCCAACGTAGCGGCGTGCAGGGCTCTCCCCATCCACCGCGCCAGCCCTGTGCGGTACATGCAGAGCGTGTGGGTGGGGGTGGGGTGGAGTGGGTGAAGACTCAGCATGTTTGTGTGTGGGTTCCAGGGCATGTGCGTGGCCTTTCATGGACTCCAACCTTTGCTTGCGCCCTGCATTTGACCCTATACGTCCAGCCTTGACCTGCATTGACCTGCCTAGAACAGAATTGACCAACGATGACCGGCGTTGACCAGCATTGACTGGCAATGACAGGCGTTGCCTCGCGTTGACCGGCGTTGACGGGCGTGGACTGACCTTGCGCAGCAGCATGTTGACCCACTCCATGGGCTCCTTGCGCCGCACGTCCACCTGCTGCCGCGTCGACGCCACCGGCACAGGCGGTGGCAGGGGCGACGGCGCCTCCACGCGGATGCGCTCCGGGATGTCAAAGTGTGTCGAGCCCCTGCCAGGCATGGGAGGGAGGAAGGAAGGGAGGGAGGAAGGGCGGGCGCATCAGCAGGCGGGACATGCATGTGAGGTGAGCGGGCATGCAGGCAGAGAGGGCGCAGCCCAGTGCATGTGCCATGCTCCATCACCATCCCTCACCCAAATGCCCAACCGCCACCTCACTTTCTCACTGACACCCCTCACTTCCACGTCCCCCTCCTCAGCTCACCGCGAGTCCTGCTGGAACTGGTACCACCACTGCTCCACGGCCTTGATGAACAGCACCACCACCACGGCCGCGCCCGCCAGCTGCCCGCGCGTTACGGGAATGCGGTCCAGCACGGGCGCCACCACGCTCACCACCGCCTGCACGCCCGACCCCGCCGTGCGCAGTGCGCCCTGCGCGGGGGGCGGGAGGCTCCTCTCCACGTCCTCCGCCGTGTGCTGCACCACCTTGGCGATCTCCTGCTGCTTCTCCTGTATAGTCACACCCACCTCAGTCACCACCTGCCCCACCTCCGACACCACGTCCTGCAGCGTGCTGCTCACCTCCACGGCCTTGCCCTGCAGCAGCACCGCGCGGTCCTGAAGGCTGCTGCTCACCTCCACCGCCCTGTCCTGGATGCTCGTACCCACCTCCACCGCTCTCTCCTGCAGCTCCACCGCTTTGCCCTGAATCCTGCTGCCTACCACCACTGCCGTGTCTTGAATCGCCCCTCCCACCACTACTGCTGTGTCTTGTATTGTGCTGCTCACTGCCACTGCCTTATCTTGGATCGCACCCCCCACCACTACTGCCGTGTCCTGTATCGTGCTGCCCACCGCAACCGCCTTGCCTTGGATCGCACCCCCGACCTCCACGGCGCGGCCCTGAATCACGCCGCCCACCACGGCGGCCGTGTCCTGGAGGGAGCTGCCCACGCCGTACGCGCCGCCCTGTATCCGACTCCCCGCCTCCATCGCGCCCCCCTGCAGCCTGCTGCGCACTGCTGATGCGCGCCCCTGAATGCCCGAGCCTAGTCCCTGAATGCCCGAACCTAGCCCCTGAAAGCCCGAGCCTAGCCCCTGAAAGCCCGAGCCTAGCCCCTGAATGCCCGAGCCTAGCCCTAGCCCCTGGAAGCCCGAGGCTCGGTTGAGGGACGGCATCCGAGTGAGCGAGGTGGGAGGTCTCCACGAAGCTGCCCCGCCCTGGCGGGCAGCGGCAACGCGCTCCACAGCGCGCACGCTGCTTGACGCCTTGCGTGCTCCCTCCGCCTGCTCCAGCTGCTGCTGCTGCTGTTGATCCTGCTGATGCTGCGCACTTGGCCGTTGCACTGCGGTTTCCCTTCCATCCCCCGCCTGCTCCCCGCTTCCCACTGCTCCTTGCATTCCGCTCATCTGCGCTCCCCTTCCCGTCACGCCGCCTCCCTGCCTCGCCGCGCTCGCCGCCTCGCTCTTCTGCGCTGCCCTTTGCGCCTTCCGCGCATCCATTCCTTCGTCCGCCTGCCCATCCTGCCGCGTGAGAATGGACGACACTGCCACCCGCCGGCTTCTTCCATAACCGCCGATCGCAGGGATGCGTGGCGCGGTAAGGAAGAAGGGGGATGGTGCAGCAGGGAGAATCGGTGAAAAGTCAGGGCGAAGGAACGGTGTGACTAGATGGCGGGTGGGAGGATGCCACTCAGGGTAATGTCGCCCTCTGAATGCTTCTGGCCGAAGTAATGCCGTCGTCTGTGACTGTGAAAGCGATGCCATGGCTGGCTCTCCGCTCCCTATCCATTTGTTGTTAACCAGCCATTGCGAAGCAATCAGTGGTACGAGAGATGTCGTATGTTGTGCACGATCCAGACTGGTGATTCCATGGTTGATCGCAACCCAATATTCGTTGTTAGCACGCGTAAGCGCCGACGAAATGGGATGAGTGACAGCGGAAGGCAAGTATACAGGAACTACAACTACATAACTCGAGAAATAAAGCGATGACCAGTTGCTGATGAGAGGGAAATCAGCGTCGAGAATGTCTGACTGCCTCCCGTTCGAGCCTGCTCTGACAAAGTTGACAAAACCCAGCAGGTTGGCGGGAAACTGAAACTGTACCGAGTGCTCTGACATTCGTTGCAAGTGACGTGTTGCCACGCTGGAAACGAACTATCAGCCAGCTCAGCAGGAGAGCTGGGCTCGTCGGGCCTGCACGTGTGTTTCATGTTGGCGCACACAATGTCGTCGCCATTGTCGGACGCGATTGCAGGAATGAACCACCCAGTTGAGTACAACTTCGGCTCCTCTACGATACTTTACCTTCATTCCAGTATTCTTATGGAACATAAAAGAAAGAGCAATCATGGATAGTTTTCCTGAATCATTTTGGCACTTAAAATTACTGGAAATCTTTGGGAGACCCTGAGACCTAACTAGGAGCTCTTGAATTTGAACGATTAAGACTGTCTTTTTGGATTTCATTAAAACTTGGAAACTGTTTACTTTCTTCCACCAGAGCACATATATTGGGTTCTCTCTAAGGTAAGTGCTATTCGCGTTATATCAATTTGATCACCCACGATTCGTTACGTTGAGCCAGTCGCCCCGCCACTACAATCAGCCAATGACAGACCGCTAGAAGCTTGTATGTCTAGCGCGGCTATATTCCGATCGTCGCGGTTACTACTCGTTGCAGACGAACGAGACGAAGCATTTGCGTGCGGCTACCTTCCTGGGATTAGCTTTCAGTTGCTGCTACGCAAGTTAGGGTTGCAGGGGAACGACTCAAGAGCAAGGGTTCGCGTGGTGTGTCCATGTCGACGGCGTCAGGTGGAGGGCGAGGAGCGTGGGAGCCCGGCGTGGTGGGCGAGATGCCCTGCTCCTTCGCTCTGAATATCTTCCCCGAAGGCTTCTCCATCGACGTTCCCACGCAGGTTCGAAGCAGCTGTTACGAGTACGGTACCGCAGTGTAGGAGGCATTCTAGACTCTTCCCTGCCTCGTTAGGTGTAGTCCTTGCAATGCGCCATTTGGCCTGCGTAGAACGCACGCCTTCCCGCTCCCGTTCTTGATCGCAGGGTCAAGCGTGTAGCTTGGCGTCATGACCGTCATTCAGATGCTCGATTCCCGTCGCTATCTAACAACAGTTACTAATCCGTTACTTCAGTTTGTCGTTTCCAATCAGCGTCCATCGCATTGCACAATCGTATCCCCCCGATCGCTCTCTCCTCGTCCGTCCCGCGTGGCGCGATGTCTCGCAGGACGGCCGCCCTCCGCCGCGCCTACCGGAAGCGCTGGTGGCGAAGCTGTACCCGTACGACCGCTCCACCGAGTCGTTCCTGCAGGTGAGTCCACGCCCGGCCAATGTGAGCTCCGTAACCGTGTCTGTACACCCCTCAGCCCGCTTGATTCTCTCTATTCCATGCGTCAGGCTTCACGTCACAGCAATCGTGAGCACGCTGCTTTGGCTTTCAAGTTACCTTTCGCCTTCTTCCGGCATGCGACTCACCAGCGGTGCGTGCATGCATGCGTGCGTTGATGTGTTGGCGTGTGTGTGCTGTGCAGGCGATTGACACCGGGCATCTGCCCGGGGACCTGCTGCACGACATCCCCTGCATCTACCGCAACGGATGTGTTGCCTGCGAGGTGTGACTGGATTGCTGCTCCCATGCGCCTGCATTTGTAGCGCAGTGCAACACTTTTATTTTATTTCGACTCAACTATTCACACACCGTGCAGCATACAGCATTCACCATGCATCATGCATCATACATTATGCGTGCGCATTATATAAGCCCCTCCCCCTCCCACACCCCCCACGCCTCCCGTCCTCCCTCCTCCGCCATGCGCCCAGGTGCGCGACTACCGCGAGCTGGCGGAGGGGCGGGGCGGCAGCATAGCGCGGATCCCCCCGGGGTCCTCGCCAGCAGCAGCAATGGAGGCAGCGGGGCGGCGGGCGGGCGAGGGCCCGGTGAGGACGTGGCATGTGGTGCTGCGACCCACGTCTGAGAGCATTGCGAAGGACGTGGCCGCCATGGCTGACGCCTCCTGGTCGTATCAGGACATGCTGGTGGGTTGGGAGTGGTGGAAAGGCGTGCTGGTGCGTGCAGAGTGGTGGAAATGCGTGCTGGTGGGTGCAGAGTGGTGGAAAAGCGTGTTGGGGCGTGCAGAGTGGTGACACGTCATGCTGGTGGGTGCGGAGTGGTGACAGTACGTGTACGGGGGCTGCTCGTTGCTGGTAGTGTCCGCTGTGCCCACAAGATCTATGCAATGCTGCAAGATTGTCTTATTTCCCACTCTCTCCCTGCCTCCCTCTCTGCTTCCCTCAGTACCTCCATCCTCCCCCACACCAGGAGGTGGAGGCACGCATGTTAAGGGCAGTGCAGTCGCCGCCGCTGTGTCTGGATCCCAGCCCACGCGTGTCCGAGGTGCCGAGGCAGGAGTACATTCACAGGGCCAATGCAGTGCAGTGGTATCATCTTATTCACCCCTTACTCCCTCCCTTCGCTCCCTGCCTCCCTACTTCCCTCCCACCCTCCGTGTGCCCCTACCAGGAGGTGGAAGCACGCATCCTGAGAGCAGTGCAGCCGCCGCTGTGTCTGGACCCCAGTCCGCGCGTGGCCGAGGTGGCGCGTCAGCAGCATTTCCACAAGGCGAAGCTGAACGCCGTGCCGCCCGCGTCGCGGCACCGCGGGCTGCTCAAGTACCGGCGCCTCGCCCTCCCCCCCGCGTGGGACCCCCTGTCGCCCCTCCGCCGCGCCGTGGCTGGGGATGCTGTCGCGCCTGATGATGGCGAGGCGGAGGAGGAGGAAGAAGAGCGAGGGGGTGGGAAGGGGTCTGCAAAACGAAGTAAGCGTTGGGGATGGTGGGGGATGGGATGCTGGGGCATGGCTTGGCTGGTGCCCTGACACGTGTGGCTTGAGCAGGGGTGGGGTATTCTGTGCTTCTTTCATTCACAGGGCGGACTGATGTTATCTGCATTGCTCCCCTCTCTGACATCCTTCCTCCGCCCCTCTCTCGCCCTCCTCCTTTTCTTCTTGCAGAAGCAATGGGAGGAAGTAAGGTGAAGAAGGGAAAGAAGAAAGCAAGGAAGGGGCAGGGTGAGCATAAGGCTCCCCTGCAGCAACAAACGCTGAAGAAGAAAAAGACCAAGGCAAAGAAGCAGATGGGGGTGAAGGGGGGAACGCTGCTGGTTGACGAAAAGGGGATGTCCACAAAAACGCAGGAGAAGGCAACAAGCAAGAAGAAGGCAAATCTAAAAAAGAAAAAGCAGCAGCAGCAGCAGCAGCAGCAGCAGCAGCAGCAACTGCAACAACAGCAGCAGCAGCAACTGCAACAACAGCAGCAGCAGCAACAGCAGCAGCAGCAACTGCAACAGCAGCAGCAGCAGCAACAGCAGTTGCAGCAGCAGCAAATGCAACAACAGCAACAGCAATTGCAACAACAGCAGCAAGAGCAAGAGCAAGAGCAAGAGCAAGAGCAAGAGCAAGAGCAAGAGCAATTGCAGCAGCAGCAGCAGCAGCAGATGGTGCCTGAGATATCGATTGACAGTCTGCTGGGGTATGGTATTTCCGGAGCAAAGCAGGGCGATGGCACCCTTCTCTCCCCCACCCTCCCTCCAGCCCTTGCTACAGCCATGTCAGCCGCCGCCGCTGCTGCTGCCGGCACGTCCAGAGCTCTGCCTGGCTCGCTCCCATCCGCTGTGGCAGGCCCTGCTGACGCCTTTGGCCCCTTATCAGACGCAGCAGCAACTTCAGAGGTCGCCGCTGCTCGTGCTCCTGAGCTTGCAGCTGGTGCTGGTGGCGCTGCTGCCGCTGCTTCTGCTGCTGCTGCCAGTGCTGTAGCCGCTGCCGCCGCCGCTGCTGTTGGTGGGGGTGGTGGGAAGGTGGAGATGGGTGCAGATGAGTTCCTGCTCATGAGTGCCGGCCTGCTGGGTGGGGCATTTGGGGGAGCGGCTGCACCAGCAGGGACGGCTGTAGCAGGGGCGGGTGCAGCAGCAGGTGGCACAGCAGGGGTGGGTATGGCAGCAGAGGGGGGGCTGGGGGGTGAACTGGAGCAGGGGCAGGGTGGCGCTGGGGGCCAGGACGGGGGCTTGGATGATGCATTGGATGGGGGGCTGGATGGGGGGCTGGACGGGGGGTTGGATGGGGGATTGGATGGGGGATTGGAGGAGAGTCTTGATGGAGGGTTGGATGCTGGGTGGGAGGATAAGAACGAGTCGCTGGATGAGTTTGGTGGGGCGGATACGGGGTTGTCCCATGCCATGCCTGTGCCCGTGCTGCGGAAGCAGCGTATGTCCCTGTTCCAGCAGCAGCAGGTGGAGCTGCAACGACGCAGGCAGCAGCAGCTGCTGCAGCAGAAGCAGCACGAGGAGGAGCAGCAGCAACAGCAGTTACTGCTGCAGCAGAAGCAGCAGCAGGAGCTGCAGCTAGAGCAGCAAAAGCAGCTAGAGCAGCAGAAACAGCAGCTAGAGCAGCAGAAACAGGAGCAACTGCAGCAGCAGCAGCTGAAACAGCAGCAGGAACAGGAGCAGCAGCAGCAGCTACAACAGCAACAGCAGCAACAGTGGCAACAACAACAACAGCTGCAGCAACGACAGCAGCAGCTGCAGCAGCAGCAGCAGCAGCAGCAGCAAAGGCAAGGCCAGGCCCCTTACCCTGGCCAATTACCTACAGCAGGGGCAGCAGCAGCACCAGCGCCGGCAGCAGCAGCAGCAGCAGCAGAGGAGAGGGCGAGTGTGAAGCACGAGCCTACCTTGGAGCGAAGCCCGTCCAATGCCTCTATGCCCTCCTCCTCCTTCCCACCCGCGCCCACTCCCACCTCTCCTGCTCTCCCTGCATCCTCCCGCCCCCAGCCGTCTGACTTCGCCTCCCAAGTGCCGCCTGCTGCTCCTCCCCACGTGCCTGGCATGGCAGAGCAGCAGCAGCAACAGCTCCAGCAGCAGCAGCTGCTGCAACAGAAACAGCAGCAGTCGTTGCAGCAGCAGCAGCAGCAGCAGCAGCAGCAGCAGCAGCAGCAGCAGCAGCAGCAGCAGCAGCAGCAGCAGCAGCAGCAGCAGCAGCAGCAGCAGCAGCAGCAGCAGCAGCAGGCAGGTGGTTCAGGCCCGCCGTCTGTTCCTGCAGGGTCAGCTGTGGGTGTGGCGCAGGCAGGGGCGAGGGCAGGGGTAAAGCCGGAGATGATGGGTGTGGGGGTTGCTGTTCCGAGGGGGGAAGCAGGAGGGGAGGCTGGGGCTCAGCTGCAGTACCAGCAGCAGCAGCAGATGCTGCTTTACCAGCAGCGGTTGAGGCAGCAGCAGCAGCAAAGGGAGCAGCAGCAACAGCAACAGCAAGTGCAGCAGCAACAGCAAATGCAGCAGCAACAGCAGCAAATGCAGCAGCAACAGCAACAACAGCAGCAAATGCAACAGCAACAACAGCAACAGCAACAACAACAGCAGCAACAGCAGCAACTGCAGCAGCAGCGGTTCCAGCAACAGCAAGAGCTGCAAAAGCGGCAGCAAGAATTACAGCAGCAAGAATTACAGCAGCAAGTGCCTCAACGCATGCAGCCGATGCAGTCACAGCAGCAGCAGCAGATGCAAGCGCAGCAGCAGCAGCAGCAGTTCTTACAAGGCAATCGACAGCAGCTTACACCTCAGCAGCAGCAACAGCAACAACAGCTACAATTACAACAGCAGCGGCAGCAGCAGCAACAGCAACAGCAACAGCAACAGCAACAGCAACAGCAACAGCAACAGCAACAACTGCAGCAACAGCAACAGCAACAGCAACAGCAACAGCAACAGCAACAGCAACAGCAACAGCAACAGCAACAGCAACAGCAACAGCAACAGCACATGCAGTCCAAGGCAGGTCAACTCCCATCGCAACCACCCATGCCTGGATACACTCCCCCACACCTGCCCCCTCCCCTGCCTGCTGCCGCCGCCTCTCCGTCTGTGACAGCAGGCCCACCAGTGCCCCAACTGGCCAAGCCTGGTATTGCTCAGCAGTCACACCTGCCGCCGCCCACACATGGCCAGCAGCCACACCCCGCGCAACCAGGTGCTCCTGAGGCCGCCACTCCTGCTCTTGCTGCTGCTCGCCCGCCCATGCCTCCTGAAGCACCATCGCCTGCTGCTGCTGCAGGTATGGCCGCACCTGCGGTTGTAATGGCGCCACCCGAAGCCAAACCTCAGGTCCGACCCAGCCTGCCTATTCAGCAGCAGCAGGCAGCAGCAGGCATGGTGGCTACTTCTCAGGTGGTGGATGGGGAGCAGGTGCGCAAGGCAGTGGTTGCAGCCCCACCATCCGGCCCCCCGGGTGGCATTGTGGTGGAGGGTGCACCTGAGGACAGGGACAAACCAAAGCCTCTTGCTGCTGTTGCAGGGGCTACAGCTGGTAGCACTGCAGTTGCCGCTGCTGCTGGCTCATCGGGGCAGCAGCAGCAGCAGCAGCAGCAGAAGGCAGTTGTCGCTGCTCCAGCAGACACGAAGAGAGCGTTGGGAGCGCTGCTATCGATCATCAAGAGGTCCGTGCTCCATGCTCTTTCAATTGAACAAACATTGAGACTGCCAATGATCCTGAATTTCGTTGCGGTTGTCGGGATTTTTTCGGTTTGTATCGTTCCGGGGGCAAGCAGTATGTTGCATTGAGTTGCAGTATGTTGCATTGAGTTGCAGTATGTTGCATTGAGTTGCAGTATGTTGCATTGAGTTGCAGCATGTTGCATTGAGTTGCAGTATGTTGCATTGAGTTGCAGTATGTTGCATTGAGTTGCAGTATGTTGCATTGAGTTGCAGTATGTTGCATTGAGTTGCAGTATGTTGCATTGAGTTGCAGTATGTTGCATTGAGTTGCAGTATGTTGCATTGAGTTGCAGTATGTTGCATTGAGTTGCAGTATGTTGCATTGAGTTGCAGTATGTTGCATTGAGTTGCAGTATGTTGCATTGAGTTGCAGTATGTTGCATTGAGTTGCAGTATGTTGCATTGAGTTGCAGTATGTTGCATTGAGTTGCAGTATGTTGCATTGAGTTGCAGTATGTTGCATTGAGTTGCAGTATGTTGCATTGAGTTGCAGTATGTTGCATTGAGTTGCAGTATGTTGCATTGAGTTGCAGTATGTTGCATTGAGTTGCAGTATGTTGCATTGAGTTGCAGTATGTTGCATTGAGTTGCAGTATGTTGCATTGAGTTGCAGTATGTTGCATTGAGTTGCAGTATGTTGCATTGAGTTGCAGTATGTTGCATTGAGTTGCAGTATGTTGCATTGAGTTGCAGTATGTTGCATTGAGTTGCAGTATGTTGCATTGAGTTGCAGTATGTTGCATTGAGTTGCAGTATGTTGCATTGAGTTGCAGTATGTTGCATTGAGTTGCAGTATGTTGCATTGAGTTGCAGTATGTTGCATTGAGTTGCAGTATGTTGCATTGAGTTGCAGTATGTTGCATTGAGTTGCAGTATGTTGCATTGAGTTGCAGTATGTTGCATTGAGTTGCAGTATGTTGCAGTGTATGGGCTTAACGAGTACAACTGCAATGCATTTGTTCTCACCTTTTCTCCTGTTTGTCAATCTTCTGCCTTTTTTCCTCTTATTTTTTCTCTCCTTCCTTACTGCCACCTTCCTCTTGCCTCCTTTCCCTCCTCTTCTTCCCCGTCTCTGCCCTTATCTCTGCCCCACCAGCCAAGGCCTGTATCCGCCAGCGCCATCGTCCCCAGAAGCCCTCCCTCCGCCCAAGCGCAGCAACCCGGACCCGGCGTTGGTGCGGCAGGCGCTGGCGGGGGGGGGAGAGGAGGCAGCGGAGCCCAAGGGCAAGCGCTGCCTGCGCTTCTCGCTGCTCACCGCGGGCGTCAACGTCAACGCGCCCAAGATGCGCGGCCTCACATTCGTGCGCCTCGACTCCAACCCACAAGGTCTGTACTCGATATAATTAAATCCACCTGGTTGCTGTGAATTGTAGCTGTTGAAACACCCCTGCCTGGTTCGCTTCCCTTCTCAGTTTCCTCCTCTCCCCTCTCTTTTTCCTTTCTGCCCTCACGCTCCCCTCTGCCCTTCCCACTGCCCCCTCTGCACGTCCACCAGGCGTGCGGCGCATGCAGCAGCGGCTGGTGATGAGGGGGCGGCAGAAGGACGAGTGTGTGGAGGCAATCATACAGGAGGGCGCCGATGGCGACGCTGACGCTGCGGGCGCGGCAGGAGGGGCGGGCGGATCGAGCATCTCGCTGCGCCGCGACCAGCAGCTGCCTCTCATGCCCAACACCGTGAGCTGCCCACCCTTGCTGCTCTCGCTTTCCCACGCACTCACAAGTGCACACACGCAATGGACATATACATGCGAACACACATGTGCACACAGACACAGTCACACTCACCTCAAGGAGGACACAACCACCTGCTTGCTCCCGCCCCCAGCTGGCTCTGCCTACATCACCTGCCTCATCCTCGCCCCCCTGTCTTGTGACTGTCTCTCCCTTTCCCTCCTCACCCGTCTCCCCAGGAGTATGCGGATCGATTCGCGCGAACCTATGTCCGAGTGGTACGTGTGTGCGCTGCACCATGCTGCCCTCCACCATGCTGCCCATGCTGCCCATGCTGCCCATGCTACCCATGCTGCCCATGCTGCCCTCCACCATGCTACCCTCCACCATGCTGCCCTCCACCATGCTGCCCTCCACCATGCTACCCTCCACCATGCTGCCCTCCACCATGCTACCCTCCACCATGCTGCCCTCCACCATGCTACCCTCCACCATGCTGCCCTCCACCATGCTACCCTCCACCATGCTGCCCTCCACCATGCTGCCCTCCACCATGCTACCCTCCACCATGCTGCCCTCCACCATGCTGCCCTCCACCATGCTGCCCTCCACCATGCTGCCCTCCACCATGCTGCCCTCCACCATGCTGCCCTCCACCATGCTGCCCTCCACCATGCTGCCCTCCACCATGCTACCCTCCACCATGCTGCCCTCCACCATGCTACCCTCCACCATGCTGCCCTCCACCATGCTACCCTCCACCATGCTGCCCTCCACCATGCTACCCTCCACCATGCTGCCCTCCACCATGCTGCCCTCCACCATGCTGCCCTCCACCATGCTGCCCTCCACCATGCTGCCCTCCACCATGCTGCCCTCCACCATGCTGCCCTCCACCATGCTGCCCTCCACCATGCTACCCTCCACCATGCTACCCTCCACCATGCTGCCCTCCACCATGCTACCCTCCACCATGCTACCCTCCACCATGCTGCCCTCCACCATGCTGCCCTCCACCATGCTACCCTCCACCATGCTACCCTCCACCATGCTGCCCTCCACCATGCTACCCTCCACCATGCTGCCCTCCACCATTCTGCCCTCCACCATGCTGCCCTCCACCTCTTCTCTCACTCCCCTCTACCTACTGCTCATTCTGACCCTCGCCCTTCCCCTCCCCTTCCCCTTCGCCCCGCTGCAGGTGCAGCGCGAGGGGTGGCACATGATGGAGGATCAGGTCATCCCTTTGCCCAAGCACATGCACCCCGCCACGCAGATCAGCACCAACTCCGCCGCCGCCCGCGACCGCGCCGCTGCTGCCGCCGCCGCTGCCGCTTCTGCCGGCGCTGCTGCGGGTGGGAATAGTGGTGGTGGGACGGCTGGAGGTGGGATGGGAGGTGCAGCAGGAGCAGGGGGAGGGGGGGGTATGGCAGGCGGGCGGGGGGTGGGTGTGGTGGGCCAAGGAGGGGCAGGGGGAGCGGGAGCAGCAGGGGCACGGCAGGGTGGGGCTGCTGGGGGCCCTGGGGGCGGTGGAGGGTTGGCGCCCATGCCCCCTCCACCCGCCCCTGCTGCTGCTCCCGGTTCTCTTCCCACTAGTGCGGTTACTACTGCCACTGCTGCTGGTTTTGCCAGTGCTGCTGCTGGTGGGGTTGGGCAGCTAGGAGGTGCGGCTGTGGGGGGCCCGCCTCACCACATGGCTTCCCGTGCTGCCCCTGCTGCTGCGGCTGGCAGTGGCGGGGTGATGGCAGGGATGGGTGGAATGGGTGGGATGGGGCGGGGTGTGCCACCAGCAGGCATGGGAAGGGGACCAAACGGGGCAGCAGCAGCCGCTGCTGGGAACGCCATGGGTCCCCCACATGCCACCCCTCCTCCCCATGCAGGCTATGCCGCTTCCCATGCCATGCCGTCTCACGCTGCCTCCCCACATACGCCCTCCCCTCATGGCCTTCCCGGCAGCAGGGTCACACCCCCCCATACTGTCACACCCCATACTATGAGCCCCTCTGTGGGATCCCCTTCTGTGGCAGGCATAGCCCATCCTAGGTCCCAACCTCCTGCACCCACGGGCTCTGCTTCCCAGCCTGTAGGTATGGACCGAACCTGGCCAGCAGGTCCGGGATACGCTGCCTCCGGCCCTGCACCTAGCCCTACCTCTCCCCCAATGCCTGGTGCCCCCGGAGCTGCCAAGGTAGCTCCGGGTGTAGGTTACCCCAGTCCAGGTTCGGTGGCAGGACCGGGAAGCCCAAGCCTCCCTCACATGCGGGGCCATGCTATTCCCGGGCCCCACCATCAGGTCCGGGGAATGCACCCAGGCGCTGCAGGCCAGGCATATCCCCCGCGCCCACCTCAGCTTCCCCGAGCCTCGCCGACAGGCACGGTAGGAATGGGGCACATGGCAGGAAGGATGGGTGCAGGTGGTATGGGGATGGGGCCTAGGGGAGCAATGAGTGGGCAAGGGGCCATGGGGGCTGGAGTGGGGGCTGCAGGTATGGGCACAGGTATGGGCACAGGTATGGGCGCGGTGATGGGAGGAGTGGGTGGGGCTGTGGATGCAGGGGCAGGGCAGAGCAGAGGGCTCTACGGACAGTCGATGCCACCCCAGCAGCACTCCCATGTGCCACTGCAGCAGCAGCAGCAGCAGCAGCAGCAGCAGCAGCAGCAGCAGCAGCAGCAGCAACAGCAGCAAGGGCAGGGGGGGCCTGCTATGAGAACAGCACAGATGCCTTACACGCAGCCACAGCAGCAGCAGCAACAGCAGCAGCAGCAATTGCAACAGCAGCAACAGCAACAACAGCAACAGCAAGGGCAGCAGCAGCAGCAGCAGCAGCCCCAGCGGCAGCAGCTTCCCTCTGCACCACCAGCTGCCACCCCCGGCAGCACTGCCTCTCCATCTGCTCCCCCTGCACTTGCTGCCACCGCAAGCCCTGCAGGCATGACCCCTGGTAGTGCTGCTGCCGTCGCCCCTGCGGGTGCAGGCAGGAGCCAGCCTGGGGGTGGGCAGGCGACAGGAGCACAGGCAGGACAGGCAGGGCCAGGTGGGCAGATGGGTGGAGTGGCAGGTGCAGGGAGGGGTGGAGGAGCAGTGGGAGTGGCAGGAAGGGGGGTTGGTCCAGGACAGCAGCAGGGGCCGCAGCAGCCCCCAGCAGCAGCACCGCTGCAGCCACAGATGCAGCAGCAACAGCTGCCACAACCAGGAGCACAGCCGCAGCAGCAACAGCAGCAGCAGCAACAACAACAGCAGCAGGTGGGTCAGAGGCCAGTGGCGCCCCCCCCTGCTGCTGCTGCTGTTCCTAGTGGAGTTGGCAGTGTGCAGCAGGGGGCGCAGCAGCAGGGGGGAGTGCAGCAGCCAAACCAGGTGCAGCAACAGCAGCAGCAGCAGCAGCAAACGCTGCCACCACAGCAGCAGCAGGCGCAACAGCAGATGCAGCAGCAGCAGAAGCAGCAGCAACAACAACAGGTGGAACAGAGGCCTCAGGTACCACAGCAGCAAGGTTTGGCACAGCGGCAAGTGCTATCACCACAGACACAAGCACACATGCAGTCCCAGCCACAGGCGCAGCAGCAGCAACAACAGCCTCCACAGCAAGTGGGAGGGCAGCAGAGGCCCCAGGTGCAGCACATGCAGCAGCAGCGCATGCAGGGGCAGATGCAGGGACAGGCGCACTATCCCCAGCGGCAGATGCAGCAGACAATGCAGCAGCAGATGCAGCAACAGATGCAGCAGCAGCAACGAGTACAGCAGCAGCAGGGCCCACAGCAGCAGCAGCAAGGCCAGCAGATGGCAGCACAGCGACAGCACATGCAGCAGCAGCTGCAGCAGCAGATGCAGCAACGTGGGAACCTGACACCGCAGCAGCAGCAGATGCTCGCTCAGCAGCGGCAGAGGCAGCAGCAGCTGTACCAGCAACGCATGCAACAGCAAATGCAGCAACAACAAATGCAGCAGCCCCAGCATCAGCAGCAGCAGCAGCAGCAGGCGTCACATCAGACACAACCGCAGCAGCAACTGCAACAGCAGCAGCCGCAGCAGCAGGCACCACCGCAGTCACGCCAGCTTCAAATGCAGCAGCATGTGCAGCCTATGCAACAACAATTGCAACAGCAGCAGCAGCAGCAGCAGCAGCAGCAGCCACCACAGGCACAGCAGCAGCAACAGCAATAGCAAATCCATCACACAACGGACTTGTTCCTAGCCTATCTTAAGGAGACATCTAGACACTTGATGACTAGAACGAGACACTAGGAACAAGAGACTGTAGCCTAGAATGACTAACATCTAGAACATATACCGTGATCTCCCGGTTACAAGGCCCCCCGCATAAAAGCCCCGTGGGTCTTCTATCCGGCCCAGGGGTCTTTTATTAGGTCAATCCTGGAGAGGACCCGCCTTTTGACCCAAATCATTATAAGACCCCCCCTCAGGCTATAATGAGTGGTGTTAGTTCATGAGCTGGTTAGAGAGTCACACAAAAAAACCACCAAATTTACTTAGTCAGGCGAATTTGTGGTCAAGGGAGTCAAGATGCCACATCAATCACGCGTTTTTGCCGCCCTTCAGGCAACAAATGCTGACGTGCCTGTCATTATTAGGCATTTCTGAACGTGCGGAAAGGAATCAGGGAGACTCGAGTGCGAGAATCTGAGAATGAATTTCTGCGCTGTGAAGGAATCCAAAATTCAGTACAGAAATTTTTGAATTTCTTCAACATTGCACTACACAATCCATTTTCCATTAATTAATAGATGTCCAGGGGTCTTATGAACTTCATGTCATTACATAAGACCCCACAACCCAGTTCGAGCACATTTAGGATAAGACCCCCGGGTCTTCTAGGCGGGAGATCACGGTAAACATTTGACACACCTCCATAGGCTAAGTGAGGGGCATCAAAACAACCAAGGGAAACAAAGGGTCACAAGACCAGTCAAGAGAAGGAACACAGCAAGCTCAGGGTGGATCACGAAGTCACCACACAATCTGAGCACAAGTAAAGGGCCACAAGGCCAGTTCAAGAGTTCACAATATGTATAGATACAGGAACAAGCAGATCAAGCAACAAGAAGCAAGTCTACAGTAATCGAACACCAGCATCAACAAGCCCCAACTGCACACAGAACTTGTGGTGGTCACCAGGCGCCAAGGCCTTTGTGAAGACGTCGGCAGTGTTGGCCTCTGAGGCCACAAAGTCCAAGCGTGCCTGGCCGCGTCGCTACAACTCTCGCAGGAGGAAGTACCTCACGTCAATATGTTTCACCCTGCTCTCCAGTCGAGGCTCTCGACACAGGTTTAGGTTCTCACCCTAAACCCAAGGTCACGAAGCGTGGAGCGAAGAGTGTCGTGCCACTCACGGGGCGACTGGCGGAGACCGTAGACTGGTCGCCTCAGGCTCCACTGGGTCCCAGGTAGGAAGGTGTCAGTGAAGCTAGGAGGACGGCGCAGCCAGATCTCCTCGTGCAGTCGGCCCTGGAGAAATGCAGTGGAGAAATCAAGGGAGTGCAGCTCGTAGTCTCGCTGTGCTTCTACGTGCAGTAACACCCGAAGAGTAGTCATCTTCGGGGTCGGGGCGAAGGTCTGGAAGAAGTCAACTCCCTCACGCTGACTGAACCCCCTAGCCACGTAGCGCGCCTTGAACACAGGCGGTGAACCAGGCGGCCGCTTCACCTTGAAGAGCCACATGCCATCGACAATGTTCGCCCTGGGAGGGGGAATTGCGTCGACGTACGTGCCTGTGGATCTTCAAGACGCTAACTCTGCATCCATAGCCACTTTCCATTGAGAGGCCCACTTCACTGACACTGCCTCACGATACGTGCGAGGTGTCGGTATGTCAAGGGCGTCGGGGTCTCCCTCAAGGGAAAGCAGCATGGCACAGAGAGAGGGGGATGCGGCTGCTAAGAACTCTAGCTCAAACTGCCTGACCTCTAGGACGTCACAACCAAGGGCTGACTCACCCCCGATGGACGGAGGACAGGGAGGTGGAGCAGCCACCATACGATGGCGTAGTCAAGACGGCGGGTGGAAGCAAAGTCAGCGATAGCGGCAGTAAGAGCCGAGACACACAACAGAGAGGCACGAGGGTCGGTGACAAGAGAAGTGAGAACACGCGAGACAACAGGGCGAGCAGCACTATAGTAGTCAGTGATAGGGTGAGAGGAAACGGTGAGAGACGAATCAGGAGGTGAGGGGAGAACAGACACAGGCGGAGAACGGCGAGGAGGAGAACGAAACAAGACAGTGCGGAAGTCGGCAAGAGGAGACGAGGGCCGAGCATGCGGAGGACAACGACTGGTCCAGTCATGCGGGACAACAGGAGGAGACGACCGTGACTGAGGAGGAGAGAAAATAGCCGGAGTCGAGTCTGGAGGAGGAAACGTAGGACTCTACGCAGTAGGTGACTGGGAGTGGACTGGAGGAGAGGAAGGAAGACCAAGGGCCTGAAGGCCACTCACTGGAGGGAACAGCTGCTGCAAAGGTGGCGGCTATGGCGTCTACTTCTGCTGCTGCTGCTTCTGCTGCTGCTGCTGCTGCGGCTGCTGCTGCTGCTGCTGGTCCAACTGCTGCAGCTCCTGCCTCTCCTGCTCCACCCGCTCTTGCTCCTCGCGCTCAAGCCGGCGAAGGGCCTGGAAACGGGTGTCGTGGCGGTGGGGACGCGCAGTGGGCGACGTAGTAGGCGAGCTTCCAGCTCCCGTCTCCTCAGTACCAGCACCTCCAGCGTCAGTACCTCCGGCTCCATCACCCTCAGAACTAGCACCTCCAGTGCCAGAACCTCCAGCACCAGCACCCCCAGAACTAGCGCCTCCAACGCCATCACCTCCAGAACTAGCACCTCCAGTGTCAGCACCTCCAGCTCCAGCACCCCCAGAACTAGCACCTCCAGTGCCAGGACCTCCAGCTCCAGCACCCCCAGAGCTAGCGCCACCTGCGCCAGCACCTCCAGCTCCAACACCAACCGAGTCTACAGTAACCTGTCGCGGAAGTGCCGAAGGCTGCTGAAGGGACTGTGAGGAGGACTGCGGGGAGGGAGACGCTACCTGACGCGCGACCGAGGGGAGAGGGGTAGCGTGAGACACACCTGACGGGGCAGGACCAGGGGGGGGCGGGGGTACCGGAGGAGCAGGAGCAAGGGGAGGAGAGGGTGCGAGGAAGAGGGGGAAGGGGGAACCGGGAGACCTCGACAGGGGTACCGGGTGTAGTAGGACACTGACTCGTCAAACCGGACGTCACGATAGTCTAGAAACTGGTGGAGGGGCGGGTGGTAAAAGGAGTAGTGGGGAGAGCCCACCGGGAAACCAAGGAAGACACAGAGGATGGCGCGAGTCGAGAGCTTGTCCGCAGAGGTGTCACGGACAAGCGCAAGGCAGCCCCAGACGTGAAAGGCTGACCCAACACCAGGGGACTGGCCATGCTGCGGAGGCGGGGGAGCAACAACTGGCCAAGGCGGTGGTGCCACAAGACGGTCGGGTGGGCTAGGGATCGACAGGAGCAAGACGCAGCAACCTGACTAGACACCTCTACCTGACGGGACACATCAACCGGACTAGACATTAGGACCTGAGGGGACGCAGCGACCTGAACGGAGTAAATAACCGGGGAGCGCTCGGTGTGGAGAACGTAGAGACCAGAGCGGAACTCCCTGGTGAACGTGGCGAGAAGAGCACCTGTAGCGGCGTCTGTACAGACCGCAGTCCTCCCACCCCCCACAAAGGTAACGGTGATCCCCCTATCCTGGAGGTATCCAACACCCACCAAGTTCCGAGTGAACGAGGGGATGTGGAGGCCACGTAGGACACCGGAGGGGACCAGAGGGCACGGGAGGGTGGTGGAGCTGCGCGCAACGGCTGGTCCTAAAGAAGGATCAGCCAGAGCTACTGGAACCGGAGCAAGGAGTGGTGTGAGGGTCGTGTGGTCGCGGAAGAAACACTGCGGCGCACCAGAGTCCAGCGTGAACGACAGAGACGCCTCAGCCGTAGGCGTGGCAGGTCCGGAGGCTACACAAGCACCTAGAGCAGAGACACAAGCACCTAGACTAGAGAGGCACAGGTCTATACTAACAGGAGGCAAGCATCCTAGACTACGAACACGCAAGCACACATATCCATCAGCATACAAAGCATACTGACGAGCATCGTCCATAGACAGTTCAAATACAGGAACCTTACCAGCTAGCAGGCGAGCCCAGCGCGGGGTGGTCGCCTCAGGACCCCAGCGTGCACGGTAGAGGTCGTCGAGACGGCGGAAGCACCGCGCTGCAGAGTGGTCGTCACGGCCGCAGACACAGGGACTGCCTGGTCCGGTGACGCACCAGTGGTTGCAGGGGCCGGTGTCGCGCCGCGGGGGGCGAGGGGCCCAGCTGGTAGTGCTGCTGCTGCGGCCAGTGCTCCCGGGTCCTCCAGGTCCTCACTGTGGCGGAGGGCCCCAGTGCTGCTGCGGACCCCACTGCAGTGGGGGTCCCCACGACCGAAACTGCTGTGGTGCCTGCCACTTCTGCTGTCCCTGCTGGTGCTGCTGTCTCTGCTGTGGCTGCTGCTGCTGGGGCCCCGCACCACCGCTGGTCGAACCTCCTCCAGCAGGCGGGTCAGCACCTCCTCCAGAGCTCCCTCCGCCTGGGGCACCACCGCCACCGCCACCACTGCCGCCCCCAGGGCCGCCTCCACCACCGCCACCTCCTCCACCGACTCCACCCCCCTTCCCCCCTTTCTTGCCTCCCTTGCCCCGTTTCTGCCTGTCAGCGGCAGAAACAGCTGCAGTGTCCTCAGAGACCGACACAGCAGCAGAGGCACGAGAAGATCAATCGTAAGCTCACTGGGGTGCTGCTGTAGAAGTGCGTTACAGGCAGTGGAGAGGCGGTCAGGGACACGAGTGACTACCCAGTGGACGGTGAGCCAGATAGGAGGTGGGGCAACAAGAGAGCTGCTCGGTAGCTAGCGACAAGGGAGCGCAAGTGTGTGGCTAGGTCAGAGACAGTCGCAAACGAGCCGAGGTCGGGAAACACGAACGGCATGAGGATGCGTCTGAGGGAGGCAGAGGACGGGGTGGAATAGCGTGCAGAAATAGCATCATACACCTCCTTCGCAGTCTCTACCAGGTCGAAGTGAGCGGCCTCAGTCGGTGGAAGGAGCTCGGTCAGCGCGAGTGCAGCCACAGCGTCACGGGAGTCCCAAACGTCCCGCGCCAAGACGAGACGAGCATAGTCCGCCTGCGCCTCCGGAGTCGGCGGGGCACGGCAGGGAGGGGCTCAGGATGCGGTGGTGCCTGGAGGGTGCCGGACGCGTGGGCGTACAGGGTGGCGCCGTCCTGGCGCTGACTGGTGAGATAGCGCTGAGTCTGGTGGAGCCAGGTGCCGAAATCTATCGGGCGCCCCTCTGCATCGAAACGAAGACGACGGAAGGAGTCCATATTGGACGCTAGGCTAGGAGCAGCTGGAGCACGGAGCAAATGGAGCTAGGAGCGAGGAGCGCCAGGTGGGACTAGGCGAGGTACTGCCGGAGCACGGAGGAAAACTGAGCTAGGAACGCTAGTCTAGTAACGAACGGAGCTAGGAGCTAGCTGAGCTAGGAGCAGACGGCTGGAGGAGGAAGGGTTGACGAGCCGATCGAGGAGCCGGAGAGTCGTTCGAGGGGCTGGCAGAGCGAGGAGAGACCTAGCTAACAACGAACGTCGGGAATAGCCTAAACAGCTAAGTGGAGTGGCCTCCAGCCGTGACGGTGACAAACACTGTGAGTATGAGTGACACGAATGTCGAACCAACGGAGGTCGGGTGGTCCTGGGTGGTATGCGCGCGTGATGAGGGGCTGTGAGCGGTTGGAAGGGGCTGTGACCGGTTGGAAGGGGCTGTGAGCGGTTGGAAGGGGCTGTGACCGGCTGGAAGGGGCTGTGGGCGGGTGGGAGGGGCTAGCTGGCAGCTAGCTGCTGGCGGCTAGCTGCTGATGGCGGCTAGTTACTGGCGGCTAGCTGCTGCTGGCGGCGAGCTGCTGGTGGCTAGCTGCTGCCTGGCCGTGCTGCTGCCTAGCCGTGCTGCTGCAGCAATGCGAGCGCTGCTGCTGCAATGCGCGTGCTGCAGTGGCGTGCTGCAGTGACGAAACGAAGGGCCAGCGGGGCCCTTTAAACGCGACGAAACGAGGCCCGCTGGGGCCTTTGAACGCGACGAAAACGAGGCCCGCGAGGGCCGTCCTACCCGCGACGAATCGGAGCCTAAAGGATGGGCGCCTCGGGACCGGCTAAGGGAGGGAGTGGAAGCGTGGGAGGGAGAAAAATTACCTACTCTAATACCATCTTAAAGCCAGAAGCCCAAATTGCACAAGTTCTAAAAAGTTGACGCGAGGGGGTTTTTTTGGTCTGGGTTTGGCGAGTGATTCCGATTTCGAGAAATTCGTTGTTTTTCGCCAAACCCAGCCAGCACTCGTATTTCGCCCTGGGGGTTGGGTCAGTCCCCAAAAGTCCCAAATTGCAGGTGCGCTATTTTTCAAAACTTGCACACTGCACTTCGTCAAGTTTTAAAAGCTTGACCCACGAGCCTCGCAATTTGGGACTCGGGATTTAAGATAGGCTAGGAACACATGTTTAGAGGGCAACTCACTGTAGCCTAGAATGACTAACATCTAGAACATATAAACGTTTGACACTCCTCTACAATATGGCTCACAGGGTAAATGACTTCTTCTTTTACCCGCCATCGAAACCGACTGTCTGCTCGCATGTCATGCCATTGCATGGCTGAACTGGTGCCCTGGATGTCTCATCTGGCTGGTTCATGCATGAGCAACATGATTTTTTTGTCAGAATCAACTGTGCAGGAATGGTTGACTAGCAAGCAAGGATGGGAGAGTGGGGGATAGCAAACACAACGAATGGTCACAAGACCAGTCAAGCAAGAGAACAAAGCAAAGCAAAGCTCAGGGTGGATCTCAAGGACACCACACAATTTGAGCACAAGCAAGCGGCCACAAAGCCAGTTCACATGCAGAGTTATAATAGCAAGGCAGTACACTGATCACAACCTAGCAAGAGTAAACAAGCAGGTATAAAGATATATATCAGTGTACAACAAGAGCAAGTCAAGCAACCAGCAGGTGAGGCAGAGTAGGCACAAGCCCAAGAGCAGTGCAGAAACGCTGATGATCACCAGACCCAAGGGCCTTGGTGAACACATCAGCAGTGTTGGCCCGCGAGGCCACATAGGAAAGGCGGAGCTGACAACGCTGCTGCAGCTCACGCGCAAGGAAGTAGCGAAGAGCAATGTGCTTTGTTATGTGCTCTATTCTCTACTCGTGACACAAGGCAAGCATTGCCTTGTTGTCGACGTACAGAACTAGAGGAGAACGAGGCCACTCCCCCAAGTCGGTCAGCAGGTAGGTCAGCCAGCGTAGCTCCTATGCAGCCATGGCCCCAGCGTAGATCTCGGCCTCATAGCTAGAACCAAGCACAGAAGAAGAATCAGTGGACCTCCACGAGACAGAACCAGAGCCAAGATTGAAGGTGTAACCTTGTGACAAACGCTGAGTCGCCTCCTCGTCGGCCCAATAAGCGTCGGAGTGTCCTGTGAGTACAACTGAACCCCGTCCTCCAAGCACGAGCCCCATGCCCGATGTACTGCACAAGTAACGCAGTACCCTCTTCGCAGCATCCCAGTGCACATTTCGGTGTCTACCGGGAACCACGTAGCGAGCCAGGAGGCTGAGAGGGTACGCGAGGTCAGGTCGTGTGCACGTCATCAGGTACATGAGGCAATCCACAAGCTCTGGGTATGGACCACTCGGCTCTACGGACTTGTCCGAAGGTGGAGCTGAGAGCGAGTGGCTGGTAGACAGAAGAGTGGGCTGTGGCGAGGAGAACTGGAAGCCGAAGCGCTGAAGGACCTGGTGCACCATGTATGACTGAGTCAGGGTGATGGTGCACCGTGCTCTGTCCCGGGTGATCTGCAAGCCAAGATAGCTACGCAACTCACCCAGGTCAGTGCAGGTGTGTCTCTCCTACAGCTCCGCCTTCACTAGGGCCAGCGCCTCAGTGTCAGCAGTAGAAAAAACCAAGCCATCGTCATACATGAGAACGTAGAACGGCGGCAGGGTAGTGTCCGTGCGCAGAAACAGCGACAGGTCAGCAGAGGAAGGAGCAAACCCAAAAGCCGCAAGTGTTGTCCTCAGTGTGTGGTGCCACTCTCAGAGCGCGTGGCGGAGACCGTAGACTGGCCGCCGGAGGCTCCACTGGGTACCCGCAAGAAATGACCCAGTGAAGCCAGGTGGGCGGCGCAGCCAAATCTCCTCTTGAAGGCTGCCCTGCAAGAAAGCTGTACTGAAGTCGAGGGAGTGCAGCTCGTAGTCACGCTGTGCTGCAACGTGCAGCAGCACCCGGAGAGTAGTAATCTTCGGGGTGGGTGAGAAGGTATGGAAGAAGTCGACCCCATGTCGCTGACTGAAGCCTCGAGCAACGTAACACGCCTTGAAGGCAGGCGGAGAACCCGACAGCCGCTTCACTACGAAAATCCACATGCCATCGACTATGTTCGCCCCAGGAGGAGGAACCTCGACGATGTAGGTGCATGTGGACTTCCAGGAAGCCATCTCTGCGTCCATGGCTGTCTGCCACTGAGAGGAGTACTCACCCGCGATCGCCTCAGCGTAAGAGCGCGGGGTAGGGATGTCAAATGCATCCGGGTCTCCCTCAGGGCAAAGCAGCATGGATGCGAAACGAGGTAAAGCGGCCGCAAGACACTTAAGCTCAAACTGTCTGTCCTCAAGTACATCATTGCTAAGGGCAGGCTCACCCACAACGGATGGAGGACATACAGACTCAGACTCAGTCACAAGACTCGCGATGTAGTCAGACGACTCCTAGCTGCAAAGTCGACTAGCTCAGTGACTAGGGCAAATGCTGCAGTAGACTCAAGGTCAGGGTCAGTGACGACAGTAGCGAGGAGACGAGTGACAGTAGGACTGGTAGCATGAGCAAGGTCGGACTCAGGGTCAGGAATGTGCGGGAGAGAGGACGCGGGAGGCTCAGGCAAGACAACACGCTGTGGAACAGAGGAAGGACGAAGTGCCATACCGTGAGTGCCTGGGACAGCAGGAGGACGAGGACGGGGGACACGACGAGCACGAATCAGTGTGGAAGCACGAGTCTCAGGCTCACGATGGTCAGTTAGGGACTCAGTCACCTCAGTGTGAGGAGCAGGAGCAGGCAGCGGGGAGCCAGGCAGAAGCTGTGGCTGAGACTGGTCTGTCGGTGGACACAAGAGAGGTGGAGTGAGGCCAGTGGAAGACGGGAGACTAAGAACCTGGCGAAGGACGGAGTCAAGCAGCGGCAGGGACGACTGCGGCTGCGGGTAGAAAAACAGTCGGCGCGGGGCAGTATCAGCAGCTCCAGCTCCTCTAGCACCAGCAGCATCAGCACCTCCAGCACCAGCAACTCCAGTAGCACCTCCAGCACCAGCAGCACCACGAGCTCCGGCAGCGCCAGCACCTCTAGCACCAGCAGTACCTCCAGCACCTCCAGTGCCAGCAGCTCCAGTAGCACCTCCAGCACCTCCAGCACCATCAGCACCACCTGCTCCGGCAACTCAAGCACCTCTAGTACGAGCACCTCCAGGACCAGCAGCTCCAGCACCTCCAGTTCTCCAGTACCTCCAGCTCCAGCGCCTCCAGCACCAGTAGTACCTCCAGCACCTCCACTGCCAGCAGCTCCAGTAGCACCTCCAGCACCTCCAGCACCAGCAGCAGCACCTGCTCCGGCAGCTCCAGCACCTCTAGTACAAGCACCTCCAGTACCAGCGGCTCCAGCACCTCCAGTACCTACAGCACGAGCACCTCCAGTGCCAGCAGCTCCAGTAGCACCTCTGGCACTAGTAGCACCACCAGCTCCGGCAGCTCCAGTACCTCTAGTACGAGCACCTCCAGGACCAGCAGCTCCCGCAGCTCCAGCACCAGTAGCACCAGCACCTCCAGTGCCAGCAGCTCCAGTACCCCCAGCACCTCCAGCACTAACAGCACCACCAGCTCCGGCAGCTCCAGCATCTCCAGTACGAGCACCTCTAGGACCTCCAGCAGTACCTCTTGAACCTCCAACACCAGCAGTACCTCCAGGAATAGCAGCTCCAGCACCAGCAGGACCGTACCCTCCACCACCAGGACTGCCTCGCCGAACAATCCACGCACGAATCGCCTGCGGCGAGAGCGTCTCAAGTAGATCAGACTGCGGTGGCTGTCCAGCTCCAGGACCTCCAGCAGGGTCACCCACAGCTCCACCGCCACTAGGACTCGCAGCACCCCTAGAGCCAGCACCCCCAGAACCGGCACCCCTAGTCGCAGCACCCCCAGAACCCTCACCCTCTGTCTCAGCACCCCCAGGCTCAGCACCAGCAGCCTCAGCTCCAGAGTCCATAGCAGCAGGCTGCGGAGGCGGCGAAGACGGCCGAGGCGGAAAACCAGGGGGGGTCTCCAAGCGTGGAGAGCGGCGAGTGGCCACCGTGTCGTCAGCGGCGGGGTCACCCCCCTCAGCTGGGCCAGAGGAGTCAGAAGATATCTCCAAAGGCTCAACCAAAGGGGGGTGGGTCTACCTGAGACACACCTGAGGGAGCAGGACCCTGTGGGGGGAAGGGGGTCTATTGGGGGGGGGGGGACTGGTACCAAGAAAAGAGGCGCTAGGGGGACCGGGTGGGACGCGTGCGGGTGTAGCCTGTAGAAACAGACAGACTCGTCAAAGGTGACGTCCTGGGAGGAGAAGACTCGACGCTCGCGTGGGTGGTAGAACTGCCACGGCGGGGCGTCGGTGGGGAAGCCAAGGAAGACGCAGTGGAGAGTGCGAGAGGAGATCTTGCTCGCTTTGGCATCGCGAACAAGGGAGAGCGCGCCCCAGACCCGAAACACCGACGCATCGCCAACCTTCCCCGTCCACCGGAGTGTGGGCGAGGTCTCTGGCTCAGAGACATGGGGCCAGAGGTTGAGCTGATGCGCTGCGTATCGGACCGCAAACGGCCACAGAAAATGGGGAGCAGCCGCATGGATCATGGAGGTACGAGCAACCTCCATGATCAAGCCAATGCGACGCTTAGCAATCCCATTTTCTTGAGGAGAGGCCGGAAACGTGAACGCCTAGAGGATGCCCTCGTCTCGACAGAACTCCGCAAGGAGGTCAGAAGAGAACTCACCGCCCTTGTCAGAGTGCAGACGCAGGACTGGGAAGTCCCGACGAAACCTCCCGCGCAGCTGGCGACGAGTAGCACGGATCCAGGGGATCAAAACACTGCTGGCGTCTGCCTTGTGCCGCAAGGGGAAGACAGTGGTGTAGCGTGTGTAGTCGTCAACAACCAGCAGAAAGTAGCGCTCCTGGTCCGTCCCACCGACGGGGGCCGGGCCCCAAACGTCCAAGTGGAGAGTCTGCAGAGGAGCAGTGGTTGGAGGAAACTCAGAGGAGTGAGGAGCGGCGCGCTGCCACCCCTCAATGCAGGGAAGGCATGGCGGGGCAGGCGAGCGCGGGAGGGAGGGCAGGGACTTGGGAAGGCCAGAGACAAGGAGACGGGAGTGCATGCTGCGGAGACGCAGCAGCGAGGGGTGACCTAGGCGGTGGTGCCAGAGGAGAGTCTGGTGAGAGAGTACGCGACACGAGCAAGACGCTGCAAGCTGACTAGACGCAGACATCCGACTCCACGTAGCCACCTGACTTGACTCAGCCACCTGTGCAGACGCAGTGGTCAGGGTGTACAGACCGGACCCAGGCTGACGAGTGAACGTAGCAAGGTGATGGCCAGTCCGTGAGCACTTACAGATCGCCACACGCTGTCCTCCAGGAATGAAGGTGTCAACCCATTCATCCTGGAGAACTGCGTTGCTCAACAAGTTCGTCGAGAACATGGGGAGGTGGAGACCTGAGAGAGACCCGGAGGGGACTGCCGGACACGGGAGGACAGTGGAGGCTCGCGCAACTACTGGGGCCCCAGTGGGGTCAGCCAGTGAGACTGGGACAGGTGCTGCAAGTGGTGTGACTGTGGTGCAATTATGAAAGAAGCAATGTGACGCGCCTGAGTCAAGCATGAAACTGTGCAAGGCCTCAGCTGAGGCAGGACCTGTGGCAGTAGACGCACTAGCACCTAGAGCTGCAGCAGACTCACCAGCACCTGAAGCAACAGCGGACTCACTAGAACCGAGAGCAGCAGCCTCTACACAACTAGGGACGCATCGCAGAGAAGCACAGTCGCAAGGTCGCTGAGGCCACATAAAATCAAAACCTCCACCACCAGGACTACCTTGCTGAATAACCCACTCACGAAGCTGCTGAGGGGTGGGGTCGTCCAGGAGAGGCAGTGACCGCTGCTGTCCGCCCCTAGCCGCTGCAACTGCCGTGATAGTGGCCATGACAGGCAGTGATGGTCAGTAGTAGGTCCAGCACCTCCAGCACCAGCAGCACCTCCAGTACTCCCAGCCGCACCTCCACCAGCAGCAGCAGTAGCATGAGCAGCAGCAGCAGCAGTAGTAGCGGCAGGGTGGCTCAGTGGGCCTGGGCGGTGGCTCCTCCAGCACTCCCAGCAGCACCTCCACCAGCAGCAGCAGTAGCACAAGCAGCAGCAGCAGCAGCAGCAGTAGCACGAGCAGCAGCAGCAGCAGTAGCACGAGCAGCAGCAGCAGCAGTAGTAGCAGGAGGGCGGCTCGGGCTGGGCGGCGCGGCTTGGC
Source organism: Closterium sp. Naga37s-1 (assembly GCA_947471745.1). Taxonomy (NCBI): domain Eukaryota; kingdom Viridiplantae; phylum Streptophyta; class Zygnematophyceae; order Desmidiales; family Closteriaceae; genus Closterium; species Closterium sp. Naga37s-1. The sequence continues at coordinate 5,182,858 of CANJKZ010000071.1, read as the reverse complement.
CTGGGCAGCGCTGCTCAGCACGGCACAGTGCAGCAGTAGCAACGTGTGCAGCAGCAGCGCGGTGGGCAGCAGGGCGCGCAGGGGTTTTTATTATTATTATTATTTATTTAGGGCTGTGGGGCGCGCTGGCGCGCTTAGCAGCGGGGCGCACTGGCGCACTGGGCTGCGGGGCGCGCTGGCGCGCTTAGCTGCGGGGCGCGCTGGCGCGCTGGGCTGCGGGGCGCACTGGCGCGCTAGGCTGCAGGGCGCGCTGGCGTGCTTAGCAGCGGGGCGCGCTGGCGCGCTGGGCTGCGGGGCGCGCTGACGCGTTTAGCAGCGGGGCGCGCTGGCGCGTTTAGGGCTGCGGGGCGCGCTGGGCTGCGGGGCTGCTCGTGGGCAGAAGGGGCGCGCAGGGCAGGGGCTGCTCGCGGGGGGCAGGGGCTGCTCGCGGGCAGCAGGGGCGCTCGGGTCAGGGGCTGCTCGCGGGCAGTAGTGGCGCGCGGGGCAGGGGCTGCTCGCGGGCAGCAAGGGCGCTCGGGGCAGGGGCTGCTCGCAGGCAGCAGTGGCGCGCGGGGCAGGGGCTGCTCGCGGGCAGCAGGGGCGCACGGGGCAGGGGCTACTCACGAGCAGAAGGGGCGCGCGGGGCAGGAGCTACTCGCAGGCAGCAGGGGCACGCGTGACAGCAGGGCAGCGCGTTAGGGCAGGCAGTGCGAGTAGTTGCAGGGCAGCGTGACACTGTGCGAGAGGGCCGGACAGCGCAAGGGCGCTTCGGGCAGGAACTAACGGAACGATCTGTGGGCCCTAAAAAACTAACAGGTTTCCTGCTCTGAATACCATGTCAGAATCAACTGTGCAGGAATGGTTGACTAGCAAGCAAGGATGAGTACAAGTACTTGGTTTGACCTAAAGTGCTGTACTCAGTAGAGGCTACCCTACTACAGCCTACACATACAAATGTAATTTGACATTTTTTTGAAATACAATTTCGAAAATTTAAAGATTATACAAGACTTGTAAAGGATTATGCAGTAAGGAGTTGTGTGCTCCTTATCTCGTGGCATGTCCACAGACCTGCCACCTAGTCGAAACCATTTCTAGATCTGAATCTAGATCCCACCCTCTCGCCCTTACGCTACCGTATCACCCCGGATATAAGCGCAGGTGCGCTTATAATAAAACATTGATTTTTAAGGGGGTGCGCTTATAAATGAGTAACAGGCATAAGCGCATGCGGTTGTATTAAGTAAAAAAATAAATTGACTTTAAATTATACCAACTTGCAGCCCACTGTAAGGCGAATGCAGCCGACCATGCATCACACGGGGTCGTGCATGAATTCGAGGCGAAAACAGCAACGCGCCTCGGTTTCCCACCCCACACTTTCGTCTAGAAGCATCGCACCTGCCAGCGATGACGAGAATCTTGCTGTGCGGCCCAATCACATCGCCCTGCGTTGCGTGGCATGCAAATTTCATCCAAACCCTCTCGAAGGGTGCGGAAGATTCCCTGCCAGCGCAGCGATTATGTTGCCACGCAGGGTCCTCTGCGGGTTCATGCGGGGATTTCCCGCCTGCACCTGACAAGGACCCCGAGCCGCAAAATCAGCAGGGGTCCCCTCCGTTTCCCATTTCTGTAACCCCTCTTTCTGTTTTTCATTCAGTTTCTCGCTCTAGCCCGCCTGGCTGGCGAAGCCATGGCGGAATTCTCTGGGACACACTTCCTTTTTAAGAAGAAACCGAGACGCGAGTGGCGATAAACCAACGACGGATGGTATACATGTGAACCTCCGGATCCTCCTTACCCACCCGTGCCTCCTTCGCCGCCTGCTCCCCCTGCTCCTCCTGTCAAACTTATATATGCTATAGTCTGTTTAGGCTGTAGTGGGGTAGTTCCTAGAGGGTACAACACTTTTGTGTTCTCTATTTGTACCCACCTCATTTCTAGTTCATTCATCCATTCCTCAATTCTCACATGGTATAGAGCTAGTTCAATTCTTCCTAAGGGCCCACCACTTAAATTTTTTTTTTTCCTTACCTGCCCGACGCGCGCGTCGCGCCTGCCCGTCGAGACCCCTTCACGGCCCGTAGAGGCCCCCTTGCGGCCCGTAGCGGCCCCTTCACGGCCCGTAGCGGCCCCCCTTGCGGCCCGTAGCGGCCCCCCTTGCGGCCCGTAGCGGCCCCCTTGCGGCCCGTAGCGGCCCCTTTCGCGGCCCGTTAGGCCCCGTCGTGGCCCCTTCGCGGCCCGTCGCGGCCCCCTTTGCGGCCCATTAGGCCCCTTCGCGGCCCCCCCTTTACGGCCTGTAGCGGCCCCTTCGCGGCCCGTTAGGCCCCTTCGCGGCCCCCTTTACGGCCTGTAGCGGCCCCTTCGCGGCCCGTTAGGCCCCTTCGCGCCCCCCCTTTACGGCCTGTAGCGGCCCCTTCGCGGCCCGTTAGGCCCCCCCTCACGGCCTGTCGCGGCCCCTTTGTGGCCTGTAACGGCCCCTTCGCGGCCAGTTAGGCCCCTTCACGGCCCGTCGCGGCCCCTTCGAGGCCTGCCCCGGCCCTTCCCCGGCCCCGTCCCGGCTCTGCCCCGACCCCGGCCCTGTCCCGGACCTGCCCCGACCCCGGCCCTGCCCCGACCCTATCGCGGCCCCGTCCTGGACCTCCCCCGACCCCGGCCCTGCCCCGGCCCCGTCGTGGCCCCGTCCCGGACCTACCCCGACCCTGTCGCGGCTCTGTCCCGGACCTGTCGCGGCCTCGCCCCGACCCTGCCTCGGCTCTGCCCCGGCCCTGCCCCGGCTCTGCCCCTGCCCTGCTCCTGCACTGTCGCGGCCCTGCCTCGGCCCGGCCCCGGATCTTCTGCGGCCCGGCCACCGGCCCTACCCCGGACCTGTCGCAGTCCTGCCCCGACCCTCCCCCGGCCCTGCCCCGGCCTCGCCCCTGGTAAGCGCACCGCCGAGCCGAGCCGCGCTGCCGAGCCGCACCGTTCCACCGAGCCGCGCCGCCCTTTCGAGCCGCCCTACCGAGCCGCGCTGCCCTGCCTAGCCTGCTTAGCTGAGTTGCACTGCTGCTGCTGCTAGCCTGCTGCTGCTCCTGTCATGGCTAGTCTCAGTGTTCTTACTTTTGACGCTGAGGGTCGAGCAGTTGACTTTGAGGTCTGGCTAGATGATCTGCAGCTTTTCCTACAGTGCGATAGCAAGGATGGTCTCTCACTGTTCGATCTCACGTCTGGCGCCTCTACTGCCCCTGCTGCTGATGCTGACAGTACTGTTCGCTCGCAGTGGACCACGCGCGATGCTGCTGCCCGCCTTGCTGTGCGTAGTCACCTACCGTCTACTGAGCGCGCGCACTTTAGTCAGTACAAGAGTGCTAAGACTCTGTACGACGCTGTAGTTGCACGCTACTCCTCCCCTGCCATTGCTGCCCTCAGCCGCCTCATGCTGCCGTACCTGTTTCCTGACCTTGCAGCCTTTGCCACAGTTGCTGACCTGGTTGCTCACCTTCGCACCAGTGACGCCCGCTACCGCGCTGCCCTTCCCACTGCGTTCCTTCCCACGAACTCCCCCCCCATGTACATCACCCTTTACTACCTAGTCACCCGCCTCCCTGACTCTCTCTCTTCAGTCAGGGACCACTTTCTCTCCCTTTGCCCCACCGAGCTGACTGTCGACTTGCTCGAGGAGCGCCTTGCTGCAGCTGAGAAGAGTATCTTAGCTGTCGGTGCTTCTCGCGGCGACCGTCGCACCCCCTTCTTTGAGGGGTGTTCCCCTGTCCCCCTTCTCCCCTCTGTTGCCTCTGCTGCTGCTGTCGACCTCGTTGGCACTGAGGAGGTCGGCGCTGCGTCTGCCTCTAGTGGGCGACGCCGCACCGGCAAGGGCAAGGGAAGCAGGGGTGGTGGTGGGGGCGGTGGGGGAAGCGGTGGAGGAGGTGGAGGAGGTGGAGGTGGTGGTGGGGGTGGTACCGGGAGTGGGGGCGTCGGTGGCGGCAGTGGAGGCCGTGGCGGCGGTGGCGGAGGAGGTGGAGGCGGCGGCAGTGGTGGTGGACGTAGCGGAGGAGGTGGTGCTGGTCGCGGTGCAGCCACGCAGCGTGGAGGCCTTGGTGGCAGCCAGCGCCACCAGCAGCTGCGCACCCGTGAGACCCCGTCGGTTCAGCAGCTTTGTGAGTAGTACGCTGGGCGTGGGAGGTCTGGGGGTGCGGGTCCCTGGTCTTACGTTCTTCGCACCGGCACTCGGAGTGGGGAGGTGTGTGGTCTCCCACACACCACGCAGCGCTGCTTCGGCCGCTTGACTGACGCTTGGCGTGCCCAGTTTCCTGACGCCGTTGAGCTTCCTCGTTGGCATGATCTGCTTCTGCAGAATGTGCCTATCTTTGATCTAGACTTTGATGCTATCCTTGCTGCCATGTATGCTCTTGCTGATATTACTGAGGGTGACTGTTATCTGAGTGTCCCGCCCGACCCGGGCACTGTGGCTGCTGATCTAGGTGCTAGTGCGGCTGCTGCTCTAGGTGCTAGTGCGTCTGCTGCTCCAGGTGCTGGTACGTCTCCTCTCTCTGGTACTGCACCTACTGAGTCCTTTCACCCTTTCACACTTGACTCTGGTGCTTCGCGCTCTTTCTTTAGAGACAGCACCACGCTCACGCCGCTCAGTCGGCCTGTTGCGGTCTCCCTTGCTGACCCCTCCGGGGGCCCAGTCCTTGCACACTCCTCCACGGTTCTACCGTGTCCGGCGGCCCCGTCGGGCTTGCTGTCGGGACTCCACCTCCCCTCGTTCTCTACGAACTTGGTGAGTGGAGCTGACCTCCAGGACGCGTGGGTTGACCAGTTCACCCCTGGAGGTCAGCGTGTGACCCACTGCACTTGCTCTCGGACGGGCCGCCACCTGGCCACGTTCACCCGTCGGCCAGGGTCGAGTCTGTACACACTGACTACTGCGCCTCCTCCGGTCCCTGTGTCTGGTCAGGTGGCTGCGTCCAGTCAGGTGTTTGCTGCCGCGTCCAGGTCTAGTCCTGCGTCTGCCCCCTGCTCGTGTCGTCCTCTGGCGCACGAGACTCTCCTTTGGCACCACCGCCTTGGTCACCCCTCCCTGCCTCGTCTTCGAGGTATGGCCTCCCGTGCTCTTGTCTCTGGACTCCCCAGGTCCCTCCCTCCCCTTCCTCCAGGGCCTGCCCCCACCTGTGTTCCTTGTGTCGAGGGCCGGCAGCGCGCCGCTCCTCACTCCTCCTCGTTTCCTCCGACTGAGGCCCCTCTGCAGACTCTTCACATGGACGTGTGGGGCCCAGCCCGCGTCCGTGGACAGGGTCACGAGCGTTACTTCCTGCTGGTCGTTGACGACTACTCGCGTTACACCACAGTCTTCCCCTTGCGCAGCAAGGGTGAGGTCCCTGAGGTGTTGATCGACTGGATCCGCGGTGCTCGTCGCCAGCTTAGTGAGAGTTTCGGCTCAGACCTTCCTGTTCTGCGTCTGCACTCAGACAGAGGCGGGGAGTTTTCCTCCGACCTCCTGAGAGCCTTCTGTCGTTCGGAGGGCATCCGCCAGACGTTCACGCTTCCGGCCTCCCCGCAGCAAAATGGGATTGCTGAGCGCCGCATTGGCATGGTCATGGACGTCGCTCGTACGTCCATGATCCATGCGGCTGCTCCCCATTTTCTGTGGCCGTTCGCGGTTCAGTACGCTGCGCATCAGATCAACCTTCAGCCTCGCGTCTCCTTGCCGGAGACCACACCTACACTGAGGTGGACGGGGAAGGTTGGCGATGCGTCAGCGTTCCGAGTCTGGGGATCTGGAGCTTTTGTCCGCGATACTACAGCGGACAAGCTGTCCTCCCGTGCCGTTCCCTGTGTCTTCCTTGGCTTCCCTCCTGACGCACCCGGGTGGCAGTTCTACCACCCCACCTCGCGTCGTGTTCTGTTCTCTCAGGACGTCACGTTCGACGAGTCGGTGTCGTACTACCGTCTCTTTCCCTACCGCACTACCTCTCCCCCCCCCCCGCCACTCTTCCTGGCACCAGGTACTCCCCTGGTAGACTCCCTCCCCCCCCAGGGTCCTGCCCCCTCAGGTGTGTCCCAGGTAGACCCTGCCGAGCCGGTCGAGGTAGCTGTCGACTCAGGTGCTGCTAGGGGTGCTGACCCTGCGGGTGCGGGGACTGGGGGTGCTGAGACTGGGGGTGCTGAGTCTGGGGGTGCTGAGACTGGGGGTGCTGACTCTGGGGGTGCTGAGACTGGGTGTGCTGAGCCTGGGGGTGTGGCGCCTGAGGGTACTGTGTCTGGAGGTGCTGAGCCTGCGCGTGCTGAGTCTGGAGGTGCTCCAGGTGTCCCTTCGCGGCGGGAGCCCCTCTCTCCACAGCGGCTTCGTGAGTGGTACTCTCGGCGATGTCGAGTTGCTGCTGGAGGTGGTGCTGGTGCTGGAGCTGCTGGAGGTGCTACTGGTGCTGGAGCTGCTGGAGGTGCTGGAGGTGCTACTGGAGCTACTGGAGGTGCTGGCGCTGCTGGAGGTGGTGCTGGTGCTGGAGCTGCTGGAGGTGCTGCTGGTGCTGGAGCTGCTGGAGGTGCTGGAGGTGCTACTAGGGCTACTGGGGGTGCTGGCGCTGCTGGAGGTGGTGCTGGTGCTGGAGCTGCTGGAGGTGCTGCTGGTGCTGGAGCTGCTGGAGGTGCTGGAGGTGCTACTGGGGCTACTGGAGGTGCTGGCGCTGCTGGAGGTGGTGCTGGTGCTGGAGGTGCTGGAGGTGCTACTGGGGCTACTGGAGGTGCTGGCGCTGCTGGAGGTGGTGCTGGTGCTGGAGCTGCTGGAGGTGCTGATGGTGCTGGAGCTGCTGGAGGTGCTGCTGGGACTGGAGACCCTGGGGCTGAGGGTTCCGGTTCTGTCTCTGCTGTTTCTGGAGGCGCTGCGCGGCCGCGGCCGTACTACGTTCCGCTCCTTCAGCAGGTTCTTGGCTCCTCGCCTTCTCCTGGCCCTCCTCCTCCTTTCCTGAGTCCACCGCCTGTCCAGTCCCAGTCGCAGTTGCAGCCGGCCTCTCCGCTGCCTGGTCCTTCTCCTTACTCTAGACTGACTAGAGGTCTTACGGAGCGTCGTGAGCCTGAGTCGCGTCCTGTGTCACCTGTGTCTCGCTCTGCGTCGCCTGTCCGTACTGTTCGCGCTGGTCGTGCTTCGCGTCCGCGTCCTCCTCCTGTCCCAGGCACTCACTCTATGACTCTGTGTCCTTCTACTGCTCCACAGTGTGTCCCTCTGCCGTCTCCTCCTCCGTCCTCTCTTCCTGACGGTCCGGACCCGGAGTCTGACTCCCTTCGTGCTGCTAGTCCTACTGTCACGCGCTTTCTGGCCACTGCTGTCACCGACCCTCTGTTTGAGTCCACTGCTGCGTCTGCTCTTGTTACCGAGCTCGTTGACTTTGCTGCAGCCTGTCGCCTAGACTACGCCGCTAGTCTTGTTGCTGAGTCTGCGTCTGTCTGTCCTCCGTCCGTCGGGGGTGAGTGTTCTCTTGGCACGGACGTCCTTGAGGACAGACAGGAGGACCTTGAGTGCTTTGCCACTGCTTCACCTCATCTCGTGTCCATGCTGCTTGCCCCTTAGGGAGACCCGGATGCACTAGACATCCCGACCCCGCGCTCGTACGCAGAGGCGATAGAGGGTCCCTACTCCTCTCAGTGGCAGGCAGCCATGGACGCAGAGATGGCTTCCTGGAAGTCCACAGGCACCTACGTAGACGAGGTTCCCCCACCTGGGGCGAACATCGTCAGTGGCATGTGGATCTTCAGGGTGAAGCGGCCGCCAGGTTCTCCGCCTGCCTTCAAGGCGCGTTACGTTGCACGTGGCTTCAGTCAGCGTCAGGGAGTTGACTTCTTTCAGACCTTCTCCCCTACCCCGAAGATGACCACTCTTCGGGTACTGCTGCACGTTGCTGCTCAGCGTGACTACGAGCTCCACTCGCTTGACTTCAGCACAGCCTTCCTACAGGGCAGCCTCCACGAGGAGATCTGGCTGCGCCGCCAACCTGGCTTCACTGGGTCGTTTCCTGCTGGTACCCAGTGGAGCCTCTGGCGGCTAGTCTACGGTCTCCGCCAGGCACCCCGTGAGTGGCACGACACACTCAGGACGACTCTTGCTGCTCTTGGTTTTGCTCCTTCCACTGCTGACCCTTCTCTGTTCTTACGCACTGACACTACTCTGCCGCCGTTCTACGTTCTCGTGTACGTAGACGACCTCGTCTTTGCTACTGCTGACACTGAGGCACTTGCCCACGTGAAGTCCGAGCTGCAGAAGAGACACACGTGCACAGACCTGGGTGAGCTCACAAGCTATCTTGGCTTGCGAATCACCCGGGACAGATCACAGCGCACCATTACCTTGACTCAGTCACACATGGTGCAGCAGGTCCTTCAGCGCTTCGGCTTCACGTACTCCTCGCCACAGTCCACTCCTCTGCCTACCGGTCACTCGCTCTCAGCTCCACCTTCGGACGAGTCCGTAGAGCCGAGTGGCCCGTATCCAGAGCTTGTGGGCTGCCTCATGTACCTGATGACTTGCACACGACCTGACCTAGCATACCCTCTCAGCCTTCTGGCTCGCTACGTGGCTCCCGGCAGGCACCGAAAGGTGCACTGGGATGCTGCGAAGAGGGTGTTGCGATACTTGTGCAGTACATCGGGCATGGGGCTCGTGCTTGGAGGACGGGCTCGAGTTGTCCTCACTGGTCACGCTCACGCCTCCTGGGTTGACGACTTGGCTACGCAGCGGTCGTCACAGGGTTACACTTTCAGCCTTGGCTCCGGTTCTGTCTCCTGGCGGTCTACCCGCTCTTCTTCTGTTCTCAGCTCCAGTTGTGAGGCTGAGATCTACGCTGGGGCCATGGCTGCACAGGAGCTTCGCTGGCTCACCTACCTGCTGACCGACTTGGGAGAGGCGCCTCGTTCTCCTCCAGTTCTGTACGTCGACAACAAGGCCATGCTGGCCTTGTGTCAGGAGCACAGACTGGAGCACAGAACGAAGCACATTGCTCTGCACTACTTCCTTGCTCGAGAGTTGCAGCAGCGTGGTCAGCTTCGTCTAGCTTACGTGGCCTCTCAGGCCAACACTGCTGATGTTTTCACCAAGGCACTTCAGCCTTGTGATCATCAGCGCTTCTCTACTGTGTTAGGCCTTGTACCTACTGTGCCTCACTTGCTTTCTTCTTGACCCTGCCTGTACTGTACTCTTTATACATATACCTGCATGCTTATACTTGCTAGGTTGTGTTCACCGTATTGTTTGCTTTCCTTTATATAACTCTGCATGTGAACTGGCCTTGTGGCCCTTTGCTTGTGCTCAGACTGCGTGGTGACTTTGTGATCCACCCTGAGCTTGCCTTGATTTTCTTGACTGGTCTTGTGACTGCTTGTTCTCCCCCACTTTGCCTATGGGGGTGTGTCAAATTTATATATGCTATAGTCTGTTTAGGCTGTAGTGGGGTAGTTCCTAGAGGGTACAACACTTTTGTGTTCTCTATTTGTACCCACCTCATTTCTAGTTCATTCATCTATTCCTCAATTCTCACACCTCCTGCTCCACCTGCTCCATCTGCTCCTCCCACCCCTCCTGCTCCTCCGAATCCGCCCGCTCCTTTTACGAGTACCGGTTCTCCTTACGCGGGCAAATGGCCCGTGCTCAAGCTCTTGCAACCAGCGACGTTCGACGAGTGGCTGTCTGAGCCGGAGGCCGACAAGCCCGCCGATGTATATGTTGAAGCATCGCCGCCGACACCACGTTGGGGACAGCCCGACGACTGCGCGTGGGACAAGTCGACTGTGGGCGCCGACGACGATGTACCCGCCGACGAGCAGCCACGTGGCGACGGCGAACCTGGTGGCGATGGTGAAACGGGCAGCGAGGCTGGCACAGAGGCGGACGTCTTCCCAAAGGGTGTTGCCTGCGCTGCGGACGACGACAGCGTTGAGACTTGGTGGCGCGATGCCCCGCGCGAGACGATGCCGATTCCTACATATCCTCCGCCTAACAGAAAACGTCCCCACCCCTCTGTTGAGAACCGAGATGCCCGTCCCCCCTCCCCCAGGCATAAACCGGCACAACATAAGCGTGCCTCGTACACCTCCCGGGAGAAGCTAAAGTGGCTCGTGCGGTTGGAGGTTGCAGCATCGATTAGCGAGGTGGCGCGGGAGTCCGGCATCCACCGCAAGTGCTTGACCGAGTGGAAGCAGCAGGCGTAGGAGCTGAAGGACGCCCACAGCACACGGAAGCGTCTGCAAGGACGCGGACGATCCTCTTGGCACCGTCCGATGGAGATGAAGATCTACGCGCAGCTCCTTGACTGGCGGCGCTGTGGTCTTGCTGTTTTAGTGGGCGTCTCCAAGATTGGTCGCACGAGGTGATGAAAGTCCTCTTCCCGGAAGTAACGTGGAAAGGCAGCCAGCAATGGTCCGAACTTTGTCAGAAGAATGAATGAGAATGAATGAACTATGAAACAATTGCGTACAAGTACTAACCCTAATTGGGTTGTACCCCTTATGGGCTACCCCGTTATGGCCTACACAATTGTAAGCACTATAACATTCTGACACACCCCCATAGGCAAAGTAGGGGAGAACAAGCAGTCACAAGACCAGTCAAGAAAAGCAAAGCAAGCTCAGGGTGGATCATAAAGTTACCACACAGTCCGAGCACAAGCAAAGGGCCACAAGGCCAGTTCACATGCAGAGTTATATAAAAGAGAACAAACAATACAGTTATCATACCATAGCAAGTGTAAGCATGCAGGCATATATATATATATATCATAGTACAGGCAAAGTCACGCAGTGAGCATGTGAGGCAAAGTAGGCACAAGGCCTAACACAGTAGAGAAGCGCTGATGACCACCAGGCGGAAGTGCCTTGGTGAATATATCAGCAGTGTTGGCCCTAGTGGCCACGTACGCAAGACGAAGCTGGCCACGCTGCTGCAACTCTCGAGCAAGGAAGTATCGCAGAGCAATGTGCTTCGTTGTGTGCTCCACTCTGTGCTCCTGACACAAGGCAATCATGGCCTTGTTGTCTACGTACAGAACTGGAGGCGAACGAGGCTGCTCTCCCAATTCAGTCAGCAGGTAGGTGAGCCAGCGGAGGTCCTGTGCAGCCATGGCCCCGGCGTAGATCTCAGCCTCACAACTGGAGCTGAGAACCGAAGACGAGCGGGTAGACCGCCAGGAAGCAGAGTCAGAACCGAGGCTGAAGGTGTAACCCTGTGACGACCGCTGCGTAGCTGAGTCGTCAACCCAAGAAGCGTCTGCGTGACTAGTGAGGACAACTGGACTCTGTCCTCCAAGCACGAGCCCCATGCCTGACGTACTGCACAAGTAACGCAGTACCCTCTTCGCAGCATCCCAGTACACCTTTCGGTGCCTACCGGGAGCCACGTAGCGAGCCAGAAGGTTTAGAGGGTACATGAGGTCAGGTCGTGTGCACGTCATCAGGTACATGAGGCAACCCACAAGCTCTGGGTACGGACCACTTGGCTCTACGGACTCGTCCGAAGGTGGAGCTGAGAGCGAGTGGTCGGTAGACAGAGAAGTGGGCTGTGGCGAGGAGAACTGGAAGCCGAAGCGCTGAAGGACCTGGTGCACCATGTGTGACTGAGTCAGGGTGATGGTGCGCCGTGCTCTGTCCCGGGTGATCTGCAAGCCAAGATAGTTCCGCAGTTCACCCAGGTCAGTGCAGGTGTGTCTCTTCTGCAGCTCCGCCTTCACAAGGGACAGTGCCTCGGTGTCAGCAGTGGCAAAGACGAGATCGTCGACGTAGACGATGAAGTAGAACAGCGGCAGCAAGGTGTCGGTGCGTAGAAACAGCGACGGGTCAGCAGTAGAAGGAGCAAACCCAAGAGCCGCAAGTGTAGTCCTCAGTGTGTCGTGCCATTCGCGAGGCACCTGGCGGAGACCGTAGACGGGGCATCGGAGGCTCCACTGGGTACCTGCAGGAAACGACCCAGTGAAGCCAGGTGGGCGGCGTAGCCAGATCTCCTCGTGCAGGCTGCCCTGCAAGAAAGCTGTACTGAAGTCCAGAGAGTGCAGCTCGTAGTCACGCTGAGCAGCGACATGCAGCAACACCCGAAGAGTGGTCATCTTCGAGGTGGGGGAGAAGGTTTGGAAGTAGTCAACTCCCTGTCGCTCACTGAAGCCTCGAGCAACGTAACGTGCCTTGAAGGCAGGCAGAGAACCCGACGGCCGCTTCATCCTGAAAATCCACATGCCATCGACTATGTTCGCCCGAGACGGGGGAACTGCGTCAACATAGATGCCTGTGGACTTCCATGATGCCATCTCGGCATCCATGGCTGCCTGCCACTGAGAGGAGTAAGGACCCGTAATCGCCTCTGCGTAAGAGCGCGAGGTCGGGATGTCTGGTGCATCCGGGTCTCCCTCAGGGGCAAGCAGCATGGAAGCGAAACGAGGTACAGCAGCTGCAAGACACTCAAAGTCCTCCTGCCTGTCCTCAAGGACGTCCGTGCCAAGAGCACACTCACCCCCGACGGACGGAGGACAGTCACACACAGACTTAGCAACAAGTCGCCGGCATCTCTAGCCACAGTGGTGTCTGGTCGGCGTTGATTATGTAGCGTCTGTCGATCTCATAGTCATGCCGTGCTTCCCAAACGAACGTCCAAAGCTCCTTGCACTGTTTCGCAACGTCTGCGCAAAAGGATCAATGGCCAAGGCGGAAGGGCGGATTAGTTACTGCAGCTCACAGACAAGGGACGCAAACACAACATGAATACCGAACGAATTCCATGAATTTCAAAGACGGTGCATGGCACTTACGTTGCTGTGTTTTCTACGCCACCTTGGTTTTCATGCGCACGGTTAGATTCCAGCGCTTGCGGAAGTGTTCGGACCATTGCTGGCTGCCTTTCCACTTTACTTCCGAGAAGAGGACTTTCATCACCTCGTGCGACCAATCTTGGAGATGGCCCACTGAAACAGCAAGACCACGGCGCCGCCAGTCAAGGAGCTGCGAGTAGATCTTCATCTCCATCGGACGGTGCCAAGAGGATCGTCCGCGTCCATGCAGACGCTTCCGTGCGCTGTGGGCGTCCTTCAGCTCCTGCGCCTGCTGCTTCCACTCGGTCAAGCACTTGCGGTGGATGCCGGACTCCCGCGCCACCTCGCTAATCGATGCTGCAACCTCCAAGCGCACGAGCCACTTCAGCTTCTCCCGGGAGGTGTACGAGGCACGCTTATGTTGTGTCGGTTTATGCCTGGGGGAGGGGGGACGGGCATCTCGTTTCTCAACAGAGGGGTGGGGACGTTTTCTGTTAAGCGGAGGATATGTAGGAATCGGCATCGTCTTGCGTGGGGCATCGCGCCACCAAGTCTCAACGCCGTCGTCGTCCGCAGCACTGGCAACGCCCTCTGGGAAGACGTCGGCCTCTGTGCCAGCCTCGCCGCCCGTTTCACCGTCGCCACCAGGTTCGCCGTCGCCACGTGGCTGCTCGTCGGCGGGTACATCGTCGTCGGCGCCCACAGTCGACTTGTCCCACGCGCAGTCGCCGCGCTGTCCCCAACGTGGTATCGGCGGCGATGCTTCAACATATACATCGGCGGGCTTGTCGGCCTCCGGCTCAGACAGCCACTCGTCAAACGTCGCAAGTAGCAAGAGCTGGAGCACGGGCCGTTTGCCCGCGTAATGAGAACCGGTACTCGTAAAAGGAGCGGGCGGATTCGGAGGAGCAGGAGGGGCGGGTGGAGCAGGTGGAGCAGGTGGAGCAGGTGGAGCAGGAGGAGCAGGAGGAGCAGGGGGAGCAGGCGACGAAGGAGGCACGGGTTGGTAAGGAGGATCAGGAGGTTCACAGGTATACCACCCGTCGTCGGTTAATCGCCACGCGCGTCTCGGTTTTTTCTTAAAAAGGAAGTGTGTCCCAGAGAATTCCGCCATGGCTTCGCCAGCCAGGCGGGCTAGAGCGAGAAACTGAATGAAAAACAGAAAGAGGGGTTGCAGAAATGGGAAACGGAGGGGACCCCTGCTGATTTTGCGGCTCGGGGTCCTTGTCAGGTGCAGGCGGGAAATCCCCGCATGAAGCCGCAGAGGACCCTGCGTGGCAGCATAATCGCTGCGATGGCAGGGAATCTTCCGCACCCTTCGAGAGGGTTCGAATGAAATTCGCATGCCACGCAGCGGAGGGCGATGTGAATGGGCCGCACGGCAAGATTCGCGTCATCGCTGGCAGGTGCAATGCTTCTAGACGAAAGTGTGGGGTGGAAAACCGAGGCGGGTTGCTGTTTTCGCCTCGAATTCATGCACGACCCCATGTGATGCATGGTCGGCTGCATTCGCCTTACAGTGGGCTGCAAGTTGGTATAATTTAAAGTCAGTTTCATTTTTTACTTATTACAACCGCATGCGCTTATGCCCGTTACTCATTCATAAGCACACCCCCCTAAAAATCAATGTTTTATTATAAGCGCACCTGCGCTTATATCCGGGGTGATACGGTACCATGTCTACCATCCGCCCACCAAACTAACTTGCTTGCTCAAATCGCTTGCTGCCGTACAACCACACATTCCCATCCTGCTCAAGAAGCAAAACAAATCCTATAACAACCCACCCAGCAGCACTACGGGTGCTACACCACAGCTCTGCTATACCCTACAGCCCAGGCGGCGGCCCGTCGTCCACCCCACTGTGCGAGGGGTGATGGTCCCCACTGCTCGCTGCAATGCTCTGCTGCACCTTCTGTGCGATCATGTGCTGCGCCGCCACCACCCCCTCTGATGACCCCGTTATTGTCACCTTCCTGCACACTCTCGTGGAGATCAATCATGTGAGGTACAACACAGCAGCACGGGTAATAGAGTCTACCCCGAATGATGGCACTAAAAGGGTATTAAAGGCTTGGGAATGGACGAAACGCAGCACATGCGGCATGAGGCGGGGCAGGAGGGCACGTACCTGTCTCTGGTTCCCTCCACGAAGTCGTTTCTACCAGATATCACCATGCGCACCCCCGTGTTCTGTGAGCGCAGTGCAGGGCAGTGGATGGCAGTGCAAGGCAGAGCAGGGGCAGGGGCGGATGCACAGGTGGAAAGTACGTGCGAGAGATGAAGCAAGATAAGAAGTGGCGGAGCGGCGGTATCTATGTGGGTGATCGAGCACAAAGCGCAGACCACCATTCCCATTTAAACTTCAGACAGATTAAATACAGTACATGTCAAATCCTTAAACATCAGATTTATGCAGTTGAGGGAAAAGGGTGAAGGTCCCATGCGTGAGGCTTGGAGTGGCACACACCTGTTGGATCTCGTTGATGGAGCGGCCTTGCTTGCCCACCACGGCACCCACGTGGTCATCCGGCACCGCCACTATGATGGTCGTCGGTATCACACCCCCCGGTAGCATTGGTGGGGCTGCCTGCTGCGCAGGAGTGGAGGGAGGGAACGGAGGGTCGGATGTAGGGACAGAGGGAGAGGCTATCGCCAATGCGAACGGCATCAATTCACAGCTTTGTTTTTTCAGCACACCTTTCTCATACCCACACCCCTCATCACCCCTCCCTATCAAGACCAGAGAATGATGGGGCGGGGAGACATGAACAGCACTGAGTCTCTCCACCCCTCTCTACCCCTCTCCATCCTTCTCCACCCCAATCCCTTCCTGAAGGCGCCCTCCCAGCTGTCCGTGGTGTGGATGGCGAGAGAGAGTGGGAGGCCAGCGACTGCCAGAGGATGAGGGAGCATATAGTGAACCCCATCGATTTCCCTACAAATAAAAAAGGTTAGAAGGACGGCTTGCTTCAGCTTGAAGCATTAGCCGAGTGGTTCACGTGAAGGGGCTCACGGCACTATCTCCCGCTTTCATCACCTCACATCATTAAACCGTTTGCCCGGCCATCAGCGTAGCTGATATGCCCATGAGTAGGTCCCTCCACGCACACAGCTGGCAGCACCATCAAGAGCACCTTCCATGCAGCTTGCCCAACCCCAGCCCATGCCCCACGGCCCACTCCCAACCCCCACGCACCTTGCCCCGGTTAGGAGGCACCCCTGGCATGCCATACGGGGGCGGCCCCCTCACCCCGCCATACAGAGCCCCGCCGTACCCCCCAGGGTTGGGGTAACCTGGATAAGCGCCCTGGCCCTGCCCGTAACCCCCGTAACCGCCTGGGCCGCCATTGTAACCACCCCTGCCTGGCGCACCTGCAAGGAACAGCGCGGTGGAAGAGAGGGCGGGGAGTGGAGGGGAGTGGGGTGGAGTGAAGTGGAGTGGCGTGGAGCGGTTGGAGTGGAGTGGAGTGGAGTGCAGTGCAGTAAAGTAGAGTGGAGTGGCATGGAGTGGAGTGGAGTGGAGTGGAGAGGAGTGGAGCGGAGTGGAGAGGAGTGGAGTGGAGGGGAGTGGAGTGGAGTGGAGTGGAGTGGAGTGGAGTGGAGTGGAGTGGAGAAGAGTGGAGTGGAGTGGAGAGGAGTGGAGTGGAGAACAGTCGAGTGGAGTGGGAGTGGGAGTGGAGTGGAGTGGAGTGGAGTGGAGTGGAGTGGAGTGGATTGGAGAGGAGTGGAATGGAGAGGAGTGGAGAGGCGTTGAGTGGAGTGGAGCGGATTGAAGTGGAGTGAAGTGGAGTGCAATAGAGTAGAGTGGAATCGCATGGAGTGGAGTGGAGCGGAGAGGAGTGGAGTGGAGTGGAGTGGAGTGGAGAGGAGTGGAGTCGAGTGGAGTGGAGAGGAGTGGAGTGGAGAAGAGTGGAGAAGAGTGGAGTGGAGTGGAGTGGAGTGGAGAACAGTCGAGTGGAGTGGGAGTGGGAGTGGAGTGGAGTGGAGTGGAGTAGAGTGGAGCGGAGTGGAGTGGAGCGGAGTGGAGTGGAGTGGAGTGGAGTGGAGCGGAGTGGAGTGGAGCGGAGTGGAGTGGAGTGGAGCGGAGTGGAGTGGAGCAGAGTGGAATGGACGCTGACAACGTAAGAAAGCAGGAGAGAGAGCGAGTGCGTCGCATGCAGGTACAAGGGCTCTGCTCACCGGTGTAGGAGAGTGGCACGTGGCTCACCCGAGGAGTGATATGATATGATATGATACGATACGATGGTCCTCTGCTCACCGGTGTAGGAGAGCGGCACGTCAGCATACTGCACGTAGGTGGGGTCTTCAGACATCTTGGTCAGCAGCAGCGCCACCGCGCGCAACTTCTGCTCCAGCGACCCGCCGATCGTGATCACGCGCTCCGCGAATCCCGGCCCCACCGCGTCCTGCGGGGACAGCTTGATGGTCGCCTGCGAGTCCTCCACGAACGACCTGCGTGGGGGAGGCGGTAACGTGGGAGGCAACGGGGGAGGATAAGGAAGCTGCATGGAAGGGGCTGCATAAGAGCACATCTAGGCGACAGCTTGATGGTGGCCTGCGAGTCCTGCACGAACGACCTGCGTGGGTGGGGGAGGGGCGGTGTGGGGGAGGCAGGGGGGGGAATAAGGAGGCGACATGGAGGAGGGAAGGGTGAGAGCACGTCGAGGCGACAGCTTGATGGTGGCCTGCCAGTCCTCCACGAACGACCTGCGCGGGGGAGACGGAGTCGGCACGAATGGCGGAAAGGTTGAGGGGGGCGTGGAAGGGGGGGGGGGGGAGGGCATAGTGACGGCAGCATGCGGCACCTGACAGCACCACGCCGCACCTGACGGCACCACGCCGCACCTGACGGCACCACTTCGCACCTGACGGAAGGGCTCCTCACCGGATGGTGGCGCCGCCTTTGCCGATGATGGCGCCGCACACTCTGTTGGGCACCACGATGCGCAGATCCGCGTCGCCCTCCCGCGCGCCCGGCTCGTTGCGCCGCGGCTCCTGTCAGCACGGGAAAACGGGCATGCAACGTTTCAGAGAGGCGAAATATCGACGAAGGAATGGAATCCAGGAAGCAGGGAGGAAGCATACGGGCGTTCGCCTTTCGTTCGCGAGAGGAAGTACGAAACGAGGTTGCAAAAAGAGAACGGGGATGAGGATGGTCGGGGATGGGAGTGGGGATGTGGACGGGGAAGGAATGGGGATGGGGATGTGGATGTGGGATGGGGATGTGGGATGGGGACGTGGGATGGGGATGGGACCGGGGATGATGACGGCGATGGGCATGGGAGCGCGGGTGCGTACATCAGCGAGTTTGGATAGAATGAGGTGGAGAGCGGTGAGGATGGCGCTGACGCTGCCGCTGAGGAGAATGATGCGGTCCGTCGTGTTGGGAAAGTATTCTCGCGCGCGCGACAGCACTATTTTCGCGCCAGATTGAGTTTGGAATTCGGAGATCACGACGCCGCCCTTGCCAATGATGGACCCCGCGTCGCTGTTCGACACGAGGAATCGTAGCGTCGACTTGAGCGCCCGGACCTCCTCTGCAGGCGAACCAGAGCACGCGTTAGACGCCGCGATTCACGGAGAATATGACCTATTGCAACCCAAAGCGACAGCCGTGACTACTAAGGAATCAGACGGGGAGGACGGAGTTCTCAGCCGCTACAGCACCGAAATCGACGCAGGGAAACGGGAATCGGAAGCTTGCCTGTTTCGCGCGCATTGTCTCGATTTTCCTCCGTGCCTTCTGGCCCCTTGGCGTCATCCGCCATGGCGATCCCGCGTGTTCAGGAAGGAATCTAGCAGATGGGGAATGGTTTTTGGATGAGGCCAAGGATGAAGGGGTTTGCGTGAGTTGGATTTCGAGCCTCGGGGATGACAGCGAGGAAAGCGAAGATAGGAAATGGCAAAGCACCACGAATATCCCAGGGTTCGCGACAGAAGTGCAATGCGTTACCAAAAGCTTACCACTACATGATAATTGGGCTCACTAACATATTTTCCAGGTACTGTAAATTACGTGAAAAAATGCTCTGATAACAACTTGAATTTGAGTGACGCTTGCGCTTGCTTCTTCAAAGGCCTGAGATCAACACAATATATACAGCATAACAAACGATTTATGCGTGTCCTCCTTCCCCACCCCCATTCTTCCCTCCTGCCTGTTTTGAATCCTTTTTCTTCGCCTTCTCCTTCAGCAGCTGCTGCTTGAGGAAGGCAGCACGAAGCTTCTCCCTCTTCTGCTCTGCCTGCTGCTGCCTCTTGGCCTTCAGCAGCGCTGCTCTCTCCCGTGCTGTCCGCGTCTCCTCTATCACCTCTCTGTCCCCAAGTTATAAAGAGGGATGCAACGCAAGGAGACAAAGGTACAGGAATGATGTGCACGGGCTACAAAACGAAAACTGAGGTCCGTGCTGCTCAGTCCCATGGATTGCGAGAGGCAGAGAGGAATGATGTGCACGAACTGAAACACGATTTAAACACTGCTCCCTCCGTGCCTGCAAACATCGCTGTGCGATCGTGCCACATTGAAAGCAAACGTTACAGCCAAACGCGCAAGAAAGTTAGAAGCTGCTGGCACTGCACCCACCTGATCAGCTCCCTCTGTGTGGAAGCCATTCCCCCTCCTGCAACCACACCTGCTGCTCCGCCCCCATCCCTCCCTCCATCTCCCCCATCCCCCTCTGGCCCCCCCAGCAGCAGCGCCGCCTCTCCCAGCCTCTCGCGCTCCATCTCCTGCCTCTCCTCCTCCAGCGTGCCCCGCCTCAGGAAGTCAACGCTGTACTTCTCCTCCACGCCCGCCCAATCCGCCCCCTCCCCCTCGGCGCGCTCCCCCCTGGCCAGGCGCGCGTAGATGGCTGCCTTGCGCTCCAGGTGCCCCGCCACGTCCCTCTCCGCCTTCCACTGCAGCGCGTCCCTGGTGCGGGGGGATGGGGAAAGGGGGTCGGCGAGGGAAGAGGCGGGGACTGGGTAAAAATATCGTGGCACGGATGCAACTTGAAGCTTCACGTTGCCCGCTGAGCCCCTGTCCGCCTTTCGCGACACTGCATTTGTGAGTGGGTTGGGGGGAAGAAGAGGGACGAGTGGGAGCGTAGATATCTGAGGTGGCGTCAGGAAGAGGGGAGGGGAGGGAGGGGAGATTGCCCCGTCGCTCGGCGCCCTTCGCTGCAGTGCGCCTCTGGGAGGGGGCGAATGAGGGGAACGGGTGAGAGACGAGGGGAAGGGTGGGGAAGGGGGGATCGGGAGACCATAAGACGCGCCAGCCCCACCTATGCGCGCGTTCTTCAACCCCCGCGTTTCTCCCCCCAAACAGGTCCCCGGGCCCCCCTTCCGCTCCGGCTCCCGCGCGCCTAACCCGCGGCTCCGCGCCGCCTTCCTCCTTGGCGCGCTTGGCGTCCTCCTGGCTCTTGTACAGCTCGGCGCGCAGCGACACCAGGCTGCCCGCGCTCACGCCCTCGATAACGCGCTGCTTCTTCGGCATCAGCGCCGATTCCGTCAGCCATCCCAGCGACTCTATCCGCTCCCTCCGCTCCTTCCGCTCGTTCCGCGCCACGTCGCTTCCGCGGGCAGCGCAGACTCCGCCCGCGCTGGCGTCGGTGCGGGCCCCGGCGGCGGGATTCGCAGTGTCGAAAGACTTCGGGTTAGCAGTGCCGCTGGGCGACGGAGCAGCTCCGGGATTCTTCGCCATGACGGCGTTGTGGGATGCGAAGAGGGAGGCGAGGTGTGCGAAAACGGTGAAGCTTCGCGAAACTGTATTCGCGCCAACGTTCCGTCAATCCGTCGCCAAGATCACTGTGGTGCACACAGAGAACAGATCTAGGGACAAACTTTGATACACTATCAAATCTTTAAACTGTGGATACCAGCCAGCACGTCAGTAGTCCAATGGTTAGGATATTTGCCTTCCAAGCAAAAGATCCGGGTTCGATTCCCGGCTGACGTAGTCACCCTGTTATACCTTCCATTTGGTCTCCCTCTATCTTCACCTTTTCTCCATCACCTTTCCGACGGGGAACAAAAAAATACCATTTGCAGCCCTATATAGCTTGCACCCACCATACTCGAACAAAATGCTTTTTACTGAAGGTTTGACATTCGTTCTGTCAGACTCATAGCCCTGCGAGTGTGTGTCACTGCTGATTGTGAATGCATGGAGTGGACATGATAATTAAACAATATGTGACACTAAATAAATCGCAACTTCCACGAGAAGCAAGTCACCTTAACACCAGCTGGTTTAGGAGCCAGGTGAAACTTATTCTCCAAATGGACTAGTTGGAGCCGCTTGCTCTCCAACTTGCGTTCCAGGACCTTTCCCCATCGCTCAAGTGCTGCCATCTGGGCCACCACCCTCTCTGTGCGTTTAATCAGCACACACGCATTGTCTGCCTCACCCTCCACGGCTGCCAGCATCTCCCTCATCTCTCCACGCTTGTCTTTGCCCTTGCGCCCCATCACCGCTGCCGCTCGCAGCCCCATCTCTGCAGCCAGCGCTGCGCGCTCCCTCAGCCCATGCATGGCGATCAGCAGCGCGTCCCGCCTCGCCTGCAGCTCCTTCAGCCCCACCGCTGGCCACTCCTCTTCCTCTCCGCTCGCCTCACTGCCACCGTGCATGCGCCCCCTGCTCCTGCTCCTACGACACATGCCGGCCCGTCCTGAGCTGCTGGTGGACACCGTCGCCACCACTGGCACGCGCTGCTCACCACCCGCCTCCACCATGCTCTCATAGCCATCTGCCCCCTTTGCAGCTTGGGAGCTGCCGCGCTCGCACAGGGCAGCGGGGAGCAGCCCCCTGAGCTGCTCCTCCAGCCGTGCGTTCTCCGCCAGCACCTCCTCCAGCTGCCTCTCCCGCTGCTCCTGCTCGCCCTCCTCGCATGCACTCCCTGCATAGTACTGTGCCGCCGCCTCCTTGGCGCGGCTCCACGCGCCCTGTCGGGGCACCGGCAGCGTGAACGTCGACTCGTACTCGCCGCCACACTGCTCCTCCACGCCGCAAGCGCAGTCAGCGTGTGCGGCACACTGCTCACTGCCACCACTCTCACGCCAATGCTCCGGTGGGCCTTCAGGCTCTTCCCCCTCCACCGCACTCAGCCACGCTCCCCGATCAAATGCACCATCACACGCACCCCCCTCCCTCCACTCCCTGCTGCCCGTCTGCACCTCTGCCCCCCCTGCTCCCCTTGACCACCCTGCACCTGCCGCAGCCTGCCCACCATGCGCCCCACCGGCTCCACCCCGGTCGTCACAGCCACACCTTGCTTCCTCTGCACCCCCTGCACCACCACCTCCACGGCCATGCCCAGTGTCATCAGGATGTGGGGCTTGTGACTTTCTGCATTGAAGAATATCTCGCCCCACCACTCCTCCTGGAACCTGCTGCACTGACTTTCCTTCCCACACGTCTCCACCCTCGCCCTTTGCTGCCTGCAATCTGCTGCATTCCTGCTCCACGCGGCCCCTGCTCGCCACCATGCTGCCATGCGCGCCCTCTTGTGCAGCATGCAGCGCGCCTCTGAAGGCCTCCTTCTCAGCGAGCAGGCGGTCGATCAGCGCCGCTGCCAGATCCTCGCGCTGCGTGGCGGCGTCCGCCTGCCCCTGCAGCCGCGCCAGCTCGCCGTCCACGCACTGCATCGCCTCCTCCTTCTCCCTCTCCCTCTCCGCCGCCGCCCGCAGCGCCCGCGCCAGCTGCCTGTGCAGCACGGCTATGGCGCTACTGCCCTCCTCCCGCGCGCCCTGTGCACATGCCTCTGCCAAACACTGCGCTGCATATATGGCGCAAGAGGGGGAGGGGTTAGCGCGCATGGCAGGGTGAGGACACGGGGGGATAACGCGTGGTGGCAAGGTGAGAAGGCATGGGGCAGATGAGGGCGAAGGCACTGACCGTTGCGTGCATCCGCTGGGAGGGGTTAGCGCGCATGGCAGGGTGAGGACACGGGGGGATAACGCGTGGTGGCAGGGTGAGAAGGCATGGGGCAGGTGAGGGTGAAGGCACTGACCGTTGCGTGCATCCGCTAGTTGGTGGCGCAGGTGGCGCAGCTTGTGCTCCAACTCCACCTCCTGCCGCACTCAGGCGCAGGGGCGCACACAGACAGGGGGATAGGCGCACACAGACAAGGGGATGGGTGCACACAGACAAGGGGATGGGCGCACACAAACAAGGGGATGGGTGCACACAGACAGGGGGATGGGCGCACACAGACAGGGGGATGGGCGCACACAGACAGGGGGATGGGCGCACACAGACAGGGGGATGGGCGCATACAGACAGGGGGATGGGCGCACACAGACAGAGGGGTGGGCGCACAGAGACAGGGGGGTGGTCGCACACAGACAGAGGGGTGGGTGCACACAGACAGGGGATGGGCGCACACAGGCATGGGGGATGGGCGCTTAAGTCCAGTGGATGGGCGCACACAGGCACGGGGGACGGGCGCTCAAGTCCGGTGGATGGGCGCACACAGGCACAGGGGATGGGCGCTCAAGTCCGGTGGATGGGCGCACACAGGCACGGGGGATGGGCGTTCAAGTCAAGTGGATGGGCGCACACAGGCACCGGGGGTTGGTGCACGAGACATTGATTCACGGTGAGGCGCAGGTGAAGAGACGGAGGGGAGACGGGGCACAGCATGCGTGGATGCGTGAGAAGGGGCTGCGCTACAAGCTGCAGGCATGCATGACGCCACACCTTGCACGTGGGCCCGGGGGTGCTACGCCTAGGCCCTGCCATGCTACACCCACCACCACCCACTCCACGCTCACCGATGCACAAGCTCCACTACCTTGCTCGCTGTGGATACCTTGCTCCCCGCGGCTACCTTGCCCCCCGCGGCTACCTTGCTCCCCGCGGCTACCTTGTGCCGCCAGGTTGCCTCGTTGTCGCGGTGTGCGCCGAGCAGCACGGCCACCTCTGTTAATGTTAGCAACAATCTGACATTTGTAGTTGTACTTTTTATATCTTAGTTTAATGTAGTTTGCACTTTGTGTTTGGTTGGGTGTACACCCACATCCCAACCAAACCCAAATGTGATCTCCAAGCAATCTCCAACCCACCAATTGGAGATTGCCTTGGGATTACCCCCAATTCCCTAGGATTGCCCCCGATTCTCTCCCCACCCTTACCTTGCCCATTTCCAATGTACTTAAAGAGCCATGAGCTCATTACTAATGCATGGATTCTAAGCTCAAGCTCTAACCTGGTAACTGAGCGATTCAACCGCACACGCGTATCGTGATCGTCCTATCTCAACGGGCATTTGTCCCTCTTTCTTCGGCGTAGCCGCCATCAATCCCGTCGCTGGTGATTCGCAACTTCTCTGGCCGGAAATTATCCCGCGCCACTCTCCCTTCCTTCTCGACGACTTTCGCAATTTCTCTGGTAAGCGCATTGTCGGCGCTTTAACCAATCGCATTTATTTTCGTCAATCGTCTTCGCTCCATTTCTTCTCGTCGGGCCGCCGCCCGTCGCCCTGCAGCTTCTCGTCGGGCCGCCGCCCGTCGCCCTGCATCTTCTCGTCGGGCTGCCGCCCGTCGCCCCGCAACGGCACTCCGCAACTGAACAGGTGCAGCCGCGCAGCTGAGCAGCCGTGTAGCAGCGAAGCTGAGCAGCAGCGTAGCCGCGAAGCTGAGGGTGGTGTGTGGGGGGGTGTGTGGGAATAGGGTTAGCTACCGAAATCGGCCGATTTGACCTATTTGTATCGGCCTTAAAATTCCTTCTACGAGACATTCCAAATCGGCCGCCATTGAAGCTTTTCGCTCTCCACGTCCCTCGGATTTTCTCCTTCGGAAACCATAAACCTCACAATTCTCTTTCGTAAACCCCAAACCCCAAGTTCTTCAAATTCTCCTTCGGAAACCCAAAACCTCAAGATCCTATCGGTGACTCAAGAGCGGCACTTCACACGAGACCTAAAGGGTTCTTCGCCATGGCCTTCGCCTCGGCCATTCTCGCCAACCCCATCACCCCGCTCCGCCTTGAAGCCGACGGCACTAGCTCGAACTTCAAGGCATGGAGCTACAGGGTTGACAAGCTCCTCCTGAGTCGTGAAGTGGGTGAACTTGACCTCAAGGACGTTCTTCTCAATCATGGCAAGGGAAAACAGCCCCCCATCCCCAAGGAGCCGTCCGATCCAACCGATGTTGTGGCAACCCAGGAGTACGAGGACTCTGTTGCCAAGTACCGCAAGTGGGAGAAGGCCGATGCGACTATCATTGGCGTCTTCACCGGCTCGAATCCTCCCGAACTTGTCAACACGTTCCACAACTACCCCACTTCCAACGCCATTTGGAAGCATCTCCATGACAGGTTCATGAATAAGACGGTGGTCGGGGTGGCCATCCTCATTCCTAGTATCTTTCAAATCCGCATTGAGGATTGCCCGGGTATGGCCGACTACATCGCCAAGGTGCAAACCATCCATGGCGAGCTCAAGGAGTTGGGTATCATCCGCCCTTCTTGTTGGCCTCACCTCGGCATACGAAGTCACAAGGAAAATGCTCTTCACGTCCTCGGCGGAAGACCTCACCTTTGCTAAGGTCTCCTCCGCCCTCCTCTCCGCCGAGAAAGACTCCTCGACCCAAGCCAAGGCCTACGCCCTCCGAGCTCCCGTGCCTCAAGCACGTGTCGCATCGGCACTCGCCTCGGCGCCCTTTCAGCACAACCGCTTCCCTCCATGCGCCTACATCGTCAAGTATGGCAACCGCAAAGGACAAGTGTGTGGTGGCACTAACCACCCCTCGCCACGTGCTTCAAGAAGAAAGACGACGAATGGTATGCCATCCATGGAGTCGACAAGAAGCGTCCTCGTAAGGCCAACGTAGTTGAGGCACAAAACCCCGCTCAGGCTAGTGCTAGTGATAGTGCTCCTGCTGATGTGCGCATCTACTTGTTGTTCCCTGGCACTGCCATGATTAATGAAGCAACTTCGCAATACATCGGCTCATCACAGGCATCACAATATATAGACTTCACACTCGACAGTGGGGCCACTCACACAGTGCTCAAGGGGACACTCTCCTTCAAACCCTACGCAACACCCATTCCTCTCCTGGGAGTTGATTCAATCTTCACCACTCTTGCCAAGGGTTCGTCCACAGTCCCGTGCCCCGCCTTCCCATCCGGCACTGTCACTGGCATGTGCGTGCCTTCACTACGCCACAATCTAGTGGCTCAAAAAGAAATTCAGGAGGCGGGATCACGCACCATCTTCTCGGAGAACGAGGACTATTGTGACATCATCGACCCACTCACCAACAAGGTCTTGGCTCGCTTCACCCTCAATAGCAGCGGCCTTTACACGCTGCGAGTACCTATCCCACAGGTGTCAACCACCCAAGCACATGCTGCTATCACACCATGCTCATGTCGCAGCTTCTCCAACCCGACCATCCTCTACCACCATCGGCTCGGGCACCCAAAATTCCGCACGCTTGATGACATGGCCTCCAAGAAGCTTCTACTTGGCCTGCCTGCCTCACTTCCTCCACCACCTGACTCGCCCGCTCCCACATGCCTTGACTGTACCAAGAGCAAGCTACGCCAACATCCCCACCCTGCCTCACCCTCAGTAGCAGCAGCCCCACTGTGTCAGAATGTTATATTGCTTACATTGTGTAGGCTATAGTGGGGTAGCCCATAAGGGGTACAACCCAATTAGGGTTAGTACTTGTACCCAACTCTTTCATAGTTCATTCATTCTCGTTCATTCTTCTGACATGGTTTCAAAGCAGGTCCTTAGCTAGGACCGTTTTTTTTTTTTCCTTGGGCCCACCACTGCGCTCCCCCACTAGCCGCCCCTAGCCCGGCCCGTCGCCCCTAGGCCCGTCGCCCCGGCCCGTCGCCTCTAGGCCGGCCCGTCGCCCCTAGCCCGGCCCGTAGGCCTATCGCCCCTAGCCCGGCCCGTCGCCCCTAGGCCCGACGCCCCTAGCCCGGCCCATCGCCCCTAGCCCGATCCGTAGGCCCGTAGCCCGGCCCGTCTCCCCTAGGCCCGTCGCCCCGGCTTGTCGCCCCTAGGCCGGTCGCCCGTAGGCCAGCCCGTCACCCCTAGCCTGGCCCGTAGGCCCGTCGCCCCTACCCCGGCCCGTCGCCCCTTAGGCCCGTCGCCCCGGCCCTGTCGACCCTAGGCCCTGCCACCTGCCCCGTCGACCCTCGGCCCGCGCGCCCCGTTGACCCTAAGCCCGCGCGCGCCCTGTCGACCCTAGGCCCGCGCGCGCCCTCACGACCCTAGGCCCGCGAGCCCCGTCGACCCTGCCCCCGCGACCCGCCCCGTCGACCCTCGGCCCCGGTGCCCCGTCGACCCTAGGCCCGTCGCCCTCGGCCGGCCCGTCGCCCCTAGCCCGGCCCGTAGTCCCGTCGCCCCTAGCCCAGCCCGTCGCCCCTAGACCCGTCGCCCCGGCCCGTCGCCCTTCGGCCCGTCGCCCCTAGGCCGGCCCGTCGCCCCTAACCCAGCCCGTCGCCCCTAGGCCAGGCGCCCCGGCCCGTCGCCCGACACCCCTACGTCCGCGACCGACGCCCCTACGCCCCGGCCCGTCGCCCGTCGCCCCTAGGCCCGCACCTGTCGCCCCTAGGCCCGCGCCAGTCGACCCCAGGCCCCGCGAGCCGCCCCTTCCGGCCCGCCCCTCAACCCTGCAGCCCACGAGCCGCCCTTGCAGCCCCGCGCGTCGCCCTTGGTGGCCCACTCGCCGCCCCTGCTCCTCTGCTAGCCGCCCCTTGCGGCCCTCTCACTGCCCCTTTGCTGCTGCCTGCCCTGTGCTCTGCGCTGCTCTGCTTCTCCTCGCTTTGCGTGCTGCGCCACTATGGCTTCTCTCCGCGTGCTAGTGTTCAATCATGAGGGACGCCCCCTACAGTTTGACACATGGCTCGATGACCTGCAGCTGTACCTACTGAGCGACTCTAGAGACAGTGTTTCGTTGTTTGACCACACGTCTGGCGCTGCTCCCGCCCCTCCCGCCACAGCTGACAGTGCGACCCGCTCACAGTGGCTTACTCGCGACGCTGCTGCCTGCTTAGCCATTCGCAACCACCTGCCGTTGACCGAATGCGCTCACTTCGGACACCACAGGACAGCACAGACACTGTACGACGCTGTCGTCGCTCGCTACTCCTCGCATGCCATTGCTGCTCTAGGCCGCCTCCTATTGCCCGACCTGTTCCCCGAGCTGTCCACCTTTGCCACAGTAGAGGACCTGGCTTCCCACCTTCGCACTAGCGACGCTCGCTACCGCGCTGCCCTCCCAGCAGAGTTCCTTGCAAAGAACCCACCCCCGATGTACATCACTCTTTACTTCATAGTCACCCGCCTCCCTGACTCTCTTCGCGCTGTCAGGGACCACTTTCTCGCCCTTGACCCCACAACCCTCACCGTTGACCTACTCGAGCAGCACCTTCTTGCACCTGAGACTAGTGTAGTCGCTGTAGGTGCTGCTCGTGGCACTCCGCACACTCCCTTCTTTGAGGGGTGCTCCCCCTCCCCCCTTGCTCCCTCCTACGCCTCTACTGCTGCTGCTGACGTCCCTGGTGCTGAGGACGTCGGGGTCGCTTCTGCTAGTGCGAAGCACCGCAGAAGCAAGGGCAAGGGTGGCAGGGGTGGTGGCGGTGGCAGCGGGGGTGGTGGTGGGGGCAGCAGTGGAGGTGGTGGGGGCAGTGGAGGTGTTGGCAGCGGTGGGAGTGGTGGCGGAAGTGGGGGCTTTGGTGGTGGCGGTGGAGGCAGCAGTGGGAGTGGCGGTAGTGGCAGCGGTGGGGGTGGTGGCGGTCAAACTAGAGCTCTACGTGGAGGTTATGGAGGAGGTTAGAGGCAGCGTCGGAGCGAGACCCCGTCGCCCCAGTAGCTTCGTGAATGGTTTGATCAGCGTGGGGCGTCTGGGGGTAGTGTTAGCTGCCCGTATGTCATTCGCACGGGTGACCGTGCTGGTCAGACATGCGGGAAGCTTCACACTCAGCACCGCTGCTTCTCCCGCCTCGACGACGCTTGGCGCGCAGAGTTTGGTGACAAGGCTAAGCGCCCCCGCTGGGCAGAGCTGCTTAGGTCTGGAGTTGCTATCTTTGACCTAGACTTTGATGCTATCCTTGCTGCTATGTATGCTTTGTTTGCTAGTGCTGAAGGTGACTGTTACCTGTGTTAGCTGCCTGACCCAGGTATAGAGGCTGCTTTTCTAGGTGCTAGTGAGTCTGTTCTCCCTAGTGCTATGCATGCTGAGGCCTTGCACACCTTCACATTTGACTCAGGAGCCTCACGCTGTTTCTTTCGCGACAACACCGCCCTCACTCCTCTCTCTGCACCTGTACCGGTCACGCTGGCTGACCCCTCCGGGGGCCCAGTCCTTGCCCGTTCCTCCACTGTGCTCCCCTGTCCGGCGGTTCTGTCCGGTTCACTGTCAGGCCTTCACCTCCCCTCGTTCTCTACGAACTTGGTGAGTACCGCTGCCCTCCAGGACGCGATGGTCACTACCACCACTCCTGGGGGTCAGCGTGTGTCGATCTGCATGTATACACGGATGGGCCGTCACCTGGCCATGTTCACTCGTCGGCCAGGGTCGAGTCTGTACACACTCGCTACCGAGCCTCCTTAGGGAGCGGCGTTTGCTCAGGTGTCCGCGTTAGGTCAGGTAGCACCCCCTTGCTCGTGTCGCCTCCTGTCGCACCAGACCCTTCTGTAGAACCACCGCCTGGGTCACCCCTCCTTGCCACGCCTTCGTGGCATGCACTCCCGCCTCCTTGTCTCTGGTCTTCCCAGGTCTCTGCCTCCCCTCCCGCCCTCGCCTTCTCTGCGTCGAGGGGCGGCAGCGCTCCGCTCCTCACTCCTCCTCGTTTCCCCCGACGACTGCTCCCCTATAGACTCTCCACATGGACGTGTGGGGCCTAGCCCGCGTTAGTGGACAGGGCCGCGAGTGCTACTTTCTGCTGGTAGTTGACGACTTCAAGCGGTACACAACGGTCTTCCCCTTGCGCAGCAAGGGTCAGGTCGTTGATGTCTTGATCCCTTGGATGCGCACTGTCCGTCTCCAGCTTCGTGAGCGGTTCAGTGCGGACCTTCCTGTCCTGCGCCTGCACTCTGACAGAGGTGGTGAGTTCTCGTCGGACCTCTTGCGGGAATTTTGTCGTGGGGAGGGCATTCTCCAGTCGTTCATGCTTCCGGACTCCCCTCAGCAAAATGGGATTGCTGAGCGTTGCATTGGCCTGATCATGGAGGTCGCTCGTACCTCCATGATCCATGCGGCTGCTCCCCATTTTCTGTGGCCATTTCCGGTCCAGTACGCTGCGCATCAGCTGAACCTCTGGCCCCGTGTCTCCTTGCCGGAGACCTCGCCTACACTGCGTTGGACGGGGAAGGTTGGTGATGCGTCGGTGTTCCGGGTCTGGGGTTCTCGTGCCTTTGTTCGCGATACATCCGCGGACAAGCTCTCCGCCCGCGCTATTCCCTGCGTCTTCCTTGGCTTTTCCCCTGACGCGCCTGGCTGGCAGTTTTACCACCCCACCTCGTGCCGTGTCTTGTCCTCTCAAGACGTCACTTTTGACGAGTCGGTTCCCTTTTACCGTCTCTTCCCGTACCGCTCTGCTCCTCCCCCACCCCCGGCACTCTTCCTTGCTCCAGGTCCCCCTCTGGTAGACCCCTCCCCCCCCAAGGTCTTGCTCCCTCAGGTGTGTCTCAGGTAGACCCTCTCCCTGGTACTGCGCCTATTGAGGTAGCTGTCAGCTCAGGTGCTGCTCCAAGTGCTGCGTCTGGGGGTGCTGCGTCTGGGGGTGCGGAGCCTAGGGGTGCGGAGCCTGGGGGTGCGGGGTCTGAGGGTGCCGGGTCTGGGGGTGCGGAGCCTGAAGGTGCGGAGTCTGAGGGTGCTGGGTCTGGGGGTGCTGAGCCTGGGGGTGTTGAGCCTGCGGGTGTGGCGCCAGGGGGTGCTGAGCCTGAGCGTGTGGAGCCTGGGGGTACTGAGTCTGAGGGTGCAGAGTCTGGGGGTGCTAAGCAGAGGGGTACTGCTTCTTCTGGAGATCCTGCGCGTGCTCCACCACGACTGTCCCCTCGCCCGGAGCCTCTCTCCCCGTAGCAGCTGCGCGAGTGGTTTGCTCAGCGCACCCGCCTTCGGAGTGGAGTTGCCAGAGCTGGGATCTCTGCCGCTGGAGACACTGGAGCTGGAGGTGCTGGAGATACTGCTGGAGCTGGTGGTACCGGAGGTTCTTCAGCTGCTGGTCCTGGAGGTGCTCATACTGGGGGTACTGGAGCTGCCGAGGCTGGTGGTGTTGGGGGAGCTGGAGCTGGAGACCCTACATGTTATAGTTACAATAGGCTTGAATGTGCCTAAAACGAAAGATAGAGTGCACAGTCGGATTTCTGCACAGCGGCTTCAAACATTGATAGCGTTCTGCTCACAGCTTCAAACGACTTGCTATAACTTGGATCTAGAGCGTCTTGATGTTGCCTACAATAGGCAATTTAATTCACACGATTTCAGCAAGTATTGAGGACGCAACGTCGGTTTGAACGAACGGCACTATGGCAGCCACTATAGACTTAGAACACAAATTAGGAAGAGTTACGAGTTGGGAATGACTCCCAGCTCCTACTGTCAAACATTAATCTCATAGCCTGTCTAGGCTGTAGTGGGGTAGACACTATGGGGTACAGTTTTCTAGGGTTTCATATTTGTACCCAACTCATTTTCTTAGTCAATCATTCATTCCTGTTTCTTCACATGGTATAGAGCGGGTTCCCTAGCGGGACCGTTCCTTCCTAAGGGCCCACCGTCAATTTTTTTTTTTTTCCTACCTGCCCGAAGCGCGCTTCGCGCTCTGCCCTACCCTCGATCTTCGCAGCCCCCTAGCGGCCTGCCCTGGCCTACGCGGCCCCCTTTGCGGCCCATTAGCGGCCCCCCTTCGAGGCCCCGTTGCGACCCCGCCCCGGCCCTGCCCCGTCGCCCGAAGCCGCCGCGTCGCGGCCTAGCCCGTCGCCCCGTCGCCCGGTGCCCCGTCACCTCGGCCCGGCCCAGCCCGTTGCCCTGTCGTCCCGGCCTGGCCCTGCCCGTCGCCCCGTCGCCCGGCGCTGCCCTGGCCCTGCCCCGTCGCTCGTCGCGGCCCTGTCGCGGCCCGGCCTCGGCCCTACCCCGGCCCTCCCCCGGCCCTGTCGCGGCCCTGTTCCGGCCTGTCGCAGCCCTGCCCCGACCCTGTCGCGGCCCTGTCCAGGACCTATCGCGGCCCTGCCCCGGCCCTGTTGCGGCCCTGTCGCGGCTCTACCCCGGCCCTGTCCCGGCCCTGCCCCGGCCCTGCCCCGGCCCTGTCCCGGCCCTGCCCCGACCCTGTCCCGGCGCTGCCCCGGCCCTGCCTCGGACCTGTCGCAACCCTGCCTCGGCGCTGCCCCGGCCCTGTCCCGGCCCTGCTCCGGCCCTGCCCCGGCCCTGTCCCGGCCCTGCCCCGACCCTTCCCCGGCGCTGCCCCGGCCCTGTCCCGGCCCTGCCCCGACCCTTCCCAGGCGCTGCCTCGGCCCTGCCCCGGACCTGTTGCAGCCCGACCCCGGCCCTGCCACGGACCTGTCGCAGCCCTGCCCCGGCCCTCCCTCGGCCCTGCCCCGGCCTCACCCCTGGTAAGAGCATCGCCGGGCCGAGCCGCGCTGCCGATCCGCACCGCACTGCCGAGCCGCGCCGCCGAGCCGCGCCGCCCTGCCGAGCCGCCCTGCCGAGCTGCGCTGCCCTGCCTAGCCGCGTCGCTTAGCCTAGTTGCACTGCTACTGCTGCTAGCCTGCTGCTGCTTCTGTCATGGCTAGTCCCAGTGTTCTTACCTTTGATGCTGAGGGTCGAGCGGTTGACTTCGATGTCTGGCTAGATGATCTGCAGCTTTTCCTACAGTGCGATAGCAAGGATGGCCTCTCACTGTTCGATCTCACGTCTGGCGCCTCTACTACCCCTGCTGCTGATGCTGACAGTGCTGTTCGCTCGCAGTGGCTCACGCGCGATGCTGCTGCCCGCCTTGCTGTGCGTAGTCACCTACCGTCTACTGAGCGCCCGCACTTTAGTCAGTACAAGAGTGCTAAGACTCTGTACAACGCTGTTGTTGCACGCTACTCTTCCCCTGCCACTGCTGCGCTTAGTCGCCTCATGCTACCGTACCTGTTCCCTGACCTCGCCGCTTTTGCCACAGTCATTGACCTCATTACGCACCTACGCACTAGTGACACCCGCTACCGCGCTGCGCTTCCTGCTGAGTTCTGCGCCAAGAACCCACCTCCCATGTACATCACCCTCTACTACCTAGTCACCCGACTCCCTGACACCCTTCGCTCGGTCAGGGACCACTTCCTCTCTCTTCCACACTCACCGTTGACCTCCTCGAGGAGCGTCTCCTTGCAGCAGAGACTAGTATTACCGCTGTAGGAGCCTCTCGTGGTGACCCCCGTACCCCTTTCTTTGAGGGGTGCTCCCCCGTTCCTCTTTTGCCCTCCGTTGCCTTTGCTGCTGCTGTCGACCTTGTTGGCACCGAGTCGGCCAGCGCTGCGTCTGCTCCTAGCGAGAGGCGCCGCAACGGCAAGGGCAAGCGGGGCAAGGGCGCTGGAGGAGGTGGCGGGGGAGGAGGTAGTGGCGGTGGAGGCGGAGGAGGGGGTGGGGGTGGGGGTGGAGGCAGAGGTGGGGGCTTCAGTGGCAGCGGTGGAGGTGGAGGCAGCGGTGGCGGTGGCGGTTGGGGTGGAGGCGGCGGAGGCGGCGGCGGCGGAGGTGGAGCTGGTCGAGGCGGAGCTGGGCAGCGGGGACCCCAACACCAGTCGCGCTCTCGTGAGACCCCGTCGCCACAGCAGCTTCGTGAGTGGTACGCAGGGCGTCAGGGGTCTGGGGGTGCTGGTCCCTGTACCTACGTCCTGCGCACCGGCGACCACACTGGAGAGCAGTGTGGCGGCCTGCACGCCACCCAGCGCTGCTTCGGTCGCCTGACTGACGCCTGGCGTACCCAGTTCCCTGACGCCACTGAGATCCCTCGCTGGGGTGATCTGCTCAAGTCGGGTGTAGCTATCTTTGATCTTGACTTTGATGCTATTCTTGCTGCCATGTATGCTGTGTCTATTAGTGCTGAGGGTGACTGCTACGTGTGTGTTCCGCCTGACCCGGGCATTGCGGCTGCTGCTCTAGGTGCTAGTGAGTCTGCTACTCCAGGTGCTAGTGAGTCTGCTGCTCCAGGTGCTCGTGAGTCTGCTGCTCCAGGTACTCGTGCGTCTGCTCTCTCAGGTACCGCGTCGGCTCAGGTTTTGCACACCTTCACCCTTGACTCGGGTGCTTCCCGCTCCTTCTTTCGAGACCGCACCACCCTTACGCCGCTCAGTCGGCCAGTTGCGGTCTCCCTGGCAGACCCCTCTGGGGGTCCTGTTCTTGCTCACTACTCCACTGTCCTCCCGTGTCCGGCAGCCCCGTCAGGCTTCCTGTCCGGTCTCTACCTCCCCTCGTTCTCTATGAACTTGGTGAGTGGTGCTGACCTTCAGGATGGCGGGGTTGACCAGTTCACTCCTGCGAGTCAGCGAGTGACCCACTGCACGTGTGCTCGGACGGGCCGCCACTTGGCCACGTTTACCCGCCAACCGGGGTCGAGCCTGTACACACTGACTACAGAGTCTCCACCTGTTGCTGCGTCTGGTCAGGTAGCTGCATCGAGTCAGGTGTTTGCTGCAGCGTCTCGGTCAGGTCCTGAGTCTGCCCCCTGCTCGTGTCGCCTCATGTCCCACCAGACCCTCCTCTGGCACCACCGCCTTGGTCACCCCTCCTTGCCTCGCCTCCGAGGCATGGCCTCCCGTGTCCTTGTCTCTGGTCTCCCCCGGTCCCTCCCTCCCCTTCCCCCGGGGCCTGCCCCTACCTGCGTTCCCTGCGTCGAGGGGCGACAGCGCGCCGCTCCTCACTCCTCTGAGTTTCCTCCGACAGAGGCTCCGCTCTAGACTCTTCACATGGACGTGTGGGGCCCAGCCCGCGTCCGTGGACAGGGTCACGAGCATTACTTCCTGCTGGTGGTTGACGACTACTCGTGTTACACCACAGTCTTCCCCTTGCGCAGCAAGGGTGAGGTCACTGAGGTGCTGATCGACTGGATCCGCGTTGCTCGTCTCCAGCTCAGAGAGCGTTTCGGCTCGGACTTTCCTGTTCTGCGTCTGCACTCCGACAGAGGTGGAGAGTTTTCCTCTGACCTTCTGCGAGCCTTCTGTTGTGCGGAGGGCATCCGCCAGACGTTCACGCTTCCGGCCTCTCCACAGCAAAATGGGATTGCTGAGCGCCGCATTGGCATGGTCATGGACGTCGCTCGTACGTCCATGATCCATGCGGCTGCTCCCCATTTTCTATGGCCGTTCGCGGTTCAGTACGCGGCGCATCAGCTCAACCTTCAGCCCCGGGTCTCTGTGCCGGAGACCTCCCCTACACTGCGGTGGACGGGGAAGGTTGGCGATGCGTCTGCGTTCCGTGTCTGGGGATCTCGAGCTTTTGTCCGTGACTTGTCTGCGGACAAGCTGTCCTCCCGTGCTGTTCCTTGCGTCTTCCTCGGCTTCCCCCCTGACGCGCCTGGTCGGCAGTTTTACCACCCCACCTCGCGCCGTGTCCTGTCCTCCCAGGACGTCACGTTTGACGAGTCGGTTCCGTACTACCGTCTCTTCCCCTACCGCACTGCACCCCTCCCCCCCCCGCCGCTCTTCCTCACGCCCGTTCCCCCCCCGGTAGACCCCCTCCCCCCTCAGGGTCCTGCCCCCTCAGGTGTGTCCCAGGTAGATGCAGTCGAGCCTGTCAAGGTAGCTGTTGTCTCTGGTACTTCTGGGGGTGCTGAGCCTGAGTGTGAGGAGCCTGGGGGTGCTGGGTCTGGGGGTGCTAAGCCTGAGCGTGCGGAGCCTTTGGGTACTGAGTCTGGGGGTGCTGAGCCTGGGGTTGCTGAGAGTGGGGATGCGGAGCCTGCCGGTGCTGGACCTGGAGGTCCTTCGGGTGCTTTGTCCCGGCGGGAGCTACCCTCTCCACAGGAGCTGCGCTAGTGGTTTGCTCGGCGCTGGAGCCGTGCTGCTGGAGCTGGTGGTACTGCTGGTGCTGGAGGTTCTGCTTCTGCTGGGGGTGCTGGAGCCACGAGTCTCGGAGGTGCTCGTACTGGAGATACTGGAGCTGCTGGGCGTGGTGGTGCTACTGGTGCTGGAGCTACTGGTGCTGCTGGAGCTGGCGGTGCTACTGGAGTAGGTACTACTGGAGGTGCTGGAGCCGGAGCTGCTGAGTCTTCCGGTGGTCCTGCGGGAGCTGGAGCTGCTGTGGGTGCTGGAGGTACTGGAGCTGGAGGTGCAGCTGGAGGTACTGGAGCTGGAGGTGCTGCTGGAGCCGGTGCTCCTGTGGGTGTTGGAGTTGACGCTGGAGCTGGAGCTGCTGGTGGTACTGCTGGAGTTGGTGCTGACGCTGCTGGTGCTGTCTCTGCTGGTTCTGGAGGAGCTACGCGGCCGCGGCCGTACTTCGTTCCGCTCCTTGAGCAGGTTCTTGGTCTTCCGCCTTCTTCTGGTCCTGCTCCTTCTTTAGAGTGTCCACCGCCTGTCCAGTCCGAGTCACAGTTACAGCTGGCCTCCCCTCTTCCTGCTCCTTCTCCCTACGCTGGTCCTACTGGAGGTCTTGCTGAGCGTCGTGAGCCTGAGTCGCGTCCTGCGTCGCCTGTTCGTACTGCTCGCACTAGTCGTCGTGTTCCACGTCAGCGTCCTCCTGCGGTCCCGAGCACGCATCAGATGGCACTGCGTCCTTCCACTGCGTCACAGCATGTCCCTTTGCCATCTCCTCCCGCGTCCTCTCTTCCTGCTCTTGCTGACCCGGAGTCTGACTCCCTTCGTGCTGCCAGTCCTACTGTCACGCGTCTTCTAGCCACTGCTGTCACTGACCCTTCCTTTGAGTCCGCTCCTGCGTCTGCCTTAGTTGCTGAGCTTGTCGACTTCGCTGCTCACTGTCGTCTAGACTACGCCACTAGTCTTGTTGCTGAGTCTGCGTCTGTCTGTCCTCCGTTCGTCAGGGGTGAGTGTGCTCTTAGCACGGACGTCCTTGAGGACAGGCAGGAGGAGTTCCAGTGTTTTGCCGCTTCTATACCTCATCTCGTGTCCACGCTGCTTGCCCCTGAGGGAGACCCGGATGCACCAGACATCCCGACCCCGCGCTCTTACGCTGAGGCGATAGAGGGTCCCTACTCCTCTCAGTGGCAGGCAGCCATGGATGCAGAGATGGCTTCCTGGAAGTCCACAGGCACCTACGTCGACGAGGTTCCCCCACCTGGGGCGAACATCGTCAGTGGCATGTGGATTTTCAGGGTGAAGCGGCCGCCGGGTTCTCCGCCTGTCTTCAAGGCGCGTTACGTGGCTCGAGGCTTCAGCCGGCGGCAGGGAGTTGACTACTTTCAGACCTTCTCCCCGACCCCGAAGATGACCACTCTTCGGGTTCTGCTACACGTTGCTGCTCACCGTGACTACGAGCTTCACTCTCTTGACATCAGCACTGCTTTCCTACGGGGCAGCCTGCACGAGGAGATCTGGCTGCGCCGCCCACCTGGCTTCACTGGGTCGTTTCCTCCTGGTACCCAGTGGAGCCTTCGGCGGCCAGTCTACGGTCTTCGCCAGGCGCCACGTGAGTGGCACGACACACAGAGGACTATGCTTGCGGCTCTTGGGTTTGGTCCTTCTACAGCTGACCCGTCGCTGTTTCTTGCTCTCCCAAGCAGTTGGGCCTCCACCAACACAGCAAATGAACCCTCCAACACTTGTCATGTCCTCTGGTTCCGATGCATAAGAAGCATCCGAGAATGCGGTGAGGAACAAACGCCCGGGCTCAACACAATCCGCGCCCTTTTGGCGCCTTTGCGCCGCCGCCGAGTATTGCAGCCCAACGGTCGGTGCTTGGCCAAGATACTTGGCCACCCTCATTCCAGCTGCTACGTGCTCCTCATTAGGGCATTGAACAACCCTAGCTAACTGTGCGGTTGCAAAGGCGATGTCCGGTCGGGTGTTTACCGCCGCGTACATGAGGCTGCCCACCAACGAGTGAAAACCGGCGCCTCTCCTCTTCACCAACGCTCTCCTCCTCTGGTCCCTTCACACACTTGAACCCAGAGGGAAAGGGTGTAGCCACATGGCCTTCAATCTGCCCAAAGTTGGCAGCCAATGCCTCCAGGTACTTTCGTTGATGCACCCGCATGCACCGCTTCTCCACATCGCGTTCAATGTGAAGCCCGAGGTAGAAGCTCACGTCACCAAGGGCCTTGCACTTGAACTTGTCTTGAAGTTTCAGCATCACCTCCTTCACAAGGTCAGAGGAGGGTGAGAAAATGAGGATGTCATCCACATAAACCACCATGAAACTCCTCTGCTCCCCCTCGCCAAGCATGAACAAGGAATGATCGGCGGATGAGGGAGTGAACCCGATCTCCTCCAAGACTTCACGCAGCTTCAAGTACCACTGCCTAGGGGCTTGCTTTAGCCCATAGAGCGCCTTCTTCAGCTTCCACACTCTGCCACTACCATCATCAAACCCCTCTGGCTGCGCCATGAAAATCTCTTCTTCGAGAATGCCGTTGAGGAACGCGGTTGTCACGTCCATTCGTTTCACCACCCATCCTTTGATGGCAGCACCCGCGAGTAGGGTTCTCAGCGTCGTCGGCTTCACCACAGGAGCAAAAAACTCCTTATAGTCCACCTTCTCCTTCTGCTGGTACCCCTTGGCCACAAGCCTAGACTTGTAGCGCTCGATATTGCCGTCGGCATCGGACTTGATCTTGAAGAGCCACTTGGACGTAATCGCCTTACGCCCCTCCGGTAGCTCCACCAATTCCCATGTGCCGTTCTCCTCAATGCTCTTCAGCTCAATCTCCATTGCCTTCTTCCACTCCTCAGCATCACTTCTCTCCAAGGCCTCCTTGAGAGTTGCTGGTTCCCCCGGCATCTCCACCGGAGAGAAGAACGCGAAGGCACACTCCTCGTCATCTCCAACTATAAGTGCCGCTCCGGCCAAGGCTGACTTGGCTGGCTTTCCCAGTGCCTCATAGGTCAGCCTATTTGGGGCTTGGATTCTCCTTTTGCCCCTTCCTTCCTCCTCAGCTGCAGGGACATGAAGGCTTTCATGGCGTTGCTGCGGGGTGACTCGGATCCGTGGAGCACTCGTAGTGCGAGAAGGAAGTGTCGGTGCACGCTCGCTCACTTGCTGCACCTCCTCCTCTTCTTCCTCTGCATCCTTGGCCTCCTCTCCCCCATTCACAAGGGAAGATTGCCTTGTGGTGGTGCTGCTGTTGCTCAGCTCCCAAGGAAGCTCCACATGCTCCAAACCGGAACACTTCACTTCCCCAAACTGCATTCCTATCTTCGCCTCATTTTCCGCCTTCCAATCCTTGTACATCAGATTCTCCATGAATTTGCAGTCCCTGCTCACCAAGAATTTCTTGGTGAATGGGTCCCAAAGAAGCCACCCCTTGCTGTTTTGAGCCATGCCCAAGTGCACAGCCTATATCGCCTTGGCACCGAGCTTGTTGTGCCGAAGATGCTTAGGCACGAGTGCCATGCACATGCACCCGAACACCCGAAGCATATCCACCTTTGGCTTCCTTCCAATCCACTCCACATAGGGCACCCATTTGTCTGCTCCCACATGAGTCAAAGCTCTGTTCTTGGCCACACATGCGCTCCGCACCGCATCAGGCCAGAAATAGTTGGGTAGCCCGGCTTCAATGAGCAACCCACGCGCCGTCTCCGTGATTGTCCGGTTCGCTCGCTCGGCGATGCCGTTCATTGCAGGGGAGTATGGCATGGTAAGGGAGTACCTTATGCCATTCTTCTTCAGCCACAATGAGAAGTCCTTGCTCAGGAACTCTCCCCCTCGATCGGTGCGAATTGCCTTCACTAACCGGTCTTGTTGCCGCTCCACCATCGGCAACCAATCGGTCTTCACCGTTTCAGCCACGTCACTCTTCTTGGACAGCACATACACCCAATTCATCCGAGTGTAGACGTCCACAATGGTGAGAAAGTACTCAGCTCCAGCAGCTCCAAGCTTCAGGGGGCCCACCACGTCCATCACCACCTCATCAAGTGGTGCCTTAGCCGTTGCCTCCGAACTAGAGAACGGGTAACGGGTGAACTTGGCTTGCATGCACGTCGGGCAGCCAAGTACCTCATCTGGCTCCCCCTTCACACGTATGCCAGCAACCATCTCATTCTTCACTAGCTGCTGCAAGATGGGCAGGGCCACATGCCCCATTCGCCGATGCAAGGTGAGCCAATCACACTCCCCCGTAGCCGAAGTCGGATTGGAGAATGCCGCACTCGCAATAGTGCCCCACATGTTCTCTCCGTACTCCTCCTCCGCTGCTGCCTTGGGGTTCTCCTCACTTTTGTGCTGCTCCTTGGCTGCTGCACCACTCTCCTCGTGTTCACCGAGCTTGCTGGTCACTCCAAGATTGCACTTCTTGGACTTAATCTCCTTAGCGCGACCGTTCGCGTCATCGCCGCTACCAACCGCTTCACCCTTGGTGCTGATGCTTGCTGCCACTTGCCTCTCCTTAGGCATGGGGACCACAGGGATCTGCCACATCTCGTTGTAGACATCCCTATCCTCGTGAGGGTCCCAAAGAATCCGCTCGCCAAGCCTCGCGGTGTAGGTCTTAGCTCCCTTCGAGCTCGTGTCCATGCCGGCCTTTTGCAACCGCCGCACGGAAATCAGGTTGGCAGCAAGGTTGGGCACCCAAAGCACGTTCTTGAGGCCCACCATCTTCCCATCAGCACCCTTGAACATGGCCTTGCCCATGCCTTTCACCTCTGCTCGCTGCCCCAAAGCCGATGTCACATGCTTCACCGGTGACGGCTCAAGTTCGGTGAGCAAGTCCGCACGAGGTGTCATGCTATAGGTAGCGCCGCTATCGATCACCCAATAGTCCAGGGAGTGTAGGGTGACCTTCCCCACAGCTGCTGGCTCCTCAAAGCCTTCATCCTTCTCTGGACCAGCCGGTGCTTGCATGGACACAAAGAAGAATTGACCCGGAAAGCGATCGTCCCTCGACTCGCTCTCGTTGCTGGCACTCTTCATACTTGCAGCACCACCTCCGCGACCGCCACGGCCTCCACGGCCTCTTCCTCTCCCTCCTCCTGCTCCTCTACCCTCTTGGCCTTGAGCAGGAGTCCATCCATCAGGGAGCTTGTAGCAATCGCGCCACATATGTCCGCTCTTGTGACAATAGTGGCACTCGCCGTCGAATCGGTCGCGACCGCGTCCGTAGCTCTTGTTGTCGCTGCCGTATCCGCCACTCCCGCGGCCTCCATTGAAGTTGTTGCTGCCAAATCTGCCTCCCCCTCGTCCTCTGCCCCTTCCACGGCCATACCCTCGGCCGATGCTTGCTGCCCCGGCGCCATTCGCACTCGCCAACTCACGGCGGCGGAAGTCCTCTTGAAGGATCGCTCGCTTCACGTCTTCAAGCGAGAGGCGGGGCAAGTCACAATTGAGGTTGATGATGAGCGAGGACCATGACTCTGGGAGTAAGGCCAGCAACTTGGTCTTCTTTTGGAGCTCACTGTAGTTCAAATCAGCTCCCTCAAGCCGCGTCAACAAGTCGAAGAATTTCTGCACCCCTTCTTCAACCGCTTCGTCTTCTTCAATTTGTAGTGCCGCCATTTGCCGTTCCAACACCACCGCTACCGCCGCTGTTGCAGGAGCGTGTACACCCTTGAGAGCAGCCCATGCCTTTGGTCCCTTCTCTGGTTCACGCTGGAATGGCTTGATGTGACGGATCTGGCTGCTCCCCAACGCTTGCCCAAGTAGGAGATAGCCTTGTGCGCTCTTCCGCACCCACGGGCTCTTCTCCGGGTCGTTCTCGGGGCGCTTCTCCGTTCCTTCCATCACCTCCAGCAGGTCATAGTGGTCAAATACATTCTCCATTCTGAAGGACCATTCAGCGAAGTTGTCGCCATTGAACTTGTCAAGCCCAAACACCCTAGGCTTATCCCTAGGTGGGCCAAGATTTGGTTGCACGGGCGCCATGGCTGAATCACGGGGTTGGCCTTGAGCTTGGGCTTCTCCACTGCCACCAGCACCTCTACCACCCCTTTCCTCAGGTCCAGCCATTGTCGAAACTGCTCCAAGGGGCTCTGATACCACTTGTTATAGTCACAATAGGCTTGAATGCGCCTAAAACGAAAGATAGAGTGCAGAGTCGGATTTCTGCACAGCGGCTTCAAACATTGATTGCTATAAATTGGATATGGAGCGTCTTGATGTCGCCTACATTAGGCAATTTAATTCACACGATTTTAGCAAGTATTGAGCACGCAACGTCGGTTTGAACGAACGGTACTATGGCAGCCACTATAGACTTAGAACACAAATTAGGAAGAGTTACGAGTTGGGAATGACTCCCAGCTCCTACAAACCCCAAGAGCCGAGGTACAGTGATGTGGAACAGTGCCACACTGTCCCCAACCACGAAGGGTCTCGAAACTACCGTCCACAAGGGCCTACACCAAGAGAAATGTTACACTACACAAAGTAATGCAACTATTCTCACTATCTTAAAGTTTACCCTTTTGGAGAGCTTCGAAATCACTTGATTCTTGAAACCAAGGCTCTAGTTCTTCAAGGTAAAATCTTCCTTGAGTTCTTGAAATTCTGCTGCGCACACCTGCGACACGCCGAACGTTCCACACACGACAAAATAGAAAACCGCACACGACACGCAAACGACGACGTGACACGCAACTAGCGATAACTCGCTATTGACTCGACACACACATTCAAAATCATGCCTCATCATTCACACACTATTGTAAACATGAAATATATATTATTTCATGCCGTCATACCATTCCATGCACACACGCATGCACGCATACGGACAACAAGCCGAATGCAAACCGTAGGGTTGCACCAACACTACAGAGCCTGGAGCTGCTGGAGCTGTTGGCGCTGGTGCTGGAGGCACTGGCGCTGGAGGCGCTGGAGCTAGAGGAGCTGGAGCTGTTGACCCTGGAGCTAGAGGTGCTGGAGGCATTGTGCGGCCACGACCGTACTTCGTTCCCCTGCTTCAGCAGGTTCTTGGTGTCCCGTCTTCTCCTGACCAGTCATAGCCGCCGTTACAGCCAGCCTCCCCACTGCCTTCTCCTTCTCCTTACACTGAGCAGACCGGCGGTCTTACAGAGCGTCGTGAGCCTGCGTCTTGTCCTGCCTCTCGTGCTCACACTGGTTGTCGTGTTCTTCGTCCGCATCCCCCTCCAGTCCCCAGCACACACGCTATGACAGTTCGTCCTTCCTCTGTTCCACTGCGTGTTTCTCTGGTGACTCCTCATGAGTCCTCTCTTCCTGCCCTCCCTGACCCTGAGTCTGACCGCGCTCGTGCTGCCAGTCCCACTGTCTCTCGTCTCCTCACCACTGTTATCACTGACCCTTCCTTTGAGTCCACTGCTGCGTCTGCCCTCGTTGCTGAGCTAGTTGACTTTGCTGCTGCCTGTCGTCAAGACTACGCCACTGCTCTTGTTGCTAAGTCTGCTAAGTCTGAGTCTGCCAGTCCTCCGTCCATCGGGGGTGAGTGTGCTCTTGGCACTGACGTCCTTGAGGACAGGCAGGAGGACTTTGAGTGTCTTGTGGCTGCTGTACCTCGTTTTGCTTCCATGCTGCTTGCCCCTGAGGGAGACCCGGATGCACCAGACATCCCGACCCCGCGCTCTTACGCAGAGGCGATTACGAGTCCCTACTCCTCTCAGTGGCAGGCAGCCATGGATGCCGAGATGGCATCCTGGAATTCCACAGACACCTACGTTGACGCAGTTCCCCCGTCTCGGGCAAACATAGTCGATGGCATGTGGATTTTCAGGGTGAAGCGGCCGCCGGGTTCTCCGCCTGCCTTCAAGGCGCATTACGTTGCTAGAGGCTTCAGTCAGCGACAGGGGGTCGACTACTTCCAGACCTTCTTCCCCACCCCAAAGATGACTACTCTTCGGGTTTTTCTGAACGTCACTGCTCAGCGTGACTAAGAGTTACACTCTCTGGACTTCAGTATAGCTTTCTTGCAGGGCAGCTTGCACGAGGAGATGTGGCTGCGCCGCCCACCTGGCTTCACGGGGTCGTTTCCTGCAAGTACCCAGTGGAACCTCCGCCAGCCAGTTTACGGTCTCCGCCAGGCGCCTCGCAAGTGGCACGACACACTGAGGACTACACTTGTGGCTCTGGGGTTTACTCCTTCTACTGCTGACCCGTCGCTGTTTCTACGCACTGACACGTCACTGCCGCCGTTCTACGTCCTTGTGTACGTCGACGACCTTGTCTTTGCCACTACTGACACTGAGGCACTTACCCTTGTTAAGTCGGAACTGCAGAAGAGACACACTTTCACTGACCTAGGTGAACTGCGCAGCTATCTTGGCTTGCAAATCACCCGGGACAGAGCACGACGCACCATCACCCCGACTCAGTCACACATGATGCACCAGGTCCTTCAGTGCTTCGGCTTCCAGTTCTCCTCGCCACAGCCCAATCCTCTGTCTACCGGCCAATTGCTCTCAGCTCCACCTTCGGACGAGTCCGTAGAGCCGAATGGTCCGTACCCAGAGCTTGTGGGTTGCCTCATGTACCTGATGACATGCACACGACCTGACCTCGCGTACCCTCTCAGCCTTCTGGCTCGCTACGTGGCTCCCGGTAGGCACCGAAAGGTGCACTGGGATGCTGCGAAGAGGGTACTGCGTTACTTGTGCAGTACGTCGGGCATGGGGCTCCTGCTTGGAGGACGGGGTCCAGTTGTCCTCACTGGTCACGTAGACGATTCTTGGGTTGACGACTCAGCTACGCAGCGGTCGTCACAGGGTTACACCTTCAGCCTCGGTTCCGGCTCTGTTTCCTGGCGGTCTACCCGCTCGTCTTCGGTTCTCAGCTCCAGTTGTGAGGCTGAGATCTACGCCGGGGCCATGGCTGCACAGGAGCTCCACTGGCTCACCTACCTGCTGACTGACTTGGGAGAGCAGCCTCGTTCGCCTCCAGTTCTGTACGTAGACAACAAGGCCATGATTGCCTTGTGTCAGGAGCACAGACTGGAGCACAGAACGAAGCTCATCACTCTGCGATACTTCCTTGCTCGAGAGTTGCAGCAGCGTGGCCAGCTTTGTCTTGCGTACGTGGCCACTAGAGCCAATACTGCTGATATATTCAACAAGTCACTTCCGCCTGGTGATCATCAGCGCTTCTCTACTGTGTTAGGCCTTGTGCCTACTT
This sequence comes from Closterium sp. Naga37s-1, assembly GCA_947471745.1. Classification (NCBI taxonomy): domain Eukaryota; kingdom Viridiplantae; phylum Streptophyta; class Zygnematophyceae; order Desmidiales; family Closteriaceae; genus Closterium; species Closterium sp. Naga37s-1. The sequence continues at coordinate 5,137,946 of CANJKZ010000071.1, read as the reverse complement.
TGCCTCACTTGCTCACTGCGTGACTTTGCTTGTACTGTGATCAATATATATACCTGCATGCTTCCACTTGCTAGGGTATGATCACTGTATTATTTGTGTTCTTTATATAACTCGCATGTGAACCGGCCTTGTGACCTGTTGCTTGTGCTTGGACTGTGTGGTGACTTTGTGATCCACCCTGAGCTTGCTTTGCTTTTCTTGACTGGTCTTGTGACCGCTTGTTCTCCCCCACTTTGCCTATGGGGGTGTGTCAGAATGTTATATTGCTTACATTGTGTAGGCTATAGTGGGGTAGCCCATAAAGGGTACAACCCAATTAGGGTTATTACTTGTACCCAACTCTTTCATAGTTCATTCATTCTTCTGACACACTGGACCTAGTGCATATGGATGTATGAGGCCCTACCCCGGTTGCTGCACGAGGTGGCCATCGCTATTTCCTTTTGATAGTTGATGACCACACTCGCTACGTCTCTGTGCACCTCCTCCATACTAAGGCTGAGGCCCCGGAGGCGATCATGGCATGGGTTAACCAGGGCACCCAAAAATTCACCCTTCCTGAGAGCCCACAGCAGAACGGCAAAGCAGAGAGCCGCAATCACACTATGGCGCAGATCACTCGCTGCCTCCTCAACCACTCCAACGCACCACTCACTCTGGGGGTACGCCCTCTATCATGTCGCCCTCCTCTACAACCTCTACCCTCACCCGCATCTTCCCGACACCACTCCCACCACACTCTGGCTCGGGAAAACACCCATCGCTCGCCCCCTTCGCGTCTGGGGGTGCACCGCCTATGTACTCCTCAACCCCCAGGCTCGACGGTGGCAAGCTTGGTCCCAAAACTCAAACGTGCATATACCTTGGGCATATCAATGACCCCCTTGACTACCTTTTCCTCAACCCCTCCACTCAACAACTCGTTCGGAGCCGAGATGTCGTCTTTGATGAGACTCGCCCCTTCTACTCCACCTCGGGGGGGGATCCCCCCTCCGGACCACCCTCTCTTGTGTAGGCTGACTTTGATGCGCCCTCTGAACCTCCGCCTGCACCAGCCCCCTCACCTCCTGCTTCTCCTGCCATCGCACCATCCCCGTCTGAGGTCTCCGACCCGACCTCTCCGGTGTCCTCGGCAGCTGCTCCTCCATCTCCCCCTTTGCCAACTGCGCCCCTACCACCAAGCGCACCAATCACATATCATCGACGGTCGAACCTTTCTGCCCCACCTCCTCCCCCCGTTCCCTCCTCCACTCAGGAACTTGCTCTCCCACAGCCGAGCAAACAAATCACGTACCAACGACGGCGGATCCCTCCCCCCAAGCCCCTAAGCTGTCCCCTCCAGGAATGCCTGCTCCACCCTCTTCTCCGGTGGCTCATGGCACTCGGTCGCATGGGGCTGCTCCGCCACTAGCACTTGCCATTCGATGCTCAGTGATCACTCCGACTCCTCCTGCTGGGGGGGATGTGCCCTCTACCCTTCTGGAAGACAATTATGAGGAGTTGTGTGATCGCCACGCTATCATTGCTTTCCCACATCTTCCCCGATATCACTTAATCCCCCTCGCTCAACTTCTCGGAGAACCCAACCATTCCTATCCCTCTCACCGTCCAAGAGGCTCTTTCGGGTCCCCATCCTGCCGAGTGGCGCGCTGCCATGGAAACTGCGTATGAAGCCTTCACTCGCAACCACTCCTTTGACGATGAAACTCCACCTCCGGGAGTTAACATCGTTGGGGGCAAGTGGCTGTTTCGAGTGAAGCAGCTTCTGGACGAGGCACCAGTGTTAAAAGAACACTATGTGGCCAAGGGATTCACTCAGAAGCAGTACTTTGACTTCTTCAAAACCTTCTCTCCCACATCTAAACCACCCACAGTTCGCACGCTCTTGGATGTAGCCGCACGAGTCGACTTTGAGATCAAATCCATGGACGCCTCTTCAGCATTCTTGCAAGGACACCTCAAGGAGACCTTGTTTATGGACCGACCTGAAGGCTTTCCAGGAGAGTTCCCTCCCAACACTGTCTGGAAGCTGAATGGCCCTGTTTACGGCCTCAAACAAGCCCCTCGTGAATGGCACAATAAAGTGAAAGAAGTCCTTCTCTCCTTGGACTTCCACCCATCACCTGCTGACCCGACTCTCTTCATTCGCCGTCACTCTGAGCCATTCTACATCCTTGTCTACGTCGATGATTTCATCCTCATTGCCAAGGACTCGGCCCAGATGACCTCTGTCTAGGCGGCCCTGAGCAAAGCCCTCCTGATGAAAGACCTCGGTGAGCTCAAGCACTACATGGGGATGGAGATTACTCGTGATCGCCAGGCTCACACCATCTCACTCTCCCAGGAGTTCTACATCAACAATGTACTCAAGTGCTTTGAGATGGAGTTGTGCACACCCATGGCCACCCCGCTGCCACTACAGCACCTCCTCACCGCTCCAGCTGTCCCCACACCAGAGGCCTGCACTGAGCCATACCCAGAGCTTGTTGGGTCCCTCATGTACGCCATGACGTGAACCCGGCGTGATGTGGCATACCCTGTCAGTGTCCTCTCTCGCAATGTGGCTCCTGGACGCTTCACTGACCTTCACTGGAAAGTGGCAAAGCGGGTGCTGCGCTATCTGCAGGGAACCAAGTCTCATGTCCTCACCCTTGGTGGGGTTTCTCCTCCTCGACTAGAAGGGTACACATACTCCTCCTGGGTTGATGACCAGACCGTCTGACGCTTCTCCCAAGGCTACTGCTTCACCCTTGGGAGCGGAACTGACAGCTGGCGCTCCACCCGGTCGTCTGCAGTCTCCCTCTCCTCCTGTGAGGCAGAGCTCTATGCTGGCACCATGGCGGCCCAGGAGGCCCGCTGGCTCACTTTCCTACTCCAGGAGCTTGGCTACCCTCAGCCCACTCCCACTCTTTGGTGTGACAACAAGAGCACCATCCACCTCTCCCAGGATCCCGTGTACCACACTCGCACCAAGCACATCGAACTTCGGCACTTCTTCATTCGTGACCTTGTCCAGCGGGAGCAGCTCAATGTCGAGTATGTGGCTTCTGACTGCAACTTGGCTGATCTGATCACCAAGCCCCTTGGGAAGGTTCCTCACCATCGCCTTCTAGGCGCCATGGGGCTCTGCGCTCCACCTTCTCTGCCATGAGTTCGATTGACGCCTATGGGGGGGTGTTAATGTTAGCCCTCGATCTCACATTTGTAGTTGTACTTTTTATATCCTAGTTTAGTATAGTTTGCACTTTGTGTTTGGTTGGGTGTACACCCACATCCCAACCAAACCCAAATGTGATCTCCAAGCAATCTCCAACCCACCAATTGGAGATTGCCTTGGGATTACCCCCAATTCCCTAGGATTGCCCCCGATTCTCTCCCCACCCTTACCTTGCCCATTTCCAATGTACTTTAAGAGCCTTGAGCTCATTACTAATGCATGGATTCTAAGCTCAAGTTCTAACAACCTCCTCCTCGTGGTACTGCCTCACCCGCTCCCCCTCCCGCCTCGCCGCCGCCGCCTCGCCCCCCGCCTCCTCCACCTGCCGTTGCGCCTCCTCGCGCGCACTCCTCGCGCTTGCCAGACGCTCTTCCTCCAGCGCGTGTTCCGACTGTGCCTGCACGCCCTGCGCGGCGGGGTGGGGGGGATGGCGGGCACAGGTGGGGAGGATGGGGAGGAGGGTGGCGGGGTTGGAGAGGGCTACAAGGGACGGGCGGAGGGGTGGGGCGGGGGGGCGAACGGCAGTGACGTGATGATGAGGGCGAACGGCAATTTGAGGGCGGGACCAGGGAAGGTTCGCACTGCACGGCACGTCAACGCTGCCTTGGACGCACCTCTAGTTGACCCCTTAACTCGCTGCACTCTATGTGCGCCGCCCACAGCTTGAGTCGCAGGCGGTCCATCTCCGCCCAAACGGCCCACCTTGATCGGATGGAACAGCGAGCGAGGTGGCGCCTCGGCCTCGTTACAATTCGTGGCGACAGCAGGAGCGAGGGGCCCATCGCAGGCCGCCGCTGATACCGCCGCCTTGGCCGCCTACTCGTCGTCCGCTAAGCATGCGACTGCACCGTCTTTCGATTTGTGTGCGACACCCTGCGACAGACGGGCGAGAGGGGAGGGGCGGGAGAGAGACGAGGGAGCAGCTGAGCACTACGTAGTAGCCTTCGCCAAAGGCAAATGAGATGTCACCAGCATAGCCAAGAGCCACACAAATGCAGGAAGCGTGCGAAAAGTCGAACCTGCATGGCTGTCGCCGGGCCTGAAGAGGCCCATCCTGTTGGAGGTTGCGTCAGGCAAGGTTTGCCCCCAACCACCGAGTGAATCTCACGGTTGAGTGAGCTGCAAGTTGGAAGGTACACGAAGATTGGAGATTGTCGAGAAGGTGCAGGTTGACTTCGGAGGACTTGCACTTCGGTGCCACATGGCAGCACAAGAACCATCGAGACTGAAGGAGACTTCGATTCGGTGAAATTCGAGTTCCGAATTTCACCCCTTCGAAATGCTACTCGAACATTCGAGAGTGTAGCGACTCGAGGTTACTTGTGCGACTCGATGTATTGCAGTTCATATTGCATGAATCATACTAAAAATCAGAGTTTCCTATACACGGTTGAACTCGACACAAAATCCAAAGAGCTCCTATCTTGCATTCAAGAGCACCACCTAGCGCGTGAACGCCTATATCTCGGCGGATACTTAGGCGATCGACGTGTTCTATGGCTTGATGGAAAGCCAACAGAGTGCTCTATCGTTTAGTACAACTTCTAGTTCCTGCAAATTAGAGGAGAGTCCTCTACAACAGCTGCGTCTGACGGGCGAGAGGGGAGGGGCGGGAGAGAGACGGGGGAGCAGCTGAGCACTGCGTGGTAGCCTTCGCCAAAGGCAATTGAGATGTCACCAACACAGCTAAGAGCCACGCAAACGTGGGAAACATGCAAAAAGTCGAACCTACATGGCTGCCGCCGGGCCTGAAGAGGCCCATCCCGTGCGGTCGTGCCACAGACGATCCATTTATCGTATAAATCGCTCGCTGCTGGTGAAAGCCCGCCCATGCTCGAATATGCGTTCTCAATCCAGCGTAGTCGTCGGCAACCGCGCTCGCCATGGCTCGGGGCAGGGAGGGGGCGTACTACGATGGTGTGCAGTAGGAGGGTTGGTGGATGCAGTCGGCGGGCATGCGTTGCGGCAGCCACAGGGTCAGAAGGGTGGAGCTTTTGGTTCCAAGTACCCACCATTGTCGACTCTCCTCTCCTCTTGTGGGCATGGAGGGACGGGAGCTGAGGGCGTGGAACAAGCACAGAGGTTCATGTACAGGCAAATGTCCCTCCGAAAACAGGTGAAGTCCAATTTCCTGAGCCCATTTGCACAAGTGGACCCAAGTGTGTATTGGCGTGGTTCCTGGGACCATTTGCAGTGTCCCCAAGAGCCAAGGATATCGAAGCTAGCTATGCGAAATATCACAGAAATTGTGGTACAACATGTCACACATGCACGAATTGGCACGAACAACCCAAATTCTTGTCCTGCAATTTCGTCTAGTACGTGGGTGTCGTTGGTGAAATGGTTCAGGGTTCATTCCAAGTACCCACTTCGCGCGCTACTGTATTAAATTTGTTGATTGTACTGGCAGGTCTGTCATAATGTTATATTGCTTACTTTGTGTAGGCTATAGTGGGGTAGCCCATAAGGGGTACAACCCAATTAGGGTTAGTACTTGTACCCAACTGTTTCATAGTTCATTCATTCTCGTTCATTCTTTTGACATAGTTTTAGAGCAAGTCCTTCGTTAGGACGAAATTTTTTTTGGGGCCCACCACAGTGCTGCCCCACTAGCCGCCCTGCTGGCTCACGCGCCGCCCTCTGCAGCCCTCGTTCCACACCTGCTGCCCCGTGCGCCGCCCTCTTGCGGCCCGCCCGTCGACCCTAGGCCCCACGCGCCCGCCCCTTGCGGCCCGCCCGTCGACCCTAGGCCCCGCGCTCCCGTCGACCCTAGGCCCCGGCCCGCCCGTCGCCCCTGCTGCACCGCGCGCCCGCCCGTCGACCCTAAGCCCCGGCCCGCCCGTTGCCCCTGCTGCCCCGCGCGCCCGCCCGTTGACCCTAGCCCCGGCCCGCCCGTCGACCCTAGGCCCCGCCCGCCCGTCGACTTTAGGCCCTGCCCGCCCGTCGACCCTAGGCCCCGGCCCCCCCGTCCCCCCTACTGCCCCGCGCGCCCGTCGACCCTAGGCACATGCCCGCCCGTCGCCCCTGCTGCCCCGCGTGCCTGTCGACCCTACGCCCCGGCCCGCCCGTCGACCCTAGGCCCTGTTGGTGCAACCCTACGGTTTGCATTCGGCTTGTTGTCCGTATGCGTGCATGCGTGTGTGCATGGAATGGTATGACGGCATGAAATAATATATATTTCATGCTTACAATAGTGTGTGAATGATGAGGCATGATTTTGAATGTGTGTGTCGAGTCAATAGCGAGTTATCGCTAGTCGCGTGTCACGTCGTCGTTTGCGTGTCGTGTGCGGTTTTCTATTTTGTCGTGTGTGGAACGTTTGGCTTGTCGCAGGTGTGCGCAGCAGAATTCCAAGAACTCAAGGAAGATTTTACCTTGAAGAACTAGAGCCTTGGTTTCAAGAATCAAGTGATTTCGAAGCTCTCCAAAAGGGTAAACTTTAAGATAGTGAGAATAGTTGCATTACTTTGTGTAGTGTAACATTTCTCTTGGTGTAGGCCCTTGTGGAGGGTAGTTTCGAGACCCTTCGTGGTTGGGGACAGTGTGGCACTGTTCCACATCACTGTACCTCGGCTCTTGGGGTTTGTAGGAGCTGGGAGTCATTCCCAACTCGTAACTCTTCCTAATTTGTGTTCTAAGTCTATAGTGGCTGCCATAGTGTCGTTCGTTCAAACCGACGCCGTGTCGTCAATTCTTAATGAAATCGTGAAATATAATTTTCTTAATGTAGGCGACGTTAAGACGCTCCAGATCCAAGTTGAATCAGGTCATTTGAAGCCGTGACCAGAACGCTATCAACGTTTGAAGCTGCTATGCAGAAATCCGACTGTGCACTCTATCTTTCGTTTTAGGCACATTCAAGCCTATTGTGACTATAACAGGCCCGGCCCGCCCATCGACCCTAGGCCCGGCCCGCCTCTCGCCCCTGCTGCCCCGAGCGCCCGTCGACCCTAGGCCCCAACCCGCCCGTCGACCCTAAGCCCGACCCGCGCGTCGACCCTAGGCCCGGCCCGCCCGTCGACCCTAGGCCCCGGCCCGCCCGTCGCCTCTGCTGCCCCGCGCGCCGCCCCTTGCGGCCCGCCCATCGACCCCAGGCCCCGCGTGCCGCCCCTTGCGGCCCGCCCCTCGCCCCTGCAGCCCGCGAGCCGCCCCTGCAGCCCTGCGCGCCGCCCTTGGTGGCCCTCTAGCCGACCCGGCTGCCATGCTAGCCGCCCCTTGCAGCCCTCTCGCAGCCCTTGCAGCCCCGCGCGCCGCCCCTAGGCCCGCCGGCCGCCCCTAGGCCCCCGAGCCGCCCCTCTTGCAGCCTGCGCACCGCCTCTTGCAGCCCGCTTGCCGCCCCTTGCTGCTGCCTTCCCTGTTCCCTGCGCTGCCCGGCTTCTGCCCGCCCTGCGTGCTGCGCCGCAATGGCTTCTCTTAGCGTTCTCGCGTTCGATCATGAGGGCCGCCCGATCCAGTTTGACACGTGGCTCGACGACCTGCAGGTGTACCTACTGAGCACTTCTAGAGACAGCGTTTCGTTGTTTGACCACACGTCTGGCGCCTCTCCCGCCCCTCTCGCCACAGCTGACAGTGCGACTCGCTCACAGTGGCTTACTCGTAACGCTGCTGCTCGCTTAGCCATTCGCAACCACCTGCCGTTAGCCGAATGCGCTCACTTCGGACAGCACAGGACTGCACATGCACTGTACGGCGCTGAAGTCGCCCGTTACTCCTCGCCTGCCACTGCTGCTCTAGGCCGTCTTCTACTGCCCTACCTGTCACACGGGCATGAGGGACGAGGCAGTAATGTGATTAAGAGAGCAGATAGGGAGCAGACGAACAGGGAGATGACGAAAAGACATGGGAAAATGGATTCAGCATATATTTGGATTGCACAGTGACTGCCATAAGGGACACCTCAAATTAGACATGGGAAATTGAGTTGAGTATTGACTCTTGCTGGCTCGATTCACTTGCGTGGAGCAAGAAAATCACCCCATCACGCAAATGCGGAAGATATTTCCTCCCCAGATATGCAATTCTTTCTTTGTGGGTACAAATCTAAAGGAGGTTTCATTACTTGTACTATGCAGCTCCAGTTTTCGTTACCTCTTGATGAGCTGTCCGCCTTTGCCACGGTAGAGGACCTGGTTACCCACCTCCGCACTAGCGACGCTCGCTACCGCGCTACCGTCCCAGCAGATTTCCTTGACACGAACCAGCCCTCGATGTTCATCACTCTCTACTTTACAGTCAGCCGCCTCCCTGACTCTCTTCGCTCTGTCAAGGACCAATTTCTCGCACTTGACCCCACAGTCCTCACTGTTGACCTACTCGAGCAGCACCTCTTTGCATCTGAGACTAGTGTAGTCACTGTAGGTGCTGCTCGTGGCACTCCTCGCACGCCCTTCTTTCAGGGGTGTTCTGTCAGAACATTATAGCTTATACATTTGTGTAGGCTGTAGTGGGGTAGCCCATAAGGGGTACAACCCAATTAGGGTTAGTACTTGTACCCAACTGTTTGCTAGTTCATTCATTGTCGTTCGTTATTTTGACATGGAATCAGAGCAGGTTCCTTGGGCCCACCACCTGCTACGTTGCTAGTACCCCCCTAGGCCCGTCGCCCCTAGGCCCGTCGACCCTAGCCTACGCGCCCGGCCCGTCGACCCTAGCTTACGCGTGCCCGGCCCGTCGACCCTAGCCTACGCGCCCGGCCCCGTCGGCCCCTCGCCGCGCGCCTGGCCCCGTTCCTAGCTCGCGCCCGGCCCCGTCGGCCCCTCGCCCCGCGCCCGGCCCCGTTTCTAGCCCGCGCCCGACCCCGTCCCTTGCCCGCGCCTGACCCCGTCGGCCCTTAGCCCCGCGCCCGGCCTCGTCCCTAGCCCAGCGCCCAGCCCCGTCCCTAGCCCGCGCCCGGCCGCGTCGCTCCCTAGCCCGCGCCCGGCTCCCACGTCGGCCCCTAGCCTCGCGCCCGGCCCCGTCCCTAGCCCGCGCCCGGCCCCCCACGACGACCCCTAGCCCGCGCCCGACCCCGTCCCTAGCCCGCGCCCGGCCCCGTTCCTAGCCAGCGACCGCCCCCCCCCCTCAGTCGGCCCCTAGCCCCGCGCCCGGCCCCGTCCCTAGCCCGCGCCCGGCACGCATGACGACTCCTAGCCCGCGCCCGGCCCCCTGTCGGCCCCTAGCCCCGCGCCCGGCCCCGTCCCTAGCCAGCGCCCGGCCACCTGTCGACCCTTAGCCCCGCGCCCGGCCCCGTCGGCCCCTAGCCCCGCGCCCGGCCTCGTCTCTAGCCCGCGCACCCGGCCCAGTCGACCCCTACCCCCTCGGCCTCTTAGCCCCACTGTCACTGCTGCTACTGCTACAGCGGCTACTGCTACTGCTACAGCTGCTACTGCTTCTCCTACGTACTGCACAGCTATGGCTTCGCTTCAGGTCCTTGCGTTTGATCATGAGGGTAGACCAGTTCCGTTTGACAAGTGGCTTGACGGCCTGCAGCTGTACCTATTGAGCGATTCTAAGGACAGTGTCTCGCTCTTTGACCTAGCGTCAGGCGCTGCTACTGCCCCTTCCGCCACAGCTGACAGTTCGACTCGCTCACAGTGGCTTACTCGCGACGCTGCTGCCCGCTTAGCCATTCGCAACCACCTACCATTAGCTGAATGCGCTCACTTCGGACAGCACAGGACAGCGCAGGCTCTGTACGACGCTGTAGTCGCCCGCTACTCCTCCCCTGCCACTGCTGCTCTAGGCCGCCTCCTTCTGCCCTACCTGTTCCCCGAGCTGTCCGCCTTTGCCACAGTCAAGGACCTGGTTTCCCACCTTCGCGCTAGTGACTCTCGCTACCGCGCTGCCGTTCTTGCTGAGTTCCTTGACAGGAACCCGCCCCCGATGTACATCACTCTCTACTTTATAGTCACCCGCCTCCCTGACTCTCTTCGCTCTGTCAGGGACCACTTCCTCTCTCTTGACCCCACCTTCCTCTCTGTTGACCTCCTCGAGCAGCATCTCCTCGCAGCTGAGACTAGTGCAGTTGCTGTAGGTGCTGCTCGTGGCACTCCGCGCCCGCCCTTCTTTGAGGGGTGTTCCCCCTCCCCCCTTGCCCCCTCCTACGCCTCTGCTGCTGCTGCAGACGTCTCTTTTCCTGAGGATGTCGGGGCTGCTTCTGCTAGTGCAAAGCGCCGCAGCAGCAAGGGCAAGGGTGGCCGAGGTGGTGGTGGTGGCAGCGGCGGTGGTGGAGATGGCAGCGGGAGTGGTGGTGGGGGCAGCAGTGGAGGTGGTGGCGGCGGTGGGACTGTTGGCGGGAGTGGGGGCTTTGGTGGCGGTGGTGGAGGCAGCGGTGGGAGTGGCGGCAGTGGAGGCGGTGGGACTGGTGGCGATGGGACTGGCGCTCGGCGTGTCGGTTCTGGGGGTGGCCAGCGTCAGCAGCAGCAGCGTTGGAGCGAGACCCCGTCTCCCCAGGAGCTTCGTGAGTGGTTTTTGCGTGGGGCGTCTGGGGGTAGTTGCCCGTATGTCATTCGCACGGGTGACCGTGCTGGTCAGACCTGCGGGCGGCTCCACACTCAGCACCGCTGCTTCTCCCGCCTCGACGACGCTTGGCGTGCTGAGTTTGGTGACGACGTCTAGCTCCCTCGCTGGGCAGATCTACTTAAGTCTAGGATTGCTATCTTTGACCTAGACTTTGATGCTATTATTTCTGCTATGTATGCTTTGTTTGTTAGTGCTGAGGGTGACTGTTACCGGTATGTGCCGCCTGACCCAGGTATAGCCGCTGCGGCTCTAGGTGCTAGTGGGTCTGGTACTCTCCCTGGTACTGCGCCTGCTGAGGCCTTGCACACCTTCACGTTGGACTCAGGCGCCTCGCGCTGTTTCTTTCGTGACAGCACCACCCTCACTCCTCTTCCTGCACCTGTCCCGGTCAGACTGGCTGACCCCTCCAGGGGACCGGTCGTGGCCCGCTCCTCCACTGTCCTCTCGTGTCCGGCGGTTCCGTCCGGCTCACTCTCAGGTCTTCACCTCCCCTCGTTCTCTACAAACTTGGTGAGTACCGCTGCCCTCCAGGATGCGATGGTCACTACCACCACTCTTGGGGGTCAGCGTGTGTCGATCTCCACGTGCACACAGACGGGGCTTCACCTGGCCACGTTCACTCGTCGGCCAGGGTCGAGTCTATACACATTCGCTACCGAGCCTTCTCAGGTAGCTGCGTCTGCTCAGGTATCTGCGTCAGGTCAAGTAGCCGCCTCTTGCTCGTGTCGCCTCCTGTCGCACCAGACTCTTCTGTGGCACCACCGCCTTGGTCACCCCTCCCTGCCTCGCCTTCGTGGCATGCACTCTCGTCTTCTTGTCTCTGGTCTCCCCAGGTCTCTGCCTCCCCTGCCGCCCTCGCCTGCCCCGCCCTGCCTCCCTTGCGTCGAGGGGCAGCAGCGCGCCGCTCCTCACTCCTCGTTTCCCCCGACGACTGCTCCTCTGCAGACTCTCCACATGGACGTGTGGGGCCCAGCCCGCGTCAGTGGACAGAGCCGTGAGCAATACTTTCTGCTGGTAATTGACGACTACACGCGCTACACCACGGTCTTCCCCTTGCGCAGCAAGGGTCAGGTCGTTGATGTCTTGATCCCTTGGGTCCGCACAGTCCGTCTCCAGCTCCGCGAGCGTTTCGGCCAGGACCTTCCTGTCCTGCGTCTGCACTCTGACAGAGGTGGTGATTTCTCCTCCACCCTCTCGCGGGACTTTTGTCGTGGGGAGGGCATTCTCCAGTCGTTCACGCTTTCGGCCTCCCCGCAGCAAAATGGGGTTGCTGAGCACTGCATTGGCTTAGTCATGGAGGTGGCTCGTACCTCCATGATCCACACAGTTCCTCCCCATTTTCTGTGGCCGTTTGCGGTCCGGTACGCTGCGCATCAGCTCAACCTCTGACCCCATGTCTCCTTGCCGGAGACCTCGCCCACACTGCGTTGGACGGGGGAGGTTGGCGATGCGTCGGTGTTCCGGGTTAGGGGATCTCGTGCCTGTGTTTGCGATACGTCAGCGGACAAGCTCTCCCCCTGTGCTATCCCCTGCCTCTTCCTTGGCTTTGTCCCCGACGCTCCTGGCTGGCAGTTTTACCACCCCACCTCGCACCGTGTCTTCCCCTCTCAGGACGTCACGTTTGACAAGTCGGTTCCCATTTACCGCCTCTTCCCCTATCGCTCTGCCCCTACCCCATCCCCGCCGCTCTTCCTTGCTCCCGGTCCCCCTCCGGTAGACCCCCTCCCGCCCCAGGGTCCTGCTCCCTCAGGTGTGTCTCAGGTAGACCCTCTCCCTGGTCCTGCGCCTGTTCAGGTAGCTGTCGACTCAGGTGCTGCTCGAGGTGCTGCGTCTGGGGGTGCGGAGCGTGGGGGTGCGGAGTCTGAGGGTGCTAAGACGGGGGTACTGAGCCTGGGGGTGTTGAGACTGGGGGTGCTGAGCCTGGGGGTATTGCGACTGGGGGTGCTGAGCCTGAGGGTGTTGAGCCTGGGGGTGCTGCGTTGGAGGGTGCGGAGTCTGGAGGTGCGGAGCCTCAGGGTGCTGCTTTGTCTGGAGGTTCTGCTGGTGCTTCGCCGAGCCTGTCTCCGCAGCAATTGCGTGAGTGGTTTGTTTGGCGTACGCGCCTTCGGAGTGGAGCTTCTGGAGCGGGAGGTGCTGGCCCTGCTGGAGCTCGAGGTACTGGAGATGCTGCTGGAGCTGGTGTTACTGGAGGTACTGCGACCACTGGTCCTGGAGGTGCTCGTACCCGGGGTACTGGAGCTGCCGAGACTGGTGGTGTTGAGGGTGCTGGAGCTGGAGACCTTACAGAGTCTGGTACTACTTGCGCTGGTGACGATGAAGCTGGAGGAGCTGGAGTTGGTGGCCCTGGCGCGGGTGGCGCTGGAGTTGGAGGCCCTGGTGTTGGAGGTGCTGGAGCTGGAGCAGCTGGAGCTGTTGACCCTGGTGGCGCTGTGCGACCTCGACCGTACTTTGTTCCCCTGCTCCAGCAGGTTCTTGGTACCCCGCCTTCTGCTGCCCTTACTCCTCCCCTCCTGTGTTCCCCGCCTGACCAGTCGCAGCCGCCGTTACAGCCGGCCTCTCCACTGCCTGCTCCTTCTCCTTACACTGAGCAGTCCGGCGGTCTTACAGAGCGTCGTGAGCCTGCGTCTTGTCCTGTCTCGCCTGTTTGCACTGCTCATCGCGTTCCTCGTTCGCGTCCTCCTCCTGTCTCTGGCACGCACGCTATGACCCTTCGTCCTTCCTCTGTTCCTCTACGTGTTCCTCTGCCTGCTCCTCCTGAGTCCTCTCTTCCTGAGGTTCCTGACCCTGAGTCTGACCGCACTCGTGCTGCAAGTCCCACTGTCTCTCGTCTCCTAGCCACTGCTGTCACTGACCCTTCTTTTGAGTCTGCTGCTGCGTCTCCTCTCGTTGGTGAGCTGCTTGACTTTGCTGCTGCCTGTCGTCTACACTACGCCACTGCTCTTGTTGTTGTGTCTGCGTCTGCCAGTCCTCCGTCCGTCGGGGGTGAGTGTGCTCTTGGCACGGACGTCCTTGAGGACAGGCAGGAGGACATTGAGTGTCTTGCAGCTGCTGCACCTCGTTTCGCTTCCATGCTGCTTGCCCCTGAGGGAGACCCGGATGCTCCAGACATCCCGACCCCACGCTCTTACGCAGAGGCGATAGAGGGTCCTTACTCCTCTCAGTGGCAGGCAGCTATGGATGCCGAGATGGCATCCTGGAAGTCCACAGGCACCTACGTCGACGAGGTTCCCCCACCTGGGGCGAACATAGTCGATGGCATGTGGATCTTCAGGGTGAAGCGGCCGCCGGGTTCTCCGCCTGCCTTCAAGGCACGTTACGTTGCTAGAGGCTTCAGTCAGCGACAGGGAGTTGACTACTTCCAGACCTTCTCCCCCACCCCGAAGATGACTACTCTTCGGGTGTTGCTGCACGTCGCTGCTCAGCGTGACTACGAGTTGCACTCTCTGGACTTCAGCACAACTTTCCTGCAGGGCAGCCTGCGCGAGGAGATCTGGCTGCGCCGCCCACTTGGTTTCATTGGGACGTTTCCTGCAGGTACCCAGTGGAGCCTCCGCTGGCCAGTCTACGGTCTCCGCCCGGCGCCTCGCGAGTGGCACGACACACTGAGGACTACACATGCGGCTCTTGGGTTTGCTCCTTCTACTGCGGACCCGTCGCTGTTTCTACGCACCGACACCTCGCTGCCGCCGTTCTACGTCCTCAGGTACGTCAACGACCCCGTCTTTGCCACTGCTTACACTGAGGCACTGACCCTTGTGAAGTCCGAGCTGCAAAAGAGACACACCTGCACTGACCTGGGTGAACTGCGCAGCTATCTTGGCCTGCAGATCACCCGGGACAGAGCACGGCGCACCATCACACTGACTCAGTCACACATGGTGCACCAGGTCCTTCAGCGCTTCGGCTTCCAGTTCTCCTTGCCACAGCCCACTCCTCTGTCTACCAGCCACTCGCTCTCAGCTCCACCTTCGGACGAGTCCGTATAGCCGAGTGGTCCGTACCCAGAGCTTGTGGGTTGCCTCATGTACCTGATGACTTGCACACGACCTGACCTCGCGTACCCTCTCAGCCTTCTGGCTCGCTACGTGGCTCCCGGTAGGCACCGAAAGGTGCACTGGGATGCTGCGAAAAGGGTACTGCGTTACCTGTGCAGTACGTCGGGCATGGGGCTTGTGCTTGGAGGACGGGGTCCAGTTGTTCTCACCGGTCACGCAGACGCCTCCTGGGTTGACAACTCAGCTACGCAGCGGTCGTCACAGGGTTACACCTTCACCCTTGGTTCCGGCTCGGTTTCTTGGCGGTCTACCCGCTCGTCTTCAGTTCTCTGCTCCAGTTGTGAGGCTGAGATCTACGCCGGGGCCATGGCTGCTCAGGAGCTACGCTGGCTACCTACCTGCTGACCGACTTGGGAGAGCAGCCTCGTTCGCCTCCAGTTTTGTACGTAGACAACAAGGCCATTATTGCCTTGTGTCAGGAGCACAGACTGGAGCACAGAACGAAGCACATCGCTCTGCGATACTTCCTTGCCCGAGATTTGCAGCAGCGTGGCCAGCTTCGTCTTGCGTACGTGGCCACTCGGGCCAACACTGCTGATGTCTTCACCAAGGCACTTCCGCCTGGTGATCATCAGCGCTTTACTTCTGTGTTAGGCCTTGTGCCTACTTTGCCTCACTTGCTTACTGCTTGATTCTGCTCGTACTGTGATCTGTATATATACCTGCATGCTTGCACTTGCTAGTGTATAATCACTGTATTGTTGTTCTCTTTATATATCTCTACATGTGAACTGGCCTTGTGGCCCTTTGCTTGTTCTCGGACTGTGTGGTGACTTTGTGATCCACCCTGAGCTTGCTTTGCTTTTCTTGACTGGTCTTGTGACCACTTGTTCTCCCCCACTTTGCCTATAGGGGTGTGTCAGAATATTATAGCTTATACATTTGTGTAGGCTATAGTGGGGTACAACCCAATTAGGGTTAGTACTTGTACCCAACTGTTTGCTAGTTCATTCATTCTCGTTCGTTATTTTGACATGTTCCCCCCTCCCCCCTTGCCCCCTCCTACGCCTCTGCTGCTGCTGTTGACGTCCTTGGTGTTGAGGACGTCGGGGCTGCTTCTGCTAGTGGGAAGCGCCGCAGCACCAAGGGCAAGGGTGGCAGGGGTGGGGGCGGTGGCAGCGAGGGTGGTGGTGGGGGCAGCAGTGGAGGTGGTGGTGGCAGTGGAGGTGGTAGCGGTAGTGGGAGTGGTGGCGGGAGTGGAGGCTTTGGTGGGGGCGGTGGTGGCAGCGGTGGGGGTGGCGGTAGCGGCGGCAGTGGTAGTGGTGGCGATCAGGCAGGAGCTACTCAGCGTGGAGGTTCTGGAGGAGGTCAGAGGCAGCAGCAGCAGTGTCCGAGCGAGACCCCGTCGCCCAAGTAGCTTCATGAGTGGTTTTCTCAGCGTGGGGCGTCTGGGGGTAGTGGTAGCTGCTCGTATGTCATTCGCACGGGTGATCGTGCTGGTCAGACATGCGGGAAGCCTCACACTCAGCACCGCTGCTTCTCCCGCCTCGACGACGCTCGGCACGCAAAGTTTGATGACGAGGCCGAGCGCCCCTGCTGGGCAGAGCTGCTTAGGTCTGGAGTTGCTATCTTTGACCTAGACTATGATGCTATCCTTGCTGCTATGTATGCCTATTCTGTTAGTGCTGAGGGTGACTGTTACCTGTGTGAGCCGCCTGACCCAGGTATAGAGGCTGTTGCTCTAGGTGCTAGTGAGTCTGCTCTCCCTGGTACTGCGCTTGTTGAGGCCTTGCACACCTTTACACTTGACTCAGGTGCTTCACGCTGTTTCTTTCACGACAGCACCACCCTCACTCCTCTCTTTGCACCTGTACCGGTCAGGCTGGCTGACCCCTTCGGGGGTCCAGTCCTTGCCCGTTCCTCCACTGTTCTCCCGTGTCCGGCGGTTCCGTCCGGCTCACTGTCAGGCCTTCATCTCCCCTCGTTCTCTACGAACTTGGTGAGTACCGCTGCCCTCCAGGATGCGATGGTCACTACCACCACTCTTGGGGGTCAGCGTGTGTCGATCTGCGCGTGTACACGGACGGGCCGTCACCTAGCCACGTTCACTCGTCGGCCTGGGTCGAGTCTGTACACACTGGCTACCGAGCCTTCTCAGGTAGCTGCGTCTGCCCAGGTGTCCGCGTCCAGTCCAGTAGCACCCCCTTGCTCGTGTTGCCTCTTGTCGCACCAGACTCTCCTGTGGCACCACCGTCTTGGTCAACCCCCCCTGCCACGCCTTCGTGGTATGCACTCCCGCCTCCTTGTCTCTGGTTTTCCCAGGTCTCTGCCTCCCCTCCCTCCCTCGCCTGCCCCGCCCTGCCTTCCTTGCGTCGAGGGGCGGCAGCGTGCCGCTCCTCACTCCTCCTCTTTTCCCCCGACGACTGCTCCCCTGCAGACTCTCCACATGGACGTGTGGGGCCTAGCCCGCGTCAGTGGACAGGGCCGCGAGTGCTACTTTCTGCTGGTAGCTGACGACTACACGCGCTACACCACGGTCTTCCCCTTGCGCAGCAAGGGTGAGCTCCCTGATGTCTTGATCCCTTGGATCCTGTCAAACTTATATATGCTATAGTCTATTTAGGCTGTAGTGGGGTAGTCCTTAGAGGGTACAACACTTTTGTGTTTCCTACTTGTACCCATCTCATTTCTAGTTCATCCATTCCACTTATTATTCTCACATGGTATAGAGCAGGTTCCCTAGTGGAACTTTTTAGGGCCCACCACTACCAAAAGTTTTTTTTTCCTTACCTGCCCGAGGCGCGTTTCGCTTCTGTCCTAGCAGCGCCCCGTGCGCCTGCCCTTCGCGGCCCTTCGAGGCCCCTTGCGGCCTTCGCGGCCCCCGTTCGCGGCCCTTCGCGGCCCCTCACGGCCCGTCGCGGCCCCTCGCGACCCTTCGCGGCCCCCTCACGGCCCTTCGTGGCCCCTCGCGGACCTTCACGGCCCCTTCACGGCCCTTCGCGGCCCCTTGCGCGGCCCTTCGAGGCCCCTTCATGGCCCTTCGCGGCCCTCTGCGGCACTTCGCGGCCCCCCTTCCGGCCCCCCCGCTGATGCGCCCCTGCACACGAGCTGCTGGCGCTGTCCCTGCACGCGAGCCCCTGCCGGCCCCTGCTGGCGCGGCCCCAACTGGCGCGACCCCAACTGGAGCGGACCCTGCTGGCGCGCCCCTGCCGGCCCCTGCACGCGCGCCCCTGCCGGCCCCTGCACGCGAGCCCCTGCCGGCCCCTACTGGCGCGGCTCCAACTGGCGCGGCCCCAACTGGAGCGGCCCCTGCTGGCGCGCCCTTGCAGGCCCCTGCACGCGAGCCCCTGCCGGCCCCTACTGGCGCGCCCCCCCCCCTCCCCACAGTCCCGGCCCGCCCCTGCACCCGTTTCTGGTAAGCCGAGCAGCGCCACCCAGCCGAGCCGCGCTTCCCAGCCGAACCGAGCCGCCCAGCCGAGCCGCGCAGCCCAGCCGAGCCGCGCCGCCCAGCCGAGCCGCGCCGCCCAGCACTGACTTGCGCTACTGCTGCTACTGCTGCTACTGCTGCTACTACAGCTACTGCTGCTACTGCTACTACTGCTGCTACTGCTACTATGGCTAGTCCGACTGTTCTCACCTATGATGCTGAGGGACGTGCAGTTGATTTTGACGTATGGGTTGACGACCTACAGCTCTTTCTTCAGTGTGATTCTAGGGATGGGGTATCCCTTTTTTATCACACGTCAGGTGTTTCCACTGCTCCTGCTGCCACTGCTGACAGTACTGTTCGCTCGCAGTGGACCACTCGTGACGCTGTTGCTCGTCTTGCTGTTCGTAGTCACCTACCGTCTGCTGAGCGCGCGCACTTTGGCCAGTACAAGACTGCTCAGTCTTTGTACGACGCTGTAGTTGCGCGCTACTCCTCCCCTGCCACTGCTGCCCTCAGTCGCCTCATGCTGCCGTACCTCTTCCCTAACCTTGCTGCCTTTGCCACTGTCGCCGACCTAGTTGCTCACCTTCGCGCTAGTGACGCCCGCTACCGCGCTGCCCTTCCCACTGAGTTCTGTGCCAAGAACCCCCCCCCCATGTACATCACCCTTTACTACCTAGTTACTCGCCTCCCTGACTCTCTCTCTTCAGTCAGGGACCACTTTCTCTCCCTTTGCCCCACCGAGCTGACTGTCGACCTGCTAGAGGAGCGCCTTACTGCAGCTGAGAAGAGTATCTTAGCTGTAGGTGCTTTTCGCGGCGACCGTCGCACCCCCTTCTTTGAGGGGTGTTCCCCTGTCCCCCTTCTCCCCTCTGTTGCTTCTACTGCTGCTGTCGACCTCGTTGGTGCTGAGGAGGTCGGCGCTGCGTCTGCCCCTAGTGGGAGACGCCGCACCAGCAAGAGCAAGGGGAGCAAGGGTGGTGGTGGGGGCGGCGGGGGCAGCGGTGGAGGGGGTGGAGGCGGCGGCGGAGGTGGCGGTGGAGGTGGGGGTGGTGCCGGGAGTGGAGGCGTCAGTGGCGGCAGTGGAGGTCGTGGCGGCGGTGGCGGAGGAGGTGGAGGCAGCGGCAGCGGCGGAGGTGGTGCTGGTCGAGGTACAGCCGCGCAGCATGGAGGCTTTGGTGGCAGCCAGCGCCAGCAGCAGCAGCGCACCCGTGAGACCCCATCGGTTCAGCAGCTTCGTGAGTGGTACGCTGGGCGTGGGAGGTCTGGGGGTGCAGGTCCCTACACTTACGTTCTTCGCACCGACACTCGTAGTGGGGAGGTGTGTGGGCTTCCGCACACCACGCAGCGCTGCTTCGGTCGCTTGACTGACGCTTGGCATACCCAGTTTCCTGACGCCGTTGAGCTTCCTCGTTGGCATGATCTGCTTCTGCAGAATGTGCCTATCTTTTCTCTAGACTTTGATGCTATCCTTGCTGCCATGTATGCTCTTGCTGATAGTGCTGAGGGTGACTGTTACCTGAGTGTCCCGCCCGACCCGGGCATTGCGGCTGCTGCTCTAGGGGCTAGTGCGTCTGCTGCTCCAGGTGCTGGTGTGTCTGCTGCTCCAGGTGCTGGTACGTTTGCTCTCTCTGGTACAGCACCTACTGAGTCCTTACACACTTTCACACTTGACTCTGGTGCTTCGCGCTCTTTCTTTAGAGACAGCACCACGCTCACGCCGCTCAGTCGGCCTGTTGCGGTCTCCCTGGCTGACCCCTCAGGGGGCCCAGTCCTTGCACACTCCTCTACAGTTTTACCGTGTCCTGCGGCCCCGTCGGGCTTGCTGTCGGGACTCCACCTCCCCTCGTTCTCTACGAACTTGGTGAGTGGAGCTGACCTCCAGGACGCGTGGGTGGACCAGTTCACCCCTGGAGGTCAGCGTGTGACCCGCTGCATTTGCTCTCGGACGGGCCGCCACCTGGCCACGTTCACCCGTCGGCCAGGGTCGAGTCTGTACACACTGACTACTGCACCTCCTCCGGTCCCTGCGTCTGGTCAGGTAGCTGCGTCTAGTCAGGTGTTTGCTGCCGCGTCCAGGTCTAGTCCTGCGTCTGCCCCCTGCTCGTGTCGTCCTCTGGTGCACGAGACTCTCCTGTGGCACCACCGCCTTGGTCACCTCTCCCTGCCTCGTCTTCGAGGTATGGCCTCCCGTGCTCTTGTCTCTGGACTCCCCAGGTCCCTCCCTTCCCTTCCTCCGGGGCCTGCCCCCACCTGTGTTCCTTGTGTCAAGGGCCGGCAGCGCGCCGCTCCCCACTCCTCCTCGTTTCCTCCGACTGAGGCCCCTCTGCAGACTCTTCACATGGACGTGTGGGGCCCAGCCCGCGTCCGTGGACAGGGTCACGAGCACTACTTCCTGCTGGTCGTTGACGACTACTCGCGTTACACCACTGTCTTCCCCTTGCGCAGCAAGGGTGAGGTCACTGAGGTGTTGATCGACTGGATCCGCGGTGCTCGTCACCAGCTCAGTGAGAGTTTCGGCTCAGACCTTCCTATTCTGCGTCTGCACTCAGACAGAGGTGGGGAGTTTTGAGAGCCTTCTGTCGTTCTGAGGGCATCCGCCAGACGTTCACGCTTCCGGCCTCCCCACAGCAAAATGGGATTGCTGAGCGCCGCATTGGCATGGTCATGGACGTCGCTCGTACGTCCATGATCCATGCGGCTGCTCCCCATTTTCTGTGGCCGTTCGCAGTTCAGTACGCTGCGCATCAGATCAACCTTCAGCCTCGTGTCTCCTTGCCGGAGACCACACCTACTCTACGGTGGACAGGGAAGGTTGGCGATGCGTCAGCGTTCCGTGTGTGGGGATCTCGAGCTTTTGTCCGCGATACTACAGCGCACAAGCTGTCCTCCCGTGCCGTTCCCTGTGTCTTCCTTGGCTTCCCTCCTGACGCACCCGGGTGGCAGTTCTACCACCCCACTTCGCGTCGTGTACTGTCCTCTCAGGACGTCACGTTTGACGAGTCGGTGTCGTACTACCGTCTTTTTCCCTACCGCACTGCCTCTCCCCCCCCCCCCCGCCGCTCCTCCTCGCACCAGGTACTCCCCCGGTAGACCCCCTCCCCCCCCAGGGTCCTGCCCCCTCAGGTGTGTCCCAGGTAGACCCTGCCGAGCCGGTCGAGGTAGCTGTCGACTCAGGTGCTGCTAGGGGTGCTGAGCCTGCGGGTGCTGAGACTGGGGGTGCTGAGTCTGGGGGTGCTGAGCCTGGGGGTGCTGAGTCTGGGCGTGTGGAGCCTGCGGGTGATGTGTCTGGAGGTGCTGAGCCTGCGCGTGCTGCGTCCGGAGGTGCTCACGGTGTCCCGTCGCGGCGGGAGCCTCTCTCTCCACAGCAGCTTCGTGAGTGGTACTCTCGGCGCTGTCGAGGTGCTGCTGGAGCTTCTGGAGGTGCTGCTGGGGCTTCTTGAGGTGCTGCTGGAGCTGGAGGTCCTGCTGGAGGTGCTGCTGGTGCTGGAGGTGCTGCTGGAGGTGCTGCTGGTGCTGGAGGTGCTGCTGGAGGTGCTGCTGGTGCCGGAGGTGCTGCTGGAGCTGCTGGAGGTGCCGCTGGTGCTGGAGGTGCTGCTGGTGCTGGAGGTGCTGCTAGAGCTTCTGGAGGTGCTGCTGGTGCTGGTGCTGCTGGAGGTGCTGCTGGTGCTGGTGCTGCTGGAGGTGCTGCTGGTGCTGGAGGTGCTGCTGGTGCTGGAGCGGCTGGAGGTGCTGCTGGGACTGGAGACCCTAGGGCTGAGGGTACCAGTTCTGTCTCTGTCTGTGCGACCGCGGCTGTACTACGTTCCGCTTCTTCAGCAGGTTCTTGGCTCCCCGCCTTCTCCTGGTCCTCCTCCTCCTCCTTCCCTGAGTCCACTGCCTGTCCCGTCTCAGTCGCAGTTCCAGCCGGCCTCTCCGCTGCCTGGTCCTTCTCCTTACTCTGGACCGACTAGAGGTCTTACGGAGCGTCGTGAGCCTGAGTCGCGTCCTGTGTCGCCTGTGTCTCGTTCTACGTCGCCTGTCCGTTCTGTTCGCGTTCGTCGTGTTTCGCGTCCGCGTCCTCCTCCTGTCCCTGGCACTCACTCTATGACTCTGCGTCCTTCCACTGCTCCACAGCGTGTCCCTCTGCCCTCTCCTCCTGCGTCCTCTCTTCCTGCCGGTCCGGACCCTGCGTCTGACTCTCTCCGTGCTGCTTGTCCAGCTGTCACGCGCTTTCTGGCCACTGCTGTCACTGACCCTTTGTTTGAGTCCACTGTTGCGTCTGCTCTCGTTGCTGAGCTTGTTGACTTTGCTGCTACCTGTCGCCTAGACTTCACCACTAGCCTTGTTGCTGAGTCTACGTCTCTGTCTGTCTGTCCTCCGTCCGTCGGGGGTGAGTGTGCTCTTGGCACGGACGTTCTTGAGGACAGACAGGAGGAGTTTGAGTGCTTTGCTGCTTCTGTACCTCATCTCGTGTCCATGCTGCTTGCTCCTGAGGGAGACCCGGATGCACCAGACATCCCGACCCCGCGCTCTTACGCAGAGGCGATAGAGGGTCCCTACTCCTCTCAGTGGCAGGCAGCCATGGACGCCGAGATGGCTTCCTGGAAGTCCACAGGCACCTACGTCGACGAGGTTCCCCCGCCTGGGGCGAACATCGTCAGTGGCATGTGGATCTTCAGGGTGAAGCGGCCGCCGGGTTCTCCGCCTGTCTTCAAGGCGCGTTACGTTGCTCGTGGCTTCAGTCAGCGACAGGGAGTTGACTTCTTTCAAACCTTCTCCCCTACCCCGAAGATGACCACTCTTCGGGTACTGCTGCACGTTGCTGCTCAGCGTGACTACGAGCTCCACTCGCTTGACTTCAGCACAGCCTTCCTGCAGGGCAGCCTGCACGAGGAGATCTGGCTGCGCCGCCCACCTGGCTTCACTGGGTCGTTTCCTGCTGGTACCCAGTGGAGCCTCCGGCGGCCAGTCTACGGTCTCCGCCAGGCACCCCGTGAGTGGCACGACACACTTAGGACGACTCTTGCTTCTCTTGGTTTTGCTCCTTCCTCTGCTGACCCTTCTCTGTTTCTACGCACTGACACTACTCTGATGCCGTTCTACGTTCTCGTGTACGTAGACGACCTCGTCTTTGCTACTGCTGACACTGAGGGACTCGCCCACGTGAAGTCCGAGCTGCAGAAGAGACACACGTGCACAGACCTGGGTGAGCTGACAAGCTATCTTGGCTTGTGGATCACCCGGGACAGAGCACAACGCACCATTACCTTGACACAGTCACACATGGTGCAGCAGGTCCTTCAGCGCTTCGGCTTCACGTACTCCTCGCCACAGTCCACTCCTCTGCCTACCGGTCACTCGCTCTCAGCTCCACCTTCGGACGAGTCCGTAGAGCCGAGTGGCCCGTATCCAGAGCTTGTGGGCTGCCTCATGTACCTGATGACTTGCACACGACCTGACCTCACATACCCTCTCAGCCTTCTGGCTCGCTACGTGGCTCCCGGTAGGCACCGAAAGGTGCACTGGGATGCTGCGAAGAGGGTGATGCGATACTTGTGCAGTACATCGGGCATGGGGCTCGTGCTTGGAGGACGGGCTCGAGTTGTCCTCACTGGTCACGCTCACGCCTCCTGGGTTGACGACTTGGCTACGCAGCGGTCGTCACAGGGTTACACCTTCAGTCTTGGCTCCAGTTCTGTCTCTTGGCGGTCTACCCGCTCTTCTTCTGTTCTCGGCTCCAGTTGTGAGGCTGAGATCTACGCTGGGGCCATGGCTGCACAGGAGCTTCGCTGGCTCACCTACCTGCTGACCGACTTGGGAGAGGCGCCTCGTTCTCCTCCAGTTCTGTACGTCGACAACAAGGCCATGCTGGCCTTGTGTCAGGAGCACAGATTGGAGCACAGAACAAAGCACATTGCTCTGCGCTACTTCCTTGCTCGAGATTTGCAGCAGCGTGGCCAGCTTCGTCTTGCTTACGTGGCCTCTCAGGCCAACACTGCTGATGTTTTCACCAAGGCACTTCAGCCTTGTGATCATCAGCGTTTCTGTACTGTGTTAGGCCTTGTACCTACTGTGCCTCACTTGCTGACTTCTTGACTCTGCTTGTACTGTACTCTATATACTTAAACCTGCATGCTTACACTTGCTAGGTAGTGTTCACTGTATTGTTTGCTTTCCTTTATATACCTCTGCATGTGAACTGGCCTTGTGGCCCCTTTTGCTTGTGCTCAGATTGCGTGGTGACTTTGTGATCCACCCTGAGCTTGCTTTGCTTTCTTGACTGGTCTTGTGACCCCTTGTTCTCCCCCACTTTGCCTATGGGGGTGTGTCAAACTTATATATGCTATAGTCTATTTAGGCTGTAGTGGGGTAGTCCTTAGAGGGTACAACACTTTTGTGTTTCCTACTTGTACCCATCTCATTTCTAGTTCATCCATTCCACTTATTATTCTCACAGATCCGTGCAGTCCGTCTCCAGCTCCGCAAGCGGTTTGGCCAGGACCTTCCTATCATGCGTCTGCAGTCTGACAGAGGTGGTGAGTTCTCCTCCGAACTCTTGCGGGACTTTTGTCGTGGGGAGGGCATTCTCCAGTCGTTCACGCTTCCGGCCTCCTTGCAGAAAAATGGGATTGCTGAGCGCCGCATTGGTTTAGTCATGGAGGTCGCTCGTACCTCCATGATCCATGCGGCTGCTCCCCATTTTCTGTGGCCGTTTGCGGTCCGGTACGCTGCGCATCAGCTCAACCTCTGGCCCCGTGTCTCCTTGCCGGAGACTTTGCCGACACTGCGTTAGACGGGTGAGGTTGGCGATGCATCGGTGTTTCGGGTCTGGGGTTCTCGTGCCTTTGTTCGCGATACGTCCGCGGACAAGCTCTCCGCCCGCGCTATACCCTGCGTCTTCCTTGGCTTTCCCCCGGACGCGCCTGGCTGGCAGTTTTACCACCCCACCTTGTGCCGTGTCTTCCTCTCTCTGGACGTCACGTTTGACGAGTCGGTTCCCTTTTACCGTCTCCTCCCCTACCGCTCTGCCCCTCCCCCACCCCCGCCGCTCTTCCTTGCCCCCGGTCCCCCTCCAGTAGACCCCCTCCCCCCCCAGGGTCCTGCTCCCTCAGGTGTGTCTCGGGTAGACCCTCTCCCTGGTACTATTCCTGTAGAGGTAGCTGTCGGCTCAGGTGCTGCCCGAGGTGCTGCGTCTGGGGGTGCTGCGTCTGGGGGTGCTGAGCCTGGGGGTGCTGAGTCTGAGGGTGCCGGGTCTGGGGGTGCTGAGCCTGGGGGTGCTGAGCCTAGGGGTGCGGAGCCTAGATGTGCTGAGCCTGAGGGTGTGGAACCTGGGGGTGCTGAGTCTGAGGGTGCGGAGTCTGGGGGTGCTGAGCCTCGGGGTACTGCTTCTTCTGGAGGTCCTGCGGGTGCTTCGCCACGACTGTCTCCCCGGGCAGAGCCTCTCTCCCTGCAGCAGCTGCGCGAGTGGTTTGCTCAGCGCACCCATCTTCGGAGTTGAGCTGCAGGAGCTGGATTCTCTTCCGCTGGTGACACTGGAGCAGGAGGTGTTGGAGTTACTGCTGGAGCTGGTGGTACCAGAGGTGCTGCAGCTGCTGGTGCTGGAGGTGCTCGTACCAGGGGTACTGAAGCTGCCGGGACTAGTGGTGTTGGGTGCGCTGGAGCTAGAGACCGTGCGGAGCCTGGAGGCACTGGAGCTGGAGGCACTGGATCTGGTGGCGCTGGAGCTGGAGGAGCTGGAGCTGGTGACACTGGAGCTGTTGGCGCTGGAGCTGGAGGAACTCGCGCTGGTGGCGCTGGCACTAGAGGAGCTGGAGCTGGAGACACTGGGACGGTTGACCCTGGAGCTGGAGGTGCTGGAGCTGGGGGTGCTGTGTCTGGCGGTACTGGTGCTGGAGGCACTGTGCGGCCGCGACCGTACTTCGTTCCCCTACTTGAGCAAGTTCTTGGTCTCTCGTCTTCTACTGGCCTTACTCCTCCCTTACTGTGTCCACCGCCTAACTAGTCGCAGCCGCCGTTACAGCCAGCCTCCCCACTGCCTGCTCCTTCTTCTTACACTGAGCAGACTGAAGGTCCTACAGAGCATCGTGAGCCTGAGTCTCGTCCTGCCTCGCCTGTTCGCACTAGTCGAAGGGTACCTCGTCTTCGTCCTCCTCCTGTCCCCGGCACTCACGCTATGGCACTTCGTCCTTCCTCTGTTCCACTGCGTGTTCCTCTGCCGCCACCTCCTGGGTCGTCTCTTCCTACAGTCCCTGACCTCCCTGACCCTGAGTCTGACCTTGCTCGTGCTGTCAGTCCCACTTTCTCTTGTCTCCTCGCCACTGTTCTCACTGACCCTTCTTTTGAGTCCACTGCTGCGTCTGCCCTCGTTGCTGAGCTAGTTGACTTTGCTGCAACCTGTCGTTTGGACTACGCCACTAGTCTTGTTGCTGAGTCTGAGTCTGCAAGTCCTCCGTCCGTCGGGGGTGGGTGTGCTCCTGGCACGGACGTCCTTGAGGATAGGTAGGAGGACCTTGGGTGTCTTGCAGCTGCTGTACCTCGTTTCGCTTCCATGCTGCTTGCCCCTGAGGGAGACCCGGATGCACCAGACATCCCGACCCTGCGCTCTTACGCAGAGGCAATTACGGGTCCTTACTCCTCTCACTGGCAGGCAGCCATGGATGCCGAGATGGCATCCTGGAAGTGGATTTTCAGGGTGAAACGGCTGCCGGGTTCTCCGCCTGCCTTCAAGGCGCGTTACGTTGCTCGAGGCTTCAATCAGCGACAGGGGGTCGACTACTTCCAGACCTTCTCCCCCACCCCGAAGATGACCACTCTTCAGGTGTTGATGCACGTCGCTGCTCAGCGTGACTATGAGCTGCACTCTCTGGACTTCAGCACAGCTTTCTTGCAGGGCAGCCTGCTCGAGGAGATCTGGCTGCGCCGCCCACCTGGCTTCATTGGTTCGTTTCCTGCAGGTACCCAGTGGAGCCTCCGGCGGCCAGTCTACGGTCTCCGCCAGGTGCCTCATGAGTGGCACGACACACAGAGGACTACACTTGCGGCTCTGGGGTTTACTCCTTCTACTGCTGACCCGTCGCTGTTTCTACGCACCGACACGTTGCTGCCACCGTTCTACATCCTCGTGTACGTCGACGACCTCGTTTTTGCCAGTGCTGACATTGAGGCACTGACCCTTGTGAAGTTGAAGATGCAGAAGAGACACACCTGCACTGACCTGGGTGAACTGCGTAGCTATCTTGGCTTGCAGATCACCCGGGGCAGAGCACGGCGCACCATCACCCTGACTCAGTCACACATGGTGCACCATGTCCTTCAGCGCTTCGGCTTCCTCGCCACAGCCCACTCCTCTGTCTACCAGCCACTCGCTCTCAGCTCCACCTTCGGATTATTCCGTAGAGCCGAGTGGTCCGTCCCCAGAGCTTGTGGGTTGCCTCATGTACCTGATGACATGCACACGACCTGACCTCGCGTACCTGTGAGATAATTGACAAAAGAAAATGAATGAAATAGGAATGAGATGGGTACAAGTAGAAAACACATAAGTGTTGTACCCTCTAAGAACTACCCCACTACAGCCTAAATAGACTATAGCAGATATAAGTTTGACACACCCCCATAGGCAAAGTGGGGGAGAACAAGAGGTCACAAGACCAGTCAAGAAAAGCAAAGCAAGCTCAGGGTGGATCACAAAGTCACCACACAGTCTGAGCACAAGCAAAGGGCCATAAGGCCAGTTCACATGCAGAGTTATATAAAGGAAAGCAAACAGTACAGTGAACACAACCTAGCAAGTGTAAGCATGCATGTACAAGTATATAGAGTACAGTACAAGCAGAGTCAAGAAGTCAACAAGTGAGGCACAGTAGGAACAAGGCCTAACACAGTACAGAAACGCTGATGATCACAAGGCTGAAGTGCCTTGGTGAAAACATCAGCAGTGTTGGCCTGAGAGGCCACGTAAGCAAGACGAAGCTGGCCACGCTGCTGCAACTCTCGAGCAAGGAAGTAGCGCAGAGCAATGTGCTTCGTTCTGTGCTCCAGTCTGTGCTCCTGGCACAAGGCCAGCATGGCCTTGTTGTCGACGTACAGAACTGGAGGAGAACAAGGCGCCTCTCCCAAGTCGGTCAGCAGGTAGGTGAGCCAGCGAAGCTCCTGTGCAGCCATGGCCCCAGCGTAGATCTCAGCCTCACAACTGGAGCTGAGAACAGAAGAAGAGCGGGTAGACCGCCAGGAGACAGAACCGGAGCCAAGGCTGAAAGTGTAACCCTGTGACGACCGCTGCGTAGCCAAGTCGTCAACCCAGGAGGCGTGAGCGTGACCAGTGAGGACAACTCGAGCCCGTCCTCCAAGCACGAGCCCCATGCCCGATGTACTGCACAAGTATCGCAACACCCTCTTCGCAGCATCCCAGTGCACCTTTCGGTGCCTGCCGGGAGCCACGTAGCGAGCCAGAAGGCTGAGAGGGTATGCGAGGTCAGGTCGTGTGCAAGTCATCAGGTACATGAGGCAGCCCACAAGCTCTGGATACGGGCCACTCGGCTCTACGGACTCGTCCGAAGGTGGAGCTGAGAGCGAGTGACCGGTAGGCAGAGGAGTGGACTGTGGCGAGGAGTACGTGAAGCCGAAGCGCTGAAGGACCTGCTGCACCATGTGTGACTGAGTCAAGGTAATGGTGCGCTGTTCTCTGTCCCGGGTGATCCGCAAGCCAAGATAGCTTGTCAGCTCACCCAGGTCTGTGCACGAGTGTCTCTTCTGCAGCTCGGTCTTCACGTGGGCGAGTGCCTCCGTGTCAGCAGTAGCAAAGACAAGGTCGTCTACGTACACAAGAACGTAGAACGGCGGCAGAGTAGCGTCAGTGCGTAGAAACAGAGAAGGGTCAGCAGTGGAAGGAGCAAAACCAAGAGCAGCAAGAGTCGTCCTGAGCGTGTCGTGCCACTCACGGGGCGCCTGGCGGAGACCGTAGACTGGCCGCCGGAGGCTCCACTGGGTACCAGCTGGAAACGACCCAGTGAAGCCAGGTGGGCGGCGCAGCCAGATCTCCTCGTGCAGGCTGCCCTGTAGGAAGGCTGTGCTGAAGTCAAGCGAGTGGAGCTCGTAGTCACGCTGAGCAGCAACGTGCAGCAGTACCCGAAGAGTGGTCATCTTCGGGGTAGGGGAGAAGGTCTGAAAGAAGTCAACTCCCTGTCGCTGTCTGAAGCCACGTGCAACGTAGCGCGCCTTGAAGGCAGGCGGAGAACCCGGCGGCCGCTTCACCCTGAAGATCCACATGCCACTGACGATGTTCGACCCAGGTGGGGGAACCTCGTCTACGTAGGTGCCCGTGGACTTCCAGGAAGCCATCTCGGCGTCCATGGCTGCCTGCCACTGAGAGGAGTAGGGACCCTCTATCGCCTCTGCGTAAGAGCGCGGGGTCGGGATGTCTAGTGCATCCGGGTCTCCCTCAGGGGCAAGCAGCATGGACACGAGATGAGGTGAAGCAGCGGCAAAACACTCAAGGTCCTCCTGCCTGTCCTCAAGGACGTCCGTGCCAAGAGCACACTCACCCCCGACGGACGGAAGACAGACAGACGCAGACGCAAACTCAGCAACAAGACTAGTGGCGTAGTCTAGGCGACAGGCTGCAGCAAAGTCAACAAGCTCAGCAACAAGAGCAGACGCAGCAGAGGACTCAAACAGAGGGTCAGTGACAGCAGTGGCCAGAAAGCGCGTGACAGTAGGACTAGCAGCACGAAGGGAGTCAGACTCCGGGTCCGGACCGTCAGGAAGAGAGGACGCAGGAGGAGAGGGCAGAGGGACACGCTGTGAAGCAGTAGAAGGACGCAGTGTCATAGAGTGAGTGCCTGGGACAGGAGGAAGACGCGGACGCGAAACACGACCAGCACGAACAGTGAGGACAGGCGACGCAGAACGAGACGCAGGCGACACAGGACGAGACTCAGGCTCACGACGCTCCGTAAGACCTCTAGTCGGACCAGAGTAAGGAGAAGGACCAGGCAGGGGAGAGGCCGGCTGCAACTGCGACTGAGACTGGACAGGCGGTGGACTCAGGAAAGGAGGAGGAGGACCAGGAGAAGGCGGGGAGCCAAGAACCTGCTGAAGGAGTGGAACGTAGTACGGCCGCGGCCGCGCAGCGCCTCCAGAAACAGCAGGGACAGAACCGGTACCCTCAGCCCCAGGGTCTCCAGTCCCAGCAGCACCTCCAGCAGCTCCAGCACCAGCACCACCTCCAGCAGCGCCAGCACCTCCAGGAGCTCCAGCAGCTCCAGCACCAGCAGCACCTCTAGCAGCTCCAGCACCAGCACCACCTCCAGCAGCGCCAGCACCTCCAGTAGCTCCAGTAGCACCTCCAGCACCTCTAGCACCAGCAGCACCTCCAGCAGCGCCAGCAGCACCTCCAGCACCTCCAGCAGCTCCAGCACCAGCAGCACCTCCAGTAGTTCCAGCAGCACCTCCAGCACCTCCAGCAGCTCCAGCACCAGCAGCACCTCGACAGCGCCGAGAGTACCACTCACGAAGCCGCTGTGGAGAGAGGGGCTCCCGCCGCGACGGGACACCTAGAGCACCTCCAGACTCAGCACGCGCAGGCTCAGCACCTCCAGACACAGTACCCTCAGGCGCCACACCCCCAGGCTCAGCACGCCCAATCTCAGTACCCCCAGACTTAGCACCCCCAGTCTCAGCACCCCCAGACTCAGCACCCCCAGTCTCAGCACCCCCAGGCCCCGCACCCGCAGGGTAAGCACCCCTAGCAGCACCTGAGTCGACAGCTACCTCGACCGGCTCGGTAGGGTCTACCTGGGACACACCTGAGGGGGCAGGACCCTGGGGGGGGAGGGGGTCTACCAGGGGAGTACCTGGTGCGAGGAATAGCGGCGGGGGGGGGGGAGAGGCAGTACGGTAGGGAAAGAGACGGTAGTACGACACCGACTCGTCAAACGTGACGTCCTGAGAGGACAGAACACGACGCGAGGTGGGGTGGTAGAACTGCCACCCGGGTGCGTCAGGAGGGAAGCCAAGGAAGACACAGGGAACGACACGGGAGGACAGCTTATCCGCGGTAGTATCGCGGACAAAAGCTCGAGATCCCCAGACACGAAACGCGGACGCATCGCCAACCTTCCCGTCCACCGCAGAGTAGGTGTGGTCTCCGGCAAGGAGACACGAGGCTGAAGGTTGATCTGATACGCCGCGTACTGAACCGCGAACGGCCACAGAAAATGGGGAGCAGCCGCATGGATCATGGACGTACGAGCGACGTCCATGACCATGCCAATGCGGCGCTCAGCAATCCCATTTTGCTGCGGGGAGGCCGGAAGCGTGAACGTCTGGCGGATGCCCTCCGAACGACAGAAGGCTCTCAGGAGGTCGGAGGAAAACTCCCCACCTCTGTCTGAGTGCAGACGCAGAACAGGAAGGTCTGAGCCGAAACTCTCACTGAGCTGGCGACGAGCACCGCGGATCCAGTCGATCAATACCTCAGGGACCTCACCCTTACTGCGCAAGGGGAAGACTGTGGTGTAACGCGAGTAGTCGTCAACGACCAGGAGGAAGTAGCGCTCGTGACCCTGTCCACGGACGCGGGCTGGGCCCCACACTTCCATGTGAAGAGTCTCCAGAGGAGCCTCAGTCGGAGGAAACGAGGAGGAGTGAGGGGGGGCGCGCTGCCGGCCCTCGACA
The DNA here is from genome assembly GCA_947471745.1 of Closterium sp. Naga37s-1. Classification (NCBI taxonomy): domain Eukaryota; kingdom Viridiplantae; phylum Streptophyta; class Zygnematophyceae; order Desmidiales; family Closteriaceae; genus Closterium; species Closterium sp. Naga37s-1. Next base: position 5,106,145 of record CANJKZ010000071.1, on the reverse strand, counting down.
CAAGGAACACAGGTAGGGGCAGGCCCCGGAGGAAGGGGAGGGAGGGACCTGGGGAGACCAGAGACAAGGGCACGCGAGGCCATACCTCGAAGACGAGGCAGGGAGGGGTGACCAAGGCGGTGGTGCCAAAGGAAAGTCTCGTGTGCCAAAGGGCGACACGAGCAGGGGGCAGACGCAGGACTAGACCTGGACGCGGCAGCAAACACCTGACTGGACGCAGCTACCTGACCAGACGCAGAGACCGGAGGAGGCGCAGTAGTCAGTGTGTACAGACTCGACCCTGGCCGACGGGTGAACGTGGCCAGGTGACGGCCCGTCCGAGAGCAAGTGCAGTGGGTCACACGCTGACCTCCAGGGGTGAACTGGTCAACCCACGCGTCCTAGAGGTCAGCTCCACTCACCAGGTTCGTAGAGAACGAGGGGAGGTGGAGTCCCGACAGCAAGCCCGACGGGGCCGCAGGACACGGTAGGACAGTGGAGGAGTGTGCAAGTACTGGGCCCCCTGAGGGGTCAGCAAGGGAGACCGCAACAGGCCGACTGAGCAGCGTGAGCATGGTGCTGTCTCTAAAGAAAGAGTGCGAAGCACCAGAGTCAAGTGTGAAAGTGTGACAGGACTCAGTAGGTGCAGTACCTGAGAGAGGAGACGTACCAGCACCTGGAGCAGCAGACGCACTAGCACCTAGAGCAGCAGCCGCACTAGCACCTAGAGCAGCAGCCACAGTGCCCGGGTCGGGCGGGACACGCAGGTAACAGTCACCCTCAGTAATATCAGCAAGAGCATACATGGCAGCAAGGATAGCATCAAAGTCTAGATCAAAGATAGGCACATTCTGCAGAAGCAGATCATGCCAACGAGGAAGCTCAACAGCGTCAGGAAACTGGGTACGCCAAGCGTCAGTCAAGCGGCCGAAGCAGCGCTGCGTGGTGTGTGGGAGACCACACACCTCCCCACTACGAGTGCCTGTGCGAAGAACGTACGTGCAGGGACCTGCACCCCCAGACCTCCCACGCCCAGCGTACCACTCACGAAGCTGCTGAACAGACGGGGTCTCACGGGTGCGCAGCTGCTGCTGACGCTGGCTGCCACCAAGGCCTCCACGCTGCGTGGCTGCACCGCGACCAGTACCACCTCCTCCGCTACCTCCACCACCGCTGCCGCCGCCTCCACCTCCTCCGCCACCGCCTCCACGGCCTCCACTGCCGCCACCAACGCCCCCACTCCCGGGACCACCCCCACCACCACCTCCACCGCCTCCACCTCCTCCACCGCTTCCTCCACCGCCCCCTCCACCACCCCTGCTTCCCTTGCCCTTGCTAGTGCGGCGTCGACCACTAGGGGCAGACGCAGCGCCGACCTCCTCAGTGCCAACGAGGTCGACAGCAGCAGCAGAGGCAACAGAGGGGAGAAGGGGGACAGGGGAACACCCCTCAAAGAAGGGGTTGCGACGGTCGCCGCGAGAAGCACCGACAGCTAAGATACTCTTCTCAGCTGCAGCAAGGCGCTCCTCTAGCAAGTTGACAGTCAGCTCGGTGGGGCAAAGGGAGAGAAAGTGATCCCTGACTGAGGAGAGAGAGTCAGGGAGGCGGGTGACTAGGTAGTAAAGGGTGATGTACATGGGGGGGGAGTTCGTGGAAAGAAACTCAGTGGGAAGGGCAGCGCGGTAGCGAGCGTCACTAGTGCGGAGGTGAGCAACTAGGTCAGCAACTGTGGCAAAGGCGGCAAGGTCAGGAAAAAGGTACGGCAGCATGAGGCGGCTGAGGGCAGCAGTGGTAGGGGAGGAGTAGCGTGCAACTACAGCGTCGTACAGAGCCCTAGCACTCTTGTACTGACTAAAGTGCGCGCGCTCAGTAGACGGCAGGTGATTACGCACAGCAAGACAAGCAGCAGCATCGCGCGTGAGCCACTGCGAGCGAACAGTAATGTCAGCAGCAGCAGCAGGGGCAGTAGAGGCGCCAGACGTGAGATCGAACAGTGAGAGACCATCCTTGCTATCGCACTGTAGGAAAAGCTGCAGATCATCTAGCCAGACCTCAAAGTCAACAGCTCGACCCTCAGCATCAAAGGTAAGAACATTGAGACTAGCCATGACAGGAGCAGCAGCAGGCTAGCAGCAGCAGCAGTGCAACTCGGCTAAGCAGGCTAGGCAGGGCGGCGTGGCTCGGCAGGGCGGCGCGGCTCGGCAGCGCGGCGCTCTTACCAGGGGCGAGGCCGGGGCAGGGCCGGGGTAGGGCCGGGGCCGGGCCGCAAAAGATCTGTGGCCGGGTTGGGGCAGGGCCGCGACAGTGCAGGAGCAGGGGCAGGGCCGGGGCAGGGCCGGGGCAGAGCCGGGGCAGGGCCGGGGCAGGGTCGGAGCAGGGCCGGGACAGGGCCGGGGCGAGGCCGCGACAGGTCCGGGGCAGGGCCGGGGCCGGGCTGCGGCAGTGCAGGAGCAGGGCAGGGGCAGGGCCGGGGCAGGGCCGGGGCAGAGCCGGGGCAGGGCCGGGGCAGGGTCGGAGCAGGGCCGGGACAGGGCTGGGGCGAGGCCGCGACAGGTCCGGGGCAGGGCCGGGGCCGGGCCGGGGCCGGGCCGCGGCAGTGCAGGAGCAGGGCCGGGGCAGGGCCAAGACAGGGCCGGGGCGAGGGCCGAGGCAGGGCTGCAACAGGGCCGGAGCAGGGCCGGGGCAGGGCTGCGATAGGGCCGCAGCAGGGCCGCGACAGGTTGGGGTAGGGCCGGGGCAGGGCCGGAACAGGGCCGCGACAGGGTCGGGGCAGGGCCGCGAGTCGCGCCGCAACGGGGGCCGCAAAAGGGGGGGGGGGCCCTGACGGGGCCTGACGGGGCCTGACGGGGCCTGACGGGGCCGCTAACGTGGCCTGACTGGGCCTTACGGGGCCTGACGGGGCCTGACGGGGCCGCTAACGGGGCCTGACGGGGCCTGACGGGGCCGTAAACGGGGCCTGACGGGGCCTTACGGGGCCTTACGGGGCCGTAAACGGGGCCTGACGTGGCCTTACGGGGCCTTACGGGGCCGTAAATGGGACCGTAAACGGGGCCTTACGGGGCCTTACGGGGCCATAAACGGGGCCTGACGGGGCCTTACGGGGCCTTACGGGGCCGTAAACGGGGCCTAACGTGGCCTTACAGGGCCTTACGGGGCCTTACGGGGCCGTAAGCGGAGCCGTAAACGGGGCCTTACGGGGCCTAACGGGGCCTTATGGGGCCTGACGGGGCCTTACGGGGCCTGACGGGGCCTTACGGGGCTGCGCGGCGCCTGGCTAGGCCGCAACGCGGCTGCTTTGGGGGCCGGCGCTGGCTCTAAGGGCAGGCGCAGGGGCCGCTACGGGCCTCGAAGGGCAGGCGCGACGCGCGCGTCAGACAGGTAAGAAGAATTTCAGTGGTGGGCCCTTAAAAAAAAAAAACTCGAAACTAGCTCTATACCATGTGAGATAATTGACGAAAGAAAATGAATGAAATAGGAATGAGATGGGTACAAGTAGAAAACACATAAGTGTTGTACCCTCTAAGAACTACCCTACTACAGCCTAAACAGACAATAGCAGATATAAGTTTGACAGTACCCTCTCAGCCTCTTGGCTCGCTACGTGGCTCCCGGCAGGCATTGAAAAGGGCACTGGGATGCTGCGAAGAGGGTTTTGCGTTACTTATGCAGTGGCATGGGGCTCGTGCTTGGAGGACGGGGTCCAGTTGTCCTCACTAGTCACGCAGACGCTTCTTGGGTTGACGACTTGGCTACGCAGCGGTCGTCAGAGGGTTACACCTTCAGCCTCGGTTCCGGCTCTGTTTCCTGGCGGTCTACCCGCTCGTCTTCGGTTCTCAGTTCCAGTTGTGAGGCTGAGATCTACGCCGGGGCCATGGCTGCACAGGAGTTACGCTGGCTCACCTACCTTCTGACTGACTTGGGAGAGTAGCCTTGTTCGCCTCCAGTTTTGTACGTAGACAACAAGGCCATGATTGCCTTGTGTCAGTAGCACTGACTGGAGCACAGAACGAAGCACATCGCTCCGCGATACTTCCTTGCTCGAGATTTGCAGCAGCATGGTCAGCTTCGTCTTGTGTACGTGGCCCACTAGAGCCAACACTGCTGATATATTCACCAAGGCACTTCCGCTTGGTGATCATCAGCACTTCTCTACTGTTTTAGGCCTTTTGCCTACTTTGCCTCACTTGCTCACAGCATGACTTTGCTTGTACTGTGATCTATATATATACCTGCATGCTTACTCTTGCTAGGCTATGATCACTGTACTGCTTGTGCTCTTTATATAACACTGCATGTAAACTGGCCTTGTGACCCTTTGCTTGTGCTCGGACTGTGTGGTGACTTTGTGATCCACCCTGAGCTTGCTTTGCTTTTCTTGACTGGTCTTGTGACCACTTGTTCTCCCCACTTTGCCTATGGGGGTGTGTCAGAATGTTATATTGATTTCTTTGTGTAGGTTATAGTGGGGTAGCCCATAAGGGGTACAACCCAATTAGGGTTAGTACTTGTACCCAAATGTTTCATAGTTCATTCATTCTCGTTCATTCTTTTGACAAGGGCCAGGGGCGAGTTCAAGTCGAACACAAGGCTGGTCCGCAGCTGGTACACAGCTGGTACGCGCTGGTCCGCGCGGGACCAGAGGGGTTTTGGCGCTAATGTTCCACCCCCTAACACCACCACCCCTCGCATACAGTACCCAAGGCGAACTCTACGACGCTCGCAATTGGTCGCTCCGCTGCCCCACTAGCCATTCCCATAAGTCAAGCGAGTGGGCTACTTCGCTGGCAAGGTAATTGGTTGGGATTTTGCATACATTTCGCATGGCTCGCCCAACCAAATCCACTAAAGCCAGCGATGAGTAATGCAAATTCAAGGATGGTTGCATCCTCCCCAACACTTTCCTCAGCGATACCTCAGTGTGCTCAACTAGTTTGACAAATACCTTTGCACTTAAGAATCTAATTACCAGTATCAGAAGGCCCTATTGTATCAGGCTGATTTATCCTTATTCGGCTGATTTCAAGATAGATTTGGGGTGTCAGGACTGAAAATCAGGTTGATTCTATTCGTAGTACTAAATGTTCAGTATTCAGTGGTATATGCACACTGGCATTTTAGTATAATTGTGTACTTGTAACACTGATGCTCATTGTACATCAGAGTATGGAGTACAAAACTAGGGTGATTTGCGTCATAAACTTATTACTTCGCGCCTAAAACAACCCAGATAAGGGCGTGGAATAGGTAGGTTTATGTAAAGATTTTTTCGGCATTCCTTACTCAACACCTTAGCAACGCGTACATGACCAACCATTTCATCGCTCGTTATCGATTATGGCGTTTTGCCACCTTTGCGCGGCGCCTTTGAAAAACCTCGCACAACTGGACTTGTCCGAGTCGGCCTACGCTTTGGGACTAGCCTGAACCTCGCTGTTGAGCTGATGCGTGGCGTATCGGACCGCAAACGGCCACAGAAAACGGGGATAAGCCGCATGGATCATGCAGGTGCGAGCAACCTCCATGACTAAGCAAATGCGGCGCTCAGCGATCCCATTTTGTTGTGGAGAAGCCGGAAGCGTGAACGACATGGTGATGCCCTCCTCACAACAAAAGTCCTCAAAGGAGACCGGATGAAAGCTCACCTCCACGGTCATAGTGCAAACGGAGTACCAGGAGGTCTTGACAGAACAGTGCGCTCAGCTGGCGACGAATAGCACGGATCCAAGGGATCAGAACATGACGGACGTCGCCCTTTCCCTGCAAGGGAAACTCCATGGTGTAGCGCATTTAGTCGTCGAAGACCAGCTGGAAGTAGCGCTCCCGGCCCGGCCCGGCCCAGGGACGGGGGCTGGGCCCCACGCGTCCATGTGCAGGGTCTGCAGAGAGCAGTGGTTGGAGGGAACGAGGAGGAGTGAGGAGCGGCGCGCTGCCGCCCCTCGACGCAGGGAATGCACGGCGGCACAAACGACGGAGGGAGCGGGGGCAAGGACCTCGGAAGGTCTGAGACAAGGAGACGCGAGTGCATGCGTCGCAAACGCTACAGGGAGGGGTGACCAAGACAGTGGTGCCGACGGGTGCGTGAGTAACCGACACAAGCAAAAAGCGGCTACCTAACTGGACGCAGCCAACTATGCTCAATGTGCAGTGTGTACATGCTAGACCCAGGCCCCCAAGTGAACGTGGCGAGGTGATCGCCAGTCACTGAGTCCGTACAGATTATGACAAGCTCGCCCCCAGGAGTGGTGGTAGTGACCAAATGATCCTGGAGGACAGCGTTACTCACCAAGTTTATAGCGAACGAGGGGAGGTGGAAACCTGTGAGGGAACCAGAGGGGACTGCCGGACACGGGAGAAAAGTGGTACCGCGTGCAACGACTGAGCCGCCTGTGGGGTCGGCCAAAGTGACAGGGACATGTGTTGTGAGCGGTGTGACTGTGGTGCAGTCGCGTAAGAAACAGCGAGACGGGCCTGATTCCAGCGTAAATGTGAGCAAAGCCTCCGCAGGAACTGCACATGTGCCAGCAAACTCACAAGCACCTAGACTAACAGCATCTACAGTAAGACGTAGCCACCTGGGCCGTCGTACTTAGACCTCCACCCACATCAGCTCCACCTCCACCCACGCCCTGTCCTCCACCCTCGGTACTCTCAGTGCCTCCACCACCTCCACCACTCCTACCGTGACCACCACCTTCACCACCCTGGCCACCCCCACCACTACCGCCATCTCCACCACCTCCACTGCCCCACCTCCCTCGAAAATAAGACACATGACCGACCTCCTCAGCATCGAGGACGTCAACAGCAGTAGCAGGGAGAACAGAGGGCGCGAGGAGGGAGGGGGAGCACCATTCAAAGAAGGAGAGGCTGGGAGAGCCACGGGAAGCAGCTACGGCGTGGGCACTAGTCTCAGCCTCGAGGAGACAGGTCTCAAACGAGGCAAGGGTGAGCTCAGTGGGGTCTAAGGAGAGGAAGTGGTCTTGAAAGATGCGAAAAGAGTCAGGTGAGCGAGTCGTGAGGAAGTAGAGAGTGAGATACATGGGGGGCTGGTTCCTAGCCACAAAGTCTAGCCGAAGCGCAACACGGTAGCAGGTGTCAAGGGACCGCAGGTGAGACGTGAGTTCGGCTGCAGTGGTGAAGTCAGACAGCTTAGGGAAGAGAAACGGCAATGCAATACAGCCTAGGGTGGCAGCAGAGGGGGAGGAGTAGCGTCTAACCACTGCGTCGTAGAGATCCTAGGCCGACGTCACGTGGCGAAAGTGGGCCAACTGGTCGAGTGGTAGGTGAGCGCGGACAGTAAGCCGAGCTGTGGCGTCGCGTGTCGTCCACCGTATACAGGCAACGCGATCAGCCCAATACCGCTGCTGCACCTCCTCCCCAGCATCAGTAGTAGGCTCAGCTAAAGTCGCAGGGGCTGGAAGTGACCCCGACGTCTGTTCGAACAGCGAGACGCCGTGTCTAGTGACACTTTGGAGGTACAAGTGCAGGCTGGGTTTTTTTTTTTTTTTTTTTTTTTTAGTACTCTGTTTTCCAGAGTTGTTTTTTTCCTGACTCTGAAATCCAGAGTAGTACCCGAGCATTTCTCTGATTTGTCAGAGTAAAGCAAGCTTGTGGAAAAAAAACCATGGCACAACAGTGTAGATTTTTTAACAACTCTGATGTTTAGAATCCAACGCTATTAATGCTCTTTTCCAGTTACCTAGGCCATTTCAAGAGGGTCAAGTTAACACATTGTATTTAATATTACCAATTCAAATTAACATTGACATACAGTACATCCCAGCACAATAAGACCCCCTCCCTCCTCACCCACCCCTCGTCCTCCCCGTCATCCTTACGTTCATCATCCGAGTCGGCCCTCTATTTGCCCTTGTTGTTTGTAGGTTGGAATGGCGCATGTGATTTTGCAGGGCGGCGCTTCTTCTGCTTGCGCCAGATGTCCACGATATTTGGCCACTCCACGTTGTAATCGAACATGTGGATGCTCATGGGTTCTGTTAGGCGCGCGTCGTTGAGAGTCGTGGCAGGAGAATCCATCTTCGCACTCGACAGTGCTGAGTGGCAGGACGGCCAACGCCTGCCACAGGGTCATGATGTTGGGGAAAGTACGCGGACAGTCGCGGGTCTTCAGCATGTTTGTCAGCCCCTGGAAGAAGTCCTCGTCCTCGTGGTGGGTTTTCATGATGTGGCAGAATGTTTTGAGCTCCAGTTCGGCTGCCCGCAGGTCGAATCCTGCCAGCACACCACGCACGGGAATGCACATGATTGTGCAGTGTACTAAGGTATTTGGTAAATTGCGGCTAGAGACAAAACATTTAGAATATAACAAGATATTCGTTCTTACCAGGGAGTTGGTTGTTGAAAAGAAGAGAGTTCTCGCGCAACCAGCTGGCACATCGTCGCGCTCGTGTGTCCAGGTTGGGTGGCCACTTGTCAACCTTGAACAGCTTCGTGCTGCCCATCTGACGAAGATCCCGCATGCGGTGCGTGAGGTTGTACACGACCTCATGGGCGAATGCCTTTCCCATCTTTACGCAATCCGCCAGGGTGCCGCTGTACTTGTTATCTTTGATGCGCTCCTCGCTGAGCTGGAAGACATGACTGACTGGGTGGCCGCTGGCGTCCACTCCTTCCACTTGCACCTTCTTTTCCCCGTTCTTGACCCGTGCCATGAATGGCGACAAGTGGTTGCTCAGTCCCACCCCGAACGAGCCCTCGTAGTCGATGTAACGGTGCTGTATGAGGGACACCACACGGTCGACCTCCTCTGTCACTTGATTCACCTCCACCTGGTGGGCAGGTTCGGGCAAAAATAAAAACAAATGTTAGTACTTGGTGTCGGAAACATACAAATGAACAACCTTAAAAAATAAGTAACAGAAAACAATCCCAAAACTTACTTTCCGCCGCTGGAAAAAACGATTCAGTGAGTTCAATTCCCCCAAAACTTACTTCTGCCTGTACTTCCTGAAGTCATCATAAAAAAATACATGAGAAGATTAAATAACATTCAAAGAAACTCATGGGACAGTTAAGGTAACATTTACTGGCTCAAATGAGAAACAATTACCGATGTGCAATGCAGTGGCAGCCGACCAGGTGGGGGATGCGGACACGCAATCTTGTGACGTGCCCAGACGCGCAATCATCATAGCTGCGCCGTCCGTGGGAATGGCTGCAATCTTCTTCAAGTTGATGCCTACAGTCTTGAGATGCTGGAGTAAAACTGCAAGCAGAGAGGCAGCATCACACTGTTTGACAATTAGTAACGTGAGAAACGCTGTCACAACCACCCGGTTCTTCAAGAATGTGACAAACACAATCATGTGTTTGCCAAGCGCGCGGTCGGTACTCTTGTCACAACTGAGGCCGATGAAGGATGAGGCGTGCAGGTGGCGTAGTTGTTCTCTGCTCAGGTACGTGGTGAGAGCCCAACCATCTCGGAGAATCCGTATCTGCCAAAACAGAAAACCTAACGCATAAGCATTTTGGAACGAAGATATATTGCATAGATTAAAAAAAAACATGAAGTGAACTTACAGTGTGATATACACGCCGTAGATTTGATGCGGTATGTTGGCGACACCTGAACGACCTATGGGTACATGTGGATGGGGGTGTCGGTGCGGCACACGAATCGGATGGACCGCATGAGGACCGCGACGCGGCAGCCTTCAGGATCGCCCTTCGCGAAGTCGTCGAACTTCTTCTGGTCAGCGATCTTTTGCAAGAGGTTTGTTTGTTTGTTCAACGCCTCTTCGTGCTTTGCACTGTTCTCGTGCCACTGCATGGAGCCAATCTGAAGATCACGGCTGTCAGTGTCAGAATCAGCAGTTGAAAGTTAGAAACAAGAAAGAGGGTTTTCACTAGCAGGCAGTTGAGTACATATAGGAAACCCTAAATTGGGCTGTACTCGCTATTGAGTACCCCACTGCAGGCTAGACAAACATAACATTCTGACACACCCCCATAGTCAAAGTGGGGTGTAATCAGCACAACAAGCAAAACAAAACAAGCTCAGGGTGGATCACGACGTCACCACACATTCTGAGCACAAGTACAAGAAGCAGCAGTTTATAGTTCACAAATATAAGCAAATCTAGAGGCAGTCACAGACGGTAAGCGAGGAGGAGGAGGGACTGTGAGAGGAGAGGAGATAGGAGACGACAGATGAAGCTGCAGAAACACAGGCAACAGGAGCGGCGCGCACTGTGGCTACCGGAGATTGTAGCCTCCGGACTACTGGAGTAACTGGCTCTGCGGCTAACTCTGAGCGGCAGGAGCAACGGACCCACGGGCGACTGGCGCAGCAGGCTCGCTGGGCTACCGGAGATTGTAGCCTCCGGACTACTGGCGCTGCTGGCGACACGACGGCTGCCTCCGCCCAACCTCCCTCTAACTGTCTCACCCCCCTTTTACCCACCCCCTGTTGCACCCCTAGTTTCACTACTCACACTCCACCCCCTAGTACCACTCCGTCGGCTCCCACATACCCACCCCCCTCAGCGGCAGCTGCAGCAGTGGGAGACGGAGGAGGAGGAGGAGCAGGGGAGGCCGCACACACCCTGCACCCCCATACTCGCCACCCCCAAACCCCAACACAGGGCAGGGCCGCAGCAGGGGCGGCAGCAGGGCAGGGCCGCAACGAAGACGGGGGCAGGGCCGCGACCGAGCAGGGCCGGGCAGGGCAGGGCAGGGCCGCGACGAAGACGGGGGCAGGGCCGCGATTGAGCAGGGCCGGGCAGGGCAGGGCAGGGCCGCGACGAAGACGGGAGGGGCCGACGCGCGGCCCCCCAGGGCACCGTGACGGGCGGCAGAAGGGACGACGCGCGGCCCCCCCCAGGTCGCCCCTCCCGTTGCCTGTCGAGGCGACCTGGGGGGGCCGCGGGGGGGTGCGCGGGCTCCCGGTGTGCCGCAACAGGCGACGGAACCGCCGCACGCCTCGGGGCGCACGACAGGCAGGGCACCGTCGCGCGCCACGGGGCGCACGACGGGCAGGCAGGGCGTCGCGCGCTCTGCAGGGCGGCGCGACGGGCAGAAAACCGCCGCGGCGCTAGTGGCGCGCGGCGGGAAGAAAAAAATGCCGCGCGCGACGAGCGCGCGGCAGGCAGGAAACAGCGCGCACCCGAGGCGCGCGATAGGCAGGACAGCAGCGGAAGATAACGGTGGGCCCATGCACAAGATCGACCCAGAAGGGTCGACCTGCTCTGATAGCATGTCAGAATCAGCAGTTGAAAGTTAGAAACAAGAAATAGGGTTTTCACTAGCAGGCAGTTGAGTACATATAGGAAACCCTAAATTGGGCTGTACTCGCTATTGAGTACCCCACTGCAGGCTAGACAAACATAACATTCTGACAGTCAGCGCCATTGCGACCGTATCGAGCGTTGTCTTTCCAGTGCTCCATGCAGACACGGGTCCCCCTCTGGCATCTTGTCCAGAATCAGCCAATCGAATTTCGGCAGCCAATCCGACGTATAACTCTTCTGCGCCTTCAGGTAAGCCTTCTCCTTCTTCTCCTCGTCTGAAAGGGGACAAATGGGGGGTGGGGCAGGAGGGGGAGGGGGAGCGGCGGGCTTCGGCGGCGATGTTCCCCACTGCAGAACCTGCTGCGTCATTCGTCGTTTTTTCGGCGCAATTGAGCTCGTCGATTCCGGAGTGGCTACATCGATGACTTGCGTAGCAACCGTCGCAGCCGGCTCCGCATCAACCTCCCGTCGCGGCAAGGCGACCCATTCCTCGATACCATCGGACGCTGCAGCCTCATGCTCCGTGCACGGCGATTGAGACCACATGTTGATCCCTTCTTCCGTGTCGCCCACTTCCGTGCGAGGCCGTCACATCCATTCAGTACCGCCGTCCCCATGCACCTCTTCATCGCGAATGTACGCCTGATGCACACTCCACAAAAACTGAAGCCCTGTCAGAGGCAGGTGCTACACGACGGCCTGTCATCAGGTTCAGCCGCGTCAGCTTCGGCGTCACTAACCATTTTCGCCATGGCTCAATAAGCTACTGGATGCACGGCTGTGGCTGGAGAAGCCCACTGAAAACAGGCTAGATAGGTGCGTTGAAGGGCATAGTAATGGGAACAAAGATCAAGAGGGAACGGGGTTCTGTGGTGACCCCGTCTGCCAGCCGAGCAACAGGTGCACCAGTGCACACCGTGCACGAAAACCGTGCCCCTCTGAAAGCTGCCGAATCATGCTTGTAAGGTGAGGAATGTACATCGCTGATGGAGTACGGAAAGCCAGAGTGGGTGGTCGCCTGCGTGCGCTGGCCCGAAATATGCCTTTCCGGCCAATCAGATTTTAAGATGCTGCCAACACACGCATGAAACGAGATGGATATCCTCTTCGACTCGGTCAAAAACCGGTAATATGGGGATAAGGGGCGAAGGGGGGGTTCGGGGATTCATGTATCCCATGTACAGAGTAAACTCGGTATCCAGAAAGGAAACTCTGGGCATTCATAGTGCCCTCACACAAGTACTCTGACAAATCAAAGAAAAAAGTAACTCTCAAAAAAATTACCTAGCAAGTACAGACCCTATCAAAAACCACTCTGATTTTGAGAGAAACAAAGTAATTTACACTGATAAAAAAAACCCCTGTCTGCAAGCCCTCTAGCCAAGAATCGAACTCTAAAAGGTGCCCCTCTGCATCAAAAGCTAGAACAGTGACTGGGCAGGTGGCGTTGTTTAGCAGAAGCGGGCCGGCCCGTGGGTGGTGCACTGGCAGCAGACGGCGCTACGGCGTATGGGCGGTAGCTGCAGCGGTACGCTGGTGGCAGCAGCAGTGAGGCGATTGCATGTGTGGCAGTGCAGGGTGGCGAGCGCAGGTAGGGCAGCGCGGGAGCGCGCACGGCGCGCGGGGCAGCAGGGCGCGCGGGTCGCGCGAGGCAACAAGGTGCGCGGGGCGCTGGATAGCAGGGCGCGCGCTGTGTGCAGGGCAGCAGGGCGCACGGGGCGCACGAGCAGCAGGGCGCGCAGGGCAGCAGGGCGCGCAGGGCAGCAGGGCGCGTGGGGCGCGCGGGACAGCAGGGCGCGCGGGGTGCTCGAGGCAGCAGGGCGCAAGGCAGCAGGGCGCGGGGCAGCAGGGCGCGGGGCAGCAGGGCGTGCGGGGCGCGCGGGGCAGCAGGGCGCGCAGGGCGAGGCGCGCGCGATGCGCGAGGCAGCAGGGGCGCTCGGGGTAGCGCGGCAGTGCACGGGGTAACGGAAGTGCGGGACAGCAGGGCACGTGCGGGGCAGCGTGATCGTGCAGGTCAGGGCAGCATCTAACGGTGGGCCAAAAAAAAAAAAAAAAACTGGTCCTAGCACGGTCATAAGGACCTACTTGTTCTGAAATCATGTCAGAAACTAACGAGCAGGAATGATTGGCTTTGAAAGAGAATTGGTACAAGTACCGTACCTAATTCTAAAGTGTCATACCTCTTAGAGGGTTATTTACTACAGCCTACACACATGGGTATATCAGTTTGATAGTTACCACATGGGAGAAGGCATCTTTAAGATACGTGGCGCGCGAGCTCGGTGGTGCAGCAAGGCCCTGCTGGCTCTCAGGGTTTTCAGCGCCACTTCATAAGAATGGAAGCGGTTACTGCTCGCGCCGGTCTTGGCGGAGGAGATTTCGGTACTTGCATTTCGTGCTCCCAACCATAACCCGCCATGGACTGTGGATGGTGGAAAGTGCGGGTCAGGATGGGCTAGTCTGCCAAGCTATCGGCTTTGCTAGAGAAGTTCGGGGGGCAGCTGAGGAGCAGTGTGCCACGTTCCAGGCGCACGAGGTGGTACCTGCTATGGACAGGGGGGTCGGCGGCTCTTGGGCCCCTCTGGGCATTCTGAGACGAGGCCGCGTGGGTTGGAGACCAACTGGAGTAGTTCAAGCAGCTCCGCGGGGGTTTCCTCCGAGGTGGGGGGAAGCCAAAGCAACAAACGGCCTGGGAAACTGCACGGAGCCACCCGATTGATTGACGGAGAGTAATTGGGGTTTGGTTGGGACTCAACGGCTCTTTTGAGTCAGCCGAGGGACGTAAGGGGGGGGGCGTCCGCACTTCCTCGGTGACGCATTCGCCTGCCCGCACTGTGGGGGCAGTGAGACGCTGGAGCACTGATTGTTCCAATGCCCTCGCATTCGGCCGGTGGTTCGGTCTCTCCCGAAGGCTTTAAGCATGCTCAACCACGGCAAGAGGATGGAGTCACTTGGGGACATGATTTTCCAGCAAGAAGGTACAGGCTAGGGATTTCCCGAAGCTACCATCACATCCATCACCCTCCACAAGATCTGGGTGGAGAGGTTTCATGCGAATTCGAGCGCAACAAGTTTCGGGCGAGAAGGGTGCTGTGGAAAAACGGGGCTGCTTTTCAGCTGCATGTCAGGGTGTCCACATGTGTCAAGAGCGAGAAACGGAAGCCGGGGTCCACCCGAGGAGGTTTGAACAAGGATGAGCACTGTGCGTTAAGCAGAATCCAGGACACCTCAGCAATGCCGGCCACGTGGTTGCGGAGGCTCGCCTCCATCTGGTCCAACTCAAGGACAGCTTCGCCGCCCTTAGTAGGCTAAGGTGGGTACAGATGGTGTATACCGTACCTCCTAGGCCCATCGGCTGCAATTACGACTACCGTATCACCCCGGATATAAGCGCAGGCCTATGATAGGCGCATGCGCTTGTATCTGGAGCAATGCGCTTATGGCCGATCCTCATTTATAAGCGCACCCCTTAAGAATTTGTTACTTATTATAAGCGCACCCTTCTTCAGTTCTAATGTTTTTAACACTGATTTAATTATTTACCAATTCACTGCATGCCCTCACAGTGCTTTCGAACAAACTCCACTAATATTTCACAAGAATCGCACATTTTTCTACAAGTTTTGCCATCTAGAGGCAAGATTTACTACCTAATCTAGCCTAAGGGGGGTCACTCCTCCTCATCCGACTCAGGCTCCTGGCAGTTGTTGCCCCAGAAGCCATCAGCCTGGATCTCATCATCTACATCAACTTTGTGTGTCAGCTGGCTCCTCCGGTGCGCCATCGCCAGCTTGTCCTCGCTGCCGTCCAGTGCGTTGCTAATGCCGCACGTGATCCGCTCACCTGCCGCGGTCAATGCGTTCATGCCCTCTTGCTCAAACCACTTCAGGTACTGCTGCCGCACCGATGCCTTGAAGCTTTTGTTGATGGCCACATCGAGCGGCTGCACCTCTGCCGTGCATCCCGCCGGGATGACCGCGGGGACGATGTTGTACTCTGCGAACTTCTTCTTGACTTCCTTCGTCAGGTGACCTCGATAGGAATCGAGGACGAGAAGAGCGCTTCGCCCCTGCACGCCAAACTTCGGCTTGATGAAAGGTGCTACCACCTTGTCGAGCCATTCGATGACGTTCTCCGCCGCCATCCATCCGTTCTCTTGAACGCCGACCACGACATCTGCGACAAAAAGAATGGTCGTTAGTGGGGTAGAGGCAAACACTAAACGCACACACAACACATCTACGTCCTTACCGTTCGGGAAGTCGCCCTTTGGCACTGTCTTGCGCTTGAAAAACACCCACGGTTTCAGCTTCTCCCTCGTTGGCGTGCACGCCAGCATCACGGTGATGCGTTCTTTATGGTACCCGCCACTGCGGATGGGCACCGACTTCACGCCCGTCTGCTCCACTGTGGTTGTCGCCGGCATCTCCAGCCATAGTGGTGTCTGGTCGGCGTTGATTATGTAGCGACTGTCGATCTCATAGTCATGCCGTGCTTCCCGAACGAACGTCCAAAACTCCTTGCACTGTTTCGCGACGTCTGCGCAAGAGGATCAATGGCCAAGGCGGAAGGGCGGATTAGTTACTGCAGCTCACAGACAAGGGACGCAAACACAACATGAACACCGAACGAATTCCATGAATTTCAAAGACGGTGCATGGCACTTACGTTGCTGTGTTTTCTGCGCCACCTTGGTTTTCATGCGCACGGTTAGATTCCAGCGCTTGCGGAAGTGTTCGGACCATTGCTGGCTGCCTTTCCACTTTACTTCCGGGAAGAGGACTTTCATCACCTCGTGCGACCAATCTTGGAGACGGCCCACCGAAACAGCAAGACCATGGCGCCGCCAGTCGAGGAGCTGCGCGTAGATCTTCATCTCCATCGGACGGTACCAAGAGGATCGTCCGCGTCCTTGCAGTCGCTTCCGTGCGCTGTGGGCGTCCTTCAGCTCATGCGCCTGCTGCTTCCACTCGGTCAAGCACTTGCGGTGGATGCCGGACTCCCGCGCCACCTCGCTAATCGATGCTGCAACCTCCAAGTGCACGAGCCACTTTAGCTTCTACTGGGAGGTGTACGAGGCACGCTTATGTTGTGTCGGTTTATGCCTGGGGGAGGGGGGGCGGGCATCTCGGTTCTCAACAGAGGGGTGGGGACGTTTTCTGTTAATCGGAGGATATGTAGGAATCGGCTACGTCTCACGTAGGGCATCGCGCCACCAAGTCTCAACGCAGCGCTGGCAACGCCCTCTGGGAAGACGTCGGCCTCTGTGCCAGCCTCGCCGCCCGTTTCACCGTCGCCACCAGGTTCGCCGTCGCCACGTGGCTGCTCGTCGGCGGGTACATCGTCGTCGGGGCCCACAGTCGACTCGTCCCACGCGCAGTCGTCGGGCTGTCCCCAACGTGGTGTCGGCGGCGATGCTTCAACATATACATCGACGGGCTTGTCGGCCTCCGGCTTAGACAGCCACTCGTCGAACGTCGCTGGTAGCAAGAGCTGGAGCACGGGCCGTTTGCCCGCGTAAGGAGAACTGGTACTCGTAAAAGGAGCGGGCGGATTCGGAGGAGCAGGAGGGGCGGGAGGAACAGGTGGAGCAGGTGGAGCAGGTGGAGCAGGTGGAGCAGGGGGAGCAGGCGGCGAAGGAGGCATGGGTGGGCAAGGAGGATCAGGAGGTTCACGGGTATACCACCTGTCGTCAGTTAATCGCCACGCGCGTCTCGGTTTCTTCTTAAAAAGGAAGTGTGTCCCAGAGAATTCCGCCATGGCTTCGCCAGCCAGGCGGGCTAGAGCGAGAAACTGAATGAAAAACAGAAAGAGGGGTTGCAGAAATGGGAAACGGAGGGGACCCCTGCTGATTTTGCGGCTTGGGGTCCTTGTCAGGTGCAGGCGGGAAATCCCCGCATGAACCCGCAGAGGATCCTGCGTGGCAGCATAATCGCTGCGTTGGCAGGGAATCTTCCGCACCCTTCGAGAGGGTTATGATGAAATTCGCATGCCACACAGCGCAGGGCGATGTGATTGGGCCGCACTGCAAGATTCGCGTCATCGCTGGCAGGTGCGATGCTTCTAGACGAAAGTGTGGGGTGGGAAACCGAGGCGCGTTGTCATTTTCGCCTCGAATTCATGCACGACCCCACGTGATGCATGGTAGGCTGCATTCGCCTTAGAGTGGGCTTCACTTTGGTATAATTTAAAGTCAAATTCTTTTTAATCTTATTACAACCGCATGCGCTAATGCCCGTTACTCATTTATAAGTGCACCCCTCCTAAAAATCAATGTTTTATTATAAGCGCACCTGCGCTTATATCCGGGGTGATACGGTATTGATGTTCTGTTACGCTTTTTAGTGTTACTTGTGCTTAAAAAAAGAATTAATTATCATTACAACCAACACACACAGAATATAGCGAGCCCTACAAGCAGATTCGTGTCACGTGCATCAGTACCATCTGTGCGTCTTGCTGAGAAGGATATAGCCATCCCACCCCCAAGGGTTCTTCCCTGGGCTGAGCCAGTAGAAAGTGTACACCATGGCAGCAGAGGCTACTAAAGTGGCCACTGTGGCTAAACACCCTGGCACCCGAGAGATCTTTCTCTGAAGCTTCCTTGCCACGGCATCTGTCTGATGGATGGTGGCCCGTTCCTCCACCTGTGATTGGTTGAGAGCTCTCAGAGCTTGCGCGTGCTGATCGAAAGGGAATGGGGAGAAAGCGGGAGTGGGGGTGGGGAGAGGGGGGTTGACATTGAGGGCAGGCATGCAATCATTGGCAAGTACGGTGGGAGGAGTGGGGCAGTGAGTGAAAGGATGGTGTTACGAATAGGGGAGAGTGAGGCGCTGGATGGAAGGGCAGGAGAGGAAAGTCAGTGTGGAGCAAGAGCAGCTGGTTGGTAGGTTTAGGGCAGAGAGGAAGCGAGGGGAGAAAGGGAGCGTGAGGTGACGGGGAGCACCTGTCGGCGGATGGCGTGCAGGAAGGCTCTGAGGGGTCCATAGGGGGCGAGCTGCAGCTTCACCTCCTCCCACCGCCGCTCCACGCCCGCCAGCATGTGCCGCGACGTGTCCACTGCACCGCTGTGCAGCCGCCCCTGGTGCGTTGACATGGGAGGATGGTGCGTTGACATGGGCGGATGGTGCATTGACATGGGCGGATGGTGCGTTGACATGGGAGGATGGTGCGTTGACATGGGCGGATGGTGCGTTGACATGGGCGGATGGTGCATTGACATGGGCGGATGGTGCGTTGACATGGGCGGATGGTGCATTGACATGGGCGGATGGTGCGTTGACATGGGCGGATGGTGCGTTGACATGGGCGGATGGTGCGTTGACATGGGCGGATGGTGCGTTGACATGGGCGGATGGTGCATTGACATGGGCGGATGGTGCGTTGACATGGGCGGATGGTGCATTGACATGGGCGGATGGTGCGTTGACATGGGCGGATGGTGCGTTGACATGGGCGGATGGTGCGTTGACATGGGCGGATGGTGCGTTGACATGGGCGGATGGTGCGTTGACATGGGCGGATGGTGCGTTGACATGGGCGGATGGTGCGTTGACATGGGCAGATGGTGCATTGACATGGGCGGATGGTGCGTTGACATGAGAGGATGGTGCATTGACATGGGCGGATGGTGCGTTGACATGGGCGGATGGTGCGTTGACATGGGCGGATGGTGCGTTGACATGGGCGGATGCTGCGTTGACATGGGCGGATGGTGCGTTGACATGGGCGGATGGTGCGTTGACATGGGCGGATGGTGCGTTGACATGGGCGGATGGTGCGTTGACATGGGCGGATGGTGCGTTGACATGGGAGGATGGTGCGTTGACATGGGCGGATGGTGCGTTGACATGGGCGGATGGTGCATTGACATGGGCGGATGGTGCGTTGACATGGGCGGATGGTGCGTTGACATGGGCGGATGGTGCATTGACATGGGCGGATGGTGCGTTGACATGGGCGGATGGTGCATTGACATGGGCGGATGGTGCGTTGACATGGGCGGATGGTGCGTTGACATGGGCGGATGGTGCGTTGACATGGGCGGATGGTGCGTTGACATGGGCGGATGGTGCATTGACATGGGCGGATGGTGCGTTGACATGGGCGGATGGTGCGTTGACATGGGCGGATGGTGCGTTGACATGGGCGGATGGTGCGTTGACATGGGCGGATGGTGCATTGACATGGGCGGATGGTGCGTTGACATGGGCGGATGGTGCGTTGACATGGGCGGATGGTGCGTTGACATGGGCGGATGGTGCATTGACATGGGCGGATGGTGCGTTGACATGGGCGGATGGTGCATTGACATGGGCGGATGGTGCATTGACATGGGCGGATGGTGCGTTGACATGGGCGGATGGTGCATTGACATGGGCGGATGGTGCGTTGACATGGGCGGATGGTGCGTTGACATGGGCGGATGGTGCGTTGACATGGGCGGATGGTGCGTTGACATGGGCGGATGGTGCGTTGACATGGGCGGATGGTGGGCGGATGGTGCGTTGACATGGGCGGATGGTGCATTGACATGGGCGGATGGTGCGTTGACATGGGCGGATGGTGCGTTGACATGGGCGAATGGTGCATTGACATGGGCGGATGGTGCGTTGACATGGGCGGATGGTGCATTGACATGGGCGGATGGTGCGTTGACATGGGCGGATGGTGCGTTGACATGGGCGGATGGTGCGTTGACATGGGCGGATGGTGCGTTGACATGGGCGGATGGTGCATTGACATGGGCGGATGGTGCGTTGACATGGGCGGATGGTGCATTGACATGGGCGGATGGTGCGTTGACATGGGCGGATGGTGCGTTGACATGGGCGGATGGTGCGTTGACATGGGCGGATGGTGCGTTGACATGGGCGGATGGTGCATTGACATGGGCGGAGGGTGCGTTCACATGGGCGGATGGTGCGTTGACATGGGCGGATGGTGCGTTGACATGGGCGGATGGTGCATTGACATGGGCGGATGGTGCGTTGACATGGGAGGATGGTGCGTTGACATGGGCGGATGGTGCGTTGACATGGGCGGATGGTGCGTTGACATGGGCGGATGGTGCGTTGACATGGGCGGATGGTGCGTTGACATGGGCGGATGGTGCGTTGACATGGGCGGATGGTGCGTTGACATGGGCGGATGGTGCATTGACATGGGCGGATGGTGCGTTGACATGGGCGGATGGTGCGTTGACATGGGCGGATGGTGCATTGACATGGGCGGATGGTGCGTTGACATGGGAGGATGGTGCATTGACATGGGCGGATGGTGCGTTGACATGGGCGGATGGTGCGTTGACATGGGCGGATGGTGCGTTGACATGGGCGGATGGTGCGTTGACATGGGCGGATGGTGCGTTGACATGGGCGGATGGTGCGTTGACATGGGCGGATGGTGCATTGACATGGGCGGATGGTGCGTTGACATGGGCGGATGGTGCATTGACATGGGCGGATGGTGCGTTGACATGGGAGGATGGTGCGTTGACATGGGCGGATGGTGCGTTGACATGGGCGGATGGTGCGTTGACATGGGCGGATGGTGCGTTGACATGGGCGGATGGTGCGTTGACATGGGCGGATGGTGCGTTGACATGGGCGGATGGTGCGTTGACATGGGCGGATGGTGCATTGACATGGGCGGATGGTGCGTTGACATGGGCGGATGGTGCGTTGACATGGGCGGATGGTGCATTGACATGGGCGGATGGTGCGTTGACATGGGAGGATGGTGCATTGACATGGGCGGATGGTGCGTTGACATGGGCGGATGGTGCGTTGACATGGGCGGATGGTGCGTTGACATGG
The DNA here is from genome assembly GCA_947471745.1 of Closterium sp. Naga37s-1. Taxonomy (NCBI): domain Eukaryota; kingdom Viridiplantae; phylum Streptophyta; class Zygnematophyceae; order Desmidiales; family Closteriaceae; genus Closterium; species Closterium sp. Naga37s-1. The sequence goes on along the minus strand of CANJKZ010000071.1, from coordinate 5,085,099 downwards.
GCGGATGGTGCGTTGACATGGGCGGATGGTGCGTTGACATGGGCGGATGGTGCGTTGACATGGGCGGATGGTGCATTGACATGGGCGGATGGTGCGTTGACTTGGGAGGATGGTGCATTGACATGGGCGGATGGTGCGTTGACATGGGCGGATGGTGCGTTGACATGGGCGGATGGTGCGTTGACATGGGCGGATGGTGCATTGACATGGGCGGATGGTGCGTTGACATGGGAGGATGGTGCATTGACATGGGCGGATGGTGCGTTGACATGGGCGGATGGTGCGTTGACATGGGCGGATGGTGCGTTGACATGGGCGGATGGTGCATTGACATGGGCGGATGGTGCATTGACATGGGCGGATGGTGCGTTGACATGGGCGGATGGTGCGTTGACATGGGCGGATGGTGCGTTGACATGGGCGGATGGTGCGTTGACATGGGCGGATGGTGCGTTGACATGGGCGGATGGTGCGTTGACATGGGCGGATGGTGCGTTGACATGGGAGGATGGTGCGTTGACATGGGCGGATGATGCGTTGACATGGGCGGATGGTGCATTGACATGGGCGGATGGTGCATTGACATGGGCGGATGGTGCGTTGACATGGGAGGATGGTGCATTGACATGGGCGGATGGTGCGTTGACATGGGCGGATGGTGCGTTGACATGGGCGGATGGTGCGTTGACATGGGCGGATGGTGCGTTGACATGGGCGGATGGTGCGTTGACATGGGCGGATGGTGCGTTGACATGGGCGGATGGTGCATTGACATGGGCGGATGGTGCGTTGACTTGGGAGGATGGTGCATTGACATGGGCGGATGGTGCGTTGACATGGGCGGATGGTGCGTTGACATGGGCGGATGGTGCGTTGACATGGGCGGATGGTGCATTGACATGGGCGGATGGTGCGTTGACATGGGAGGATGGTGCATTGACATGGGCGGATGGTGCGTTGACATGGGCGGATGGTGCGTTGACATTGGCGGATGGTGCGTTGACATGGGAGGATGGTGCGTTGACATGGGCGGATGGTGCGTTGACATGGGCGGATGGTGCGTTGACATGGGCGGATGGTGCGATGACATGGGCGGATGGTGCGTTGACATGGGCGGATGGTGCGTTGACATGGGCGGATGGTGCGTTGACATGGGCGGATGGTGCGTTGACATGGGCGGATGGTGCATTGACATGGGCGGATGGTGCGTTGACATGGGCGGATGGTGCGTTGACATGGGCGGATGGTGCATTGACATGGGCGGATGGTGCATTGACATGGGCGGATGGTGTGTGACATGGGCGGATGGTGCATTGACATGGGCGGATGGTGCGTTGACATGGGCGGATGGTGCGTTGACATGGGCGGATGGTGCGTTGACATGGGCGGATGGTGCGTTGACATGGGCGGATGGTGCGTTGACATGGGCGGATGGTGCGTTGACATGGGCGGATGGTGCATTGACATGGGCGGATGGTGCATTGACATGGGCGGATGGTGCGTTGACATGGGCGGATGGTGCGTTGACATGGGCGGATGGTGCGTTGACATGGGCGGATGGTGCGTTGACATGGGCGGATGGTGCGTTGACATGGGCGGATGGTGCGTTGACATGGGCGGATGGTGCGTTGACATGGGCGGATGGTGCGTTGACATGGGCGGATGGTGCGTTGACATGGGCGGATGGTGCGTTGACATGGGCGGATGGTGCGTTGACATGGGCGGATGGTGCATTGACATGGGCGGATGGTGCGTTGACATGGGCGGATGGTGCATTGACATGGGCGGATGGTGCGTTGACATGGGCGGATGGTGCATTGACATGGGCGGATGGTGCGTTGACATGGGCGGATGGTGCGTTGACATGGGCGGATGGTGCGTTGACATGGGCGGATGGTGCGTTGACATGGGCGGATGGTGCATTGACATGGGCGGAGGGTGCGTTCACATGGGCGGATGGTGCGTTGACATGGGCGGATGGTGCGTTGACATGGGCGGATGGTGCATTGACATGGGCGGGGTGCGTTGACATGGGAGGATGGTGCATTGACATGGGCGGATGGTGCGTTGACATGGGCGGATGGTGCGTTGACATGGGCGGATGGTGCGTTGACATGGGCGGATGGTGCGTTGACATGGGCGGATGGTGCGTTGACATGGGCGGATGGTGCGTTGACATGGGCGGATGGTGCGTTGACATGGGCGGATGGTGCATTGACATGGGCGGATGGTGCGTTGACATGGGCGGATGGTGCATTGACATGGGCGGATGGTGCGTTGACATGGGCGGATGGTGCATTGACATGGGCGGATGGTGCGTTGACATGGGCGGATGGCGCGTTGACATGGGCGGATGGTGCGTTGACATGGGCGGATGGTGCGTTGACATGGGCGGATGGTGCGTTGACATGGGCGGATGGTGCATTGACATGGGCGGATGGTGCATTGACATGGGCGGATGGTGCGTTGACATGGGAGGATGGTGCATTGACATGGGCGGATGGTGCGTTGACATGGGCGGATGGTGCGTTGACATGGGCGGATGGTGCGTTGACATGGGAGGATGGTGCGTTGACATGGGCGGATGGTGCGTTGACATGGGCGGATGGTGCGTTGACATGGGCGGATGGTGCATTGACATGGGCGGATGGTGCGTTGACATGGGCGGATGGTGCGTTGACATGGGCGGATGGTGCGTTGACATGGGCGGATGGTGCATTGACATGGGCGGATGGTGCGTTGACATGGGAGGATGGTGCATTGACATGGGCGGATGGTGCGTTGACATGGGCGGATGGTGCATTGACATGGGCGGATGGTGCGTTGACATGGGAGGATGGTGCATTGACATGGGCGGATGGTGCGTTGACATGGGCGGATGGTGCGTTGACATGGGCGGATGGTGCGTTGACATGGGCGGATGGTGCGTTGACATGGGCGGATGGTGCGTTGAAATGGGCGGATGGTGCATTGACATGGGCGGATGGTGCGTTGACATGGGCGGATGGTGCATTGACATGGGCGGATGGTGCGTTGACATGGGCGGATGGTGCATTGACATGGGCGGATGGTGCGTTGACATGGGCGGATGGTGCCTTGACATGGGCGGATGGTGCGTTGACATGGGCGGATGGTGCGTTGACATGGGCGGATGGTGCGTTGACATGGGCGGATGGTGCGTTGACATGGGCGGATGGTGCATTGACATGGGCGGATGGTGCGTTGACATGGGCGGATGGTGCATTGACATGGGCGGATGGTGCGTTGACATGGGCGGATGGTGCATTGACATGGGCGGATGGTGCGTTGACATGGGCGGATGGTGCGTTGACATGGGCGGATGGTGCGTTGACATGGGCGGATGGTGCGTTGACATGGGCGGATGGTGCGTTGACATGGGCGGATGGTGCGTTGACATGGGCGGATGGTGCATTGACATGGGCGGAGGGTGCGTTCACATGGGCGGATGTTGCGTTGACATGGGCGGATGGTGCGTTGACATGGGCGGATGGTGCGTTGACATGGGCGGATGGTGCGTTGACATGGGAGGATGGTGCATTGACATGGGCGGATGGTGCGTTGACATGGGCGGATGGTGCGTTGACATGGGCGGATGGTGCGTTGACATGGGCGGATGGTGCGTTGACATGGGCGGATGGTGCGTTGACATGGGCGGATGGTGCGTTGACATGGGCGGATGGTGCGTTGACATGGGCGGATGGTGCATTGACATGGGCGGATGGTGCGTTGACATGGGCGGATGGTGCATTGACATGGGCGGATGGTGCGTTGACATGGGAGGATGGTGCGTTGACATGGGCGGATGGTGCGTTGACATGGGCGGATGGTGCGTTGACATGGGCGGATGGTGCGTTGACATGGGCGGATGGTGCGTTGACATGGGCGGATGGTGCGTTGAAATGGGCGGATGGTGCATTGACATGGGCGGATGGTGCGTTGACATGGGCGGATGGTGCATTGACATGGGCGGATGGTGCGTTGACATGGGCGGATGGTGCATTGACATGGGCGGATGGTGCCTTGACATGGGCGGATGGTGCCTTGACATGGGCGGATGGTGCGTTGACATGGGCGGATGGTGCGTTGACATGGGCGGATGGTGCGTTGACATGGGCGGATGGTGCGTTGACATGGGCGGATGGCGTGACGTTGACATGGGCGGATGGTGCATTGACATGGGCGGATGGTGCATTGACATGGGCGGATGGTGCGTTGACATGGGAGGATGGTGCATTGACATGGGCGGATGGTGCGTTGACATGGGCGGATGGTGCGTTGACATGGGCGGATGGTGCGTTGACATGGGAGGATGGTGCGTTGACATGGGCGGATGGTGCGTTGACATGGGCGGATGGTGCGTTGACATGGGCGGATGGTGCATTGACATGGGCGGATGGTGCGTTGACATGGGCGGATGGTGCGTTGACATGGGCGGATGGTGCGTTGACATGGGCGGATGGTGCATTGACATGGGCGGATGGTGCGTTGACATGGGAGGATGGTGCATTGACATGGGCGGATGGTGCGTTGACATGGGCGGATGGTGCGTTGACATGGGCGGATGGTGCGTTGACATGGGCGGATGGTGCGTTGACATGGGCGGATGGTGCGTTGACATGGGCGGATGGTGCGTTGACATGGGCGGATGGTGCATTGACATGGGCGGATGGTGCGTTGACATGGGCGGATGGTGCATTGACATGGGCGGATGGTGCGTTGACATGGGCGGATGGTGCATTGACATGGGCGGATGGTGCGTTGACATGGGCGGATGGTGCGTTGACATGGGCGGATGGTGCGTTGACATGGGCGGATGGTGCGTTGACATGGGCGGATGGTGCGTTGACATGGGCGGATGGTGCATTGACATGGGCGGATGGTGCGTTGACATGGGAGGATGGTGCATTGACATGGGCGGATGGTGCGTTGACATGGGCGGATGGTGCGTTGACATGGGCGGATGGTGCGTTGACATGGGCGGATGGTGCGTTGACATGGGCGGATGGTGCGTTGACATGGGCGGATGGTGCGTTGACATGGGCGGATGGTGCGTTGACATGGGCGGATGGTGCGTTGACATGGGCGGATGGTGCGTTGACATGGGCGGATGGTGCGTTGACATGGGCGGATGGTGCGTTGACATGGGCGGATGGTGCGTTGACATGTGCGGATGGTGCGTTGACATGGGCGGATGGTGCGTTGACATGGGCGGATGGTGCGTTGACATGGGCGGATGGTGCGTTGACATGGGCGGATGGTGCGTTGACATGGGCGGATGGTGCATTGACATGGGCGGATGGTGCGTTGACATGGGCGGATGGTGCATTGACATGGGCGGATGGTGCGTTGACATGGGCGGATGGTGCATTGACATGGGCGGATGGTGCGTTGACATGGGCGGATGGTGCGTTGACATGGGCGGATGGTGCATTGACATGGGCGGATGGTGCGTTGACATGGGCGGATGGTGCGTTGACATGGGCGGATGGTGCGTTGGGATGGAAGGTGCGTTGTGGTGGGTGGTGATGGGCGGGCAGTGGCAGACGATGAGCAGATCAGCACATGGTCGAGAAAGCAGGCGCAGGCATGCAGAGCGCACCGAAAACAACCATCCAAAACACGGCAAGGCATGGAACGGTATGGTATGGCATGGAACGGTATGGTATGGCATGGAACGGTATGGTATGGCACGGAACGGTATTGTATGGCATGGAACGGTATGGTATGGCATGGCACGGTATGGTATGGCATGGCACGGTATGGTATGGCACGGAACGGTATGGTATGGCACGGAACGGTATGGTATGGCATGGAACGGTATGGTATGGCATGGCACGGTATGGCATGGCATGGCACGGTATGGTATGGCACGGAACGGTATGGTATGGCATGGCACGGTATGGTATGGCATGGCACGGTATGGTATGGCATGGCACGGTATGGTATGGCATGGCACGGTATGGTATGGCATGGCACGGTATGGTATGGCATGGCACGGTATGGTATGGCACGGAACAGTATGGTATGGCATGGCACGGTATGGTATGGCATGGCACGGTATGGTATGGCATGGCACGGTATGGTATGGCACGGTATGGTATGGCATGGCACGGTATGGTATGGCACGGTATGGTATGGCATGGCACGGTATGGTATGGCATGGCACGGTATGGTATGGCATGGCACGGTATGGTATGGCACGGTATGGTATGGCATGGCACGGTATGGTATGGCACGGTATGGTATGGCATGGCACGGTATGGTATGGCATGGCACGGTATGGTATGGCATGGCACGGTATGGTATGGCACGGTATGGTATGGCATGGCACGGTATGGTATGGCACGGTATGGTATGGCATGGCACGGTATGGTATGGCATTGCACAGCATGGGACGGCGTGGCACGGCATGGCATGGCATGGCACACACCCATTGGGAGTAGCAGGCAGGGTTCTCAATGAGGCACCACACCACGATGGCACCCGCCTCCTCCCTCGCCTCCTCCGACCCTGCATGCATGCATGCAAGCACGGCATGGGGGAGCAGCTCTCACACGTTAGGACATGCAAGCACGGCATGGGGGAGCAGCTCACACACGTTAGGACATGCAAGCACGGCATGGGGGAGCAGCTCACACACGTTAGGACATGCAAGCACGGCATGGGGGAGCAGCTCACACACGTTAGGACATGCAAGCACGGCATGGGGGACCAGCTCACACACGTTAGGACATGCAAGCACGGCATGGGGGAGCAGCTCACACACGTTAGGACATGCAAGCACGGCATGGGGGAGCAGCTCACACACGTTAGGACATGCAAGCACGGCATGGGGGACCAGCTCACACACGTTAGGACATGCAAGCACGGCATGGGGGAGCAGCTCACACACGTTAGGACATGCAAGCACGGCATGGGGGAGCAGCTCACACACGTTAGGACATGCAAGCACGGCATGGGGGAGCAGCTCACACACGTTAGGACATGCAAGCACGGCATGGGGGACCAGCTCACACACGTTAGGACATGCAAGCACGGCATGGGGGAGCAGCTCACACACGTTAGGACATGCAAGCACGGCATGGGGGAGCAGCTCACACACGTTAGGACATGCAAGCACGGCATGGGGGACCAGCTCACACACGTTAGGACATGCAAGCACGGCATGGGGGACCAGCTCACACACGTTAGGACATGCAAGCACGGCATGGGGGAGCAGCTCACACACGTTAGGACATGCAAGCACGGCATGGGGGAGCAGCTCACACACGTTAGGACATGCAAGCACGGCATGGGGGAGCAGCTCACACACGTTAGGACATGCAAGCACGGCATGGGGGAGCAGCTCACACACGTTAGGACATGCAAGCACGGCATGGGGGAGCAGCTCACACACGTTAGGACATGCAAGCAACCGTTTCTAATGCGCCTCAAGAGTCCTTCTGAGTCTCCTCTGAGCCTGCTTGCTCGCCGGGCAAGGGAGGAGAAGAGCTGAGCCCTTGGGACATGCATGGAGCGGAAATATCAGAGTAGGATGGAGACATGTGCACGTGCCAAAGGTGCTGGGAAGGTAAGAGTCATCAGATTTCACCCTCCAACTTTAAGACATCGTTTTTCCGGAACCTCCCAATCCAGCCTCCCCATTTCAGCCTCTCTCAGCCAACCTTCTCACTCTCAAACCCCCCTTATCAGCCCAACAAGGAAATTTCTCCCTCCCCTTGATCCCCCTCCTTTCCTTTGATTTCCCTTGTCGCCCCCTCCCCCACCCCCTCTCACCCTCTCGTGAAGCGTCAAACATGAGAGGAAGCAGCTTCTCTGCAGCTTCCTGGCTGGACTGGGCACGGGCAAGGGAGGCCTGTGAGGCGGCCTCAGAGTCGCCAGCGTCCCCCGTGATGGTGCCCTTCACTAGCGCCAGCTGCTTCACTATCAGGTACGCGTGGGCGAAACGGGGAGTGAACTGGAGGGGGTGGGGGCATGGAAGAGGGACAGTAAGCGCAGGGCTAACCCATGAGTGACCCTCGGAGGAGTTTCCAGAAGGAACGGCTTTCACGAGCACCAGCTGCTTCACTGTCAGATATGATAGCTGCTTCACTGTCAGATACGATAGCTACTTCACTGTCAGATACGATAGCTGCTTCACTGTCAGATACGATAGCTGCTTCACTGTCAGATACGATAGCTGCTTCACTGTCAGATACGATAGCTGCTTCACTGTCAGATACGATAGCTGCTTCACTGTCAGATACGATAGCTGCTTCACTGTCAGATACGATAGCTGCTTCACTGTCAGATACGATAGCTGCTTCACTGTCAGATACGATAGCTGCTTCACTGTCAGATACGATAGCTGCTTCACTGTCAGATACGATAGCTGCTTCACTGTCAGATACGATAGCTGCTTCACTGTCAGATACGATAGCTGCTTCACTATCAGATACACGTGGGCGAAGCATGGGGTGAACTGGAGGGGGAAGGGGAGGAGGGGAAGAGAGCGAGGGAGTAGGGGTCGGGATATTCGTGAGTGGGTCTGGGAGGATTCCCCAGAGAGAATGGCTTTAGATTCGCCAGCTGCTTCAATATCAGGTACACGTGGGCGAAGCGGGGGGTGAACTGGAGAAAGAGAGGCGGGGCAGAAGAGAGGGCAGTAGAAAGGGTTGAGACACTGTGGCGGTAAGGGGGGGGGGAGGAGGGGGATGAGGTTGGTACATGTCTAGGCCAGGACATGAGGTTGTGAATGTTGCTTGAGTGAGTGGTTTGATGTTTGCAGCCTTGCAGGCAGTACCTATAGAATTGACCAGTGATGCTGCGTGTGCGAGCATTAGCTGCTGCCCCTCGCGGGTGTCTGCATGTGTGCGTGCACCCACCACCCACCCTCAACACACCTCGGTGCAGTCGCCCTTGGCAGGGAAGGCGGCGAGAAGGAAGGAATGGAGAGCCTCAGGCGGCACGAGGCGCAGCCCACCCCTCACGGCGCCCCTGTGCAGCTCTGCATATGCCTTCCTGCGATTCTCCAACACCACCCTGCGGTGCACACACAGGGTTAGGAGGATTAAAGGGAGGGAACAGTCGAATGTTGAGAGACCAGGAGGACCAGAGGGGCTTTGGCACCATGAGACGCAACCTGCCCCTCACAGCACCCCTGTGCAGCTCTGCATATGCCTTCCTGCGATTCTCCAACACCACCCTGTGGTGCACACAGAGGTTAGGAGGGTTGAGGGAGGGAGCAGTCTGTTGTTGAGACGCCTGTAGACCAGGAGGACCAGAGGGCTTTTGGCACGATGCCACACAATCCGCCCCTCACAGAGCCCCTGTGCGGATCCGCATACCCGAGAAAGCAGAGGGAGACAGCAGGGCCTCTTTGCGATTCTCCAGAATTGAATGCTCGAGGAGACAGAGGGCGACAACAGGCAGGGGGTGGGAGCGGGGCACTCACTCCTCTAGGAAGCAGAGGGCGAGGTGCGTGCAGGCGGGGGAAGCGTCCGAATGAAGTGCAGGTGGCAGCAGGCAGTGGATGAAGAGCGACATGCCCGCTACCCTGTCCGCCCTCGCTGCCTGCACCAGGGCGAGACAGGAGAGAGAAGAGAGAGAGGAGAGAGGTGAGAGAGGAGAGAGAGGAGAGAGAGGAGAGAGAGGAGAGAGGTGAGAGAGGAGAGAGAGGAGAGAGAGGAGAGAGAGGAGAGAGAGGAGAGAGAGGAGAGAGAGGAGAGAGAGGAGAGAGAGGAGAGACAGGGCATGGCGCGGTTGAGATGGATTTAGGGGGAGATAGGGGTGAATAAGCGGTGGAGGAAGACACAAGGCAAACAGGCCATGGGCGCGGGAGCAAAGGAGAAGAGGAGAGGAGCACAGATGGGTGAGCAGGCTGAGAGCACTGTGACGGCCAGTGCAGGCTGAGAGCACTGTGACGGCCAGTGCAGGCTGAGAGCACTGTGACGGCCAGTGCAGGCTGAGAGCACTGTGACGGCCAGTGCAGGCTGAGAGCACTGTGACGGCCAGTGCAGGCTGAGAGCACTGTGACGGCCAGTGCAGGCTGAGAGCACTGTGACGGCCAGTGCAGGCTGAGAGCACTGTGACGGCCAGTGCAGGCTGAGAGCACTGTGACGGCCAGTGCAGGCTGAGAGCACTGTGACGGCCAGTGCAGGCTGAGAGCACTGTGACGGCCAGTGCAGGCTGAGAGCACTGTGACGGCCAGTGCAGGCTCACGCACAAAGCCCATCGACTTTGTTTAACCCACCTGCCCGTATATCCATGCAAGGATCGCCAGCCTATCCCCCTCTGCCACGTGGCTGCCTGCTGAAGCACCATCCTTGGTGGGCGGCTGCTGTGCACTGGACGGCCTTTGTTTGTCTTTTATGGGCGGCAGCAGCGCGTCGGGCACTTGTTGGAGAGTGGCGGGTCGCAGGCGCAGGAGAATGGCGAGCAGTGCAAGAGCCGCATCCTGCCAGGGAGGTGTTGGGGGTGGTGTGAAAGGGTTGGGTGGTACACAAGGGTAGAAGCGGGGGTTGGAGCGTCTTGACAGGGGGATGCGGGGGTGGTATGAACAGGCTGGGATGGCACGAAAGGTTATGATGGGGGTTGACGCGCCACATCAAGAGAAGCGAGCGGGGCAGAAAGGCGGTTGAGATGAGCGGGCATGGATGGTGGATGAGCAACGGCGGGGAGTACATGAGTGGGTTCCGTGAGGTGAGAGCAGAAGCTGACGCGTGGCAGATACACGACGGGCTCGCGCTCTTCCTCTCCTTTCTGATTCGGGCACGCAACCCCCCTAGGTGGTGAGAGGAGGAATTGAATCCATGTGTATGCGAGGCGGGCATTATCACGGTGAGCAGAGCATTATCCTTGGTTCCTTCCACTCATGCTATCGCAAACAACACATGGGAACGTGCTCAGAGCTTGCCTTGGAGATGGACACGTGGTCGCTTGGCGGCCTATCATGCAGTGCCACGTGGATGAGCAAAGCTGCCACTGCTGCCAGGTCTTTGCTGCCCTGCGTCGCCAACCAATCAGAAGCTGACCTGATCACCCGCTCGGGCAGGTCGAAATAAGGCACCTGGGGGCATGGGCATGGGCATGGGGCATGGGGTATGCGGCATGGGGCATGGGGTATGGGGCATGGGGTATGCGGCATGGGGCATGGGGTATGGGGCATGGGGCATGGGGATGGGGTATGGGGCATGGGGCATGGGGTATGAGGCATGGGTTTGGGGCATGGGGTATGGGTTTGGGGCATGGGGTATGGGGGGGAAATGACACACGGATGGGGCATGGGGTATGGGCATGGGGCATGAGGTTTGGGGCTTAGGGCATGGGGTATGGGCATGGGGCATGAGGTTTGGGGCTTAGGGCATGGGGTATGGGCATGGGGGAAATGGTGGCACGGATAAGAAGCATGGGACATGGGAAGGCACGAGAGTGAAATGAGGATACGATCCAGGGACAGTTCAGTCAATGCTCGGTCAACTCACGGTCAACCCCTAGCCCACCCCAGTCCCTAGTCGGTCAGCTCCCAGTCAACGCTCAGTCAGTCAGCTCCCAGTCAACGCTCAGTCAGTCAGCTCCCAGTCAACGCTCGGTCAGTCAGCTCGGAGTGACTGTCTCAGAAGCTTATGGCTCGTCCTTGCTGTCTTCCATTTTCATTGTCCATTCTCAGCTGAACATTGCTATCGTTCGCTCCTCCACGGCCACTTCTTCGTCCTTCACTGTTCGCGTTTCACAATTTGTTTTTCCAAACTTTTGGTTGCTGTTCACTGTCCAAGGGCCCATTCGTTTCTTTCATTTCCATGCAGAGCGTCTAGCACTGTTTCGCGTGTCGACTTACATCCACAGCCTTGGAGATGCCTCTATCGCGTACAATCTCCACGATGTCGATTCCGGCTTTCGGGAGCGACGCGGACACGTCAGCGTCGAAACTGCCGAACCATTGATCGAACGGCAAAGGTGCGGCCGCTGGGGACGGGGATTCGGTCGAATGAGCTTCCGCACATTGCGTCGAGTGCGATATTGACGCTGGTAACGACGACGCTTGAGAATCGGAGTCCGTGGCGCGAGACATCGCGGTTGACCGTCAACGGTAATGGGGTTTGATGTTCAGTCGTGGAACGCAGCAGAGACTTAACAATCTATGCAACTGTTTAACACCTCCCGAAGCCTCAAAGGTAGACTGTAATCGACAGTCTGCGATTTCACAGCGAAGCTGGGGCTTCGAAATCAATCCATACGCCTCTCGTCTGTGTCAGTGGTAATCAAGGTTCGCATGAGAGCTAAGGAGTCCACACGGAAGTTAGGGACCAGCGGGTCACGTAACCGCTAAAAAGATGCTGTCGTAGAGTATGAACTTTGAACAAAGAGCATGCGCGGTGTGGGACTGAAGAGAGAGGAGAGAGAGTGGTGGGAAAGCGTTGCCGCGTTTAGCGGTGAAGCTGTCGGGCAGCGTGCCGCACCGCGGCTCGGCCGGAGCTTTTTGCGATTAGCTGCATCTGGACGTTTGCCCTACATCTGGAATGACTCGAGCAAGATTCAGATGCACCAACACAACCTGTGGTTGTTCGGTGGGTACACTACAGTTTTAGTACTATACCGCTTTACATATCTTGTACTAATAGATAACGCTTTACATATCCTGTACTAATAGATAACCACCCCATGTAGAGACTACAGAAAAGACTATAATGAAGAATCTTACTCACCAATGTTCACCGCTAGAACGCACTCCCCCAATAAAACAAAAACATCTCATTAACCATACCATAGAGACTCCATCATATCCGTGGCAGCAACCGTGGCGACTCCGTGGAAGGGCGAGTGAGCGCACCCATGAACGGCGCGACCTCATCCACCAGCTGCTCCATGTCCTCCCTCACGTCCCGCTGCATCCTTCCCATGCCCCCTCCCATGCCCCCTCCGGCCCCCTCCCCCTCGCCTCCCAGACCCACTGCCCCTGTCAAGGTGTCGCTGACGCCGCGTGCCAGGTCAGCGAGCGGCGTGCCAGCTGTCATGGACGCGAGCAGGGAGCTGCCTCGCGAGACCACGTCAGCGACAGACTGCGGAATCTCGGGAACCACCTGCACCACCGATGACACCAAGGGGGCCCCAGGTTGGGGGTGCAGGGCGGCATGAAAAGTGACGCAAAGCGGTGCGGGTGGCAAAGAATGAGGCCCCGAACCATGGGCGGGGGGGGCTGTGGTGGTTGGAGCAGAAGTGATGCAGCGGATACGTGAGACAGCCTGCAGGATTTCTACCTTCAGGGTAACTCAGATTCATGCCACGTGGCATACCTGGCGCAGCGGGCGCACGTGGTCGCCTGGCAGCGTGCGCATGGCGAGGTCAAGGCACGCTGACACAGCGCTGCCCGCTGCCAGCGTGTCCGCCAGGTCAGCGGTCTCATCGATGGTGTCATCCTTGAATCGCACCAGCAGGTTGCGCCGCACCCCGTAGTATGTCTGGGCCTGAGGATCGAAGGGGAAGGGAAAGGGAGGGGGGAGATAGCAGGTGGCTCTATGGTGTCTGGGCGCAAGGTCTTTTCCAAAGCGCACCAGCAGGTTGCGCCGCACCCCGTAGTACGACTGGGCCTGGCAGTGGGCGGGGAAGGGAAAGGGGGGGGGGGGGGGGGGGGGGGGGATAGCAGGTGGCTCTTCGGTGCCTGGGCGCAGTTGATTTTTTAGTATGTGCACGAGCAGGTTGCGCAGCGCTCTGGGCCTGGTGGTGGGCAGGGAGGAGCGGAGGGAGGAAGGAGGGAGACAGGTGGGTCTAAAGGGTTCTGATGGTTCTGCTACATGCCGTGGTTTGCGTTGGTCTGATGGTGGGCAGGGACAGTGGGGAGGGAAACCAGCAGGTGGCTCTATAGTGCCTGAGAACAAGTGTCTTTTCCAAAGCGCACCCACCTTGCAGTGTACCAGTTGAATGACTAGGACAGGTGTGTGAGCGGGGTAGGAGGAGGGTCTTACCTGGTGCGGGTGTGAACTGAACTGACAGTGCCTAGTGTCGCCTAGAAATAAAACTCCTCCCAGCGCCTGGTGCGGTGTGCACTGCCCTGACCAGGCCTGGTGCCACCTAGGATGAATCTCTCACCAGGCGGCGGGTCTCAGCTGGAGCAGGTGTGAACTGATCACGGCCATCAGAGAGGTCGCGGTACAGCGGTGGCAGCTGCTCCAGCAGCGGCAGCAGCTGTGCCACCATTGGTGCGTTGAGATCCCTCAGCTGCTTCACTGCCACGTCAGCCTGGGGCGGCATGGGGAGGGGAGAGAGGAGATAGGGGATGAGGAGACAGGAGACGGGGAGGAGCTGGGAGGATTGTAGGGGAGCAGGTTCACAGTAAATGGACGGCAGATGGGCAGGCTGCAAGGCAGGTGGGAAGACAAGTGTGTTGGAAAACAGTGATGCAAGAGCAGACGATTTGATTGGTTTGCATGCGCTGAGGGTGGATGGAAAAGGGAGAAGGAGAGAAGGGATGCGAGGCGTGGCACGGACCCCGAGTTTGAGGGTGGGGTTGTTGAGCAGCTGCGTGAGGATGGGGCCGAGGCTCTGCGCCATGGGCATGATGACCGGCGAGAACAGTGGTATGGCCGCACTGGCCTCCTGCATTGGTGGGGAGGAAGGGGGGTTATTTCAGGGGGGAGAGAGGGGTGAGAGGATGGGGCCGAGACTCTGCACCATGGGCATGATGACCGGCGAGAACAGCGCGAACAGCCAAAGAACGAGGACCGAATAATGTAATGTGGACCCTCAATATGAATAGAAATGACACAAATACCCCCGTACATCGTTTGACTGGCCGGGACATGGTGATGGGGGAGAGGGGCGAGGGAAGAGGAACGAGGAGGACCATAGAGGTACCTTGTTGTTGAAGGAGAGAAAGACGTTTCCAGCTCTCTCCACGGCGTAGCGAGCACCTTATATGGAGGCCAGACGGGTATGGCAGTAGGGGGGGTCAGGAGGATATGACAAGAGGGGAAGACAGAGAGGAGATAATAGTTAGTGGCAAAGGGAGGACGAAAACGGAGGTGCGGTTCACAGGGATAAGGGCTTGCAACACAGCTGCGAGTGCTCTCCGGGACAGAAGTGAAACAATCAACAAACAGGTTTTGCGACATGGAGAGGAAAATAGAAATGCGGAGAGACAAAGGCAGGGAGACAGGGAGGGGAAAGGCAGGGTGGGTTGATGGAAAAGCAAAGCGGTGCGTACCAATGAGGAGATGCACGAGGGCGCCCATGGAGTGCCCCACGCCGTACACTGGCAGGTCCATGGGCTGATGGTGGCATGCCATGCATGAATGGGGTGCATGGGTGGGGAGCATGGGAGAACAATCGAGTCACGGGTTGGGACATGGCGCATGGGGTGAGAGTGTGAGCTCTGTGCATGAGTCACTGAATTTATACACAGAGCGTACGTCTGACTGACTGACAGCTTTAAGCAACAGCACATACATCATTGGGTGGCGTGGCTTCAAGCAACAGCACATACATCATTGGGTGGCGTGGCTTTAAGCAACAGCACATACATCGTTGGGCGGCTGGGCTTTAAGCGAGAGGGAACGCATGCAGCGGTCGAATCTGAACTGCGCCTCGTCTGCGATCCTCAGATGGTCAAAGCCACTCGCGTATGGTGTTGCGACCACCATCAGACCCCTGTGAAAGAGGAAGACGATTAAGGGGGAGGGAGGGAGGGAGGGAGGGAGGGAGGGAGGGAAGGAGGGAGGGAGGGAGGGAGGGAGGGAGGGTGGGAGGGTGGGTGGGTGGAGAGAGAGAGGTAGGGTGGGAGGGAGGTAGGGAGGGAGGGAGGGAGGGAGGGAGGGAGGGAGGGAGGGAGGGAGGGAGGGAGGGAGGGAGGGAGGGAGGGAGGGAGGGAGGGAATGAGGGAGGGAGGAGAAAAATATGAGTTGTTAATGCTTTCTTGTTTGATAGAAGATTCAAGAATAAGGACAGTAGGCACCTGACATTCCTACGACACGGCAACTAAAACTACAACCTGAAAGGAATGGAAAATTTCTCTAACTGAAGGTACATTTCTCGTGCAAAACGAGCGTGCGTTCGCCATTCTCAAGCCCGTCAGGCTGGTTGTTGCGGCTTTTTTAGCTGCTCAGGAGTGTCATCCAATGCCGAATCAGGATTGCAGTGACAGCATTCTCTTCACACCTCTGTGCCAGCGTGGTGAGGAAGAGGCGGTAGGTGAGTTGAGGGGACGCGCCCACGAACGCCCCCCCTATGAAGTGCACCACCGCTGTCGCCTGCAGAGGGGCCGGCGGGCGCAGCACCCATGCGCCCTGTGGGGGAAAAAGTAGGGTAGCATGCGAGTGAGCAGAGGAGATAGGGATGATTATTGAAGTTGACTCTAATGAAGGCCCCTCTTATTAAGTGCACCAATGCGGTCGCCAGCAGGGGGGCTGGCGGGCGCAGCACCCATGCTCCCTGTGATGGGCAACAAGGAAAGATTGTTAGTGAGGGGAAGAAGGAGGGATACGATACGAATGCGGATGGAAGACAGGATGGAAGTCGGGAGGGGAAAGAGGGATGGCATCGGAAAAGGTAAACAGGAGAGTGGAGGCAGGAACATGAAGGAGGTAAGGGATGAGGGAGAAATGCAGTGGTATGGCGCGTTGCACTACACTTGTCACCGTCACAACAAACATGGGCCAATTGCATGGCCCACAAGTCACCTCAATCCCCTCCTGCAATATCCCACTCCCTCACTCCCACGACTCTCTTTCCACCACATCCTCCTCCCCTGCTTCCTCGAATGGTCCTTCATTGTTATAGCATGCAACACATCAATACATCGTACCCTGCTTCCTCTCTCTTCCCTTCCCGTTTCCCCCTCCCCTCTCCCTCTCTTACCTCCACCTCCTCCCACTGCCCTGCCGCGTCAGCGCCCTGGGATTGCCGAGCAGACTCAGAAATCAGGCTGGGGAATGAGGTGGAAAACAAGAAGGGGGGGGGGGGGGGGAGGGGGGGGGGAAGGGGGAGAGGGGAAAGAGAAAGGGAGCGAAGAGCACAGGGAAGAGGGAAAAAACAGTTTAACAGGGGCAGGTCAGGAAGAGAGAGCGTGGAACATGCATCATCTGAATTACCTTTCACTGTTCTACGAGGGTGGAACATGCCACACCTCTACGCGCCTGCACTCAGCAGGACGCTCCCTCCCGCGCACGCAACTTGGCACCTGGGAATACCTCCCATCGTGCCACCACGTCCTGCCGCCACACCTATCGTGTCGCCCTTTTTGCTGCCGGACATGCTTGCCCAGGCAAATGATCACCTTTCACTGTTCTACGAGCTGTCCAATAACTATCCGTTACCTCGTTATGCCTACCAGTTATCAGGTTCCACCAATCACGCACCTCTCGATACGGCTGTACAGCTGAATGCTCTCGTCCTTCTTCCGCCTCGCGCTCCCATCCGCGTCATTCCCACCGGATCCCCCGCCGCCAACTGCGGCCACTGGCCGCACCGCCCTGCGAGCCTTCCTACCGACGGTATGACAAGCTGGCAAGATGCTTAATCTTAGTCTATCGCTGCCATAAAAGCTGCTACGACCGCCGAATTCGCGGAATCTTAATCTTGTCGCTACCAAGGATGGCGCCGATACACGCGGGGCAAGCGTGATTGGCGTCGAAAGGGACGCGACAGACGAATTCGCGGATGCGGGGAAGTGACGTGGCGCGGAGTTCCACGTGGCACAACGCAGCTCGAGAGAAGTCATGGTTCGGCTGGAATCTAGGAAACAAATGTTGTGATAAATGCGATACAGACATCAACGTCTGACAACGTGGTTTCACAAATGTACAGCACAAACATTCGATAGGTTGCTTGTGGTTCAAGTTACAGCAATATTTGGCGGGGATTTGGGTCTCAATTATCGCCAACTGACTCTTGCGAAGAACTATGTTACCCTGTCGTCGTCGTGGCGGCTTGCGTTTGTGAGACTGGACAGGGTCGTCACGATCTCGTTGAGTAGCAACTATGTCACACCACTTTCGTCCCCCAACAAAATCCCCTTCTGGGAGCTTAGCGATTTCTTGCGAGTTCGCGAGTTATTGTTTGGAACACTCAATTTCGTCAACGCAGACTCTACATCTGCATCTGCATGTTACCACAAAGCAGGCTTGACCAGGAAATCCATCAGTTCGTCGGTTCACCGCTCGTTAGCGGCGCGGATTAAAATCACTTACCGTGGACCCATTGCAATAGCACACCTCTGTACTTTTGGCACGCGTCCGTCTCTACGCCATGTAGGTTCAACCATCCATCTCTGCCGCCTCTAATTGGCCCAGCCATCGGTGGCACCACGGGCTCTGATTCCACACACAATGGAAACCCCCCACATGCCCTCCCCCGACCCCCTTCCCGATACCACCCCCTCCGCCTTGCCCTCCCCCCTCGCCCCCATCGTCCCGCTCGCTGCGCCTCCATCCCCGCCCAGCCCGCCGCTCCCCGTGTCCCCGCTCCTGGTGGTGGCGATGGGGCTGCCGGGCGCGGGCAAGAGCACGCTGTGCGCCGCCTTCGCGCATCTCGCACGGCGGGTGAGCGATCAACCGCGCTCGCTTCCCTTCACCTCCCAATCCAACTCGGTTGTTACTCTGCTGCGCCGCTCAATGCGGATCACCACTTTTCCTGCTTCAAACGCCGCGTCCCTTTGTGGCCTGGTTACCCTGTTCCCGACCCTGTTACGCGATGACTCCCTTGTACTCTCTCACGCGCACCTGTAACCAACTTCATGTTCAACCCGACCATCCCAGTCCATCCCAGCATGCGGCTCATTCCACGTGCGCTGCAACCTGTGTGTGCGCAGGCAGGCACACACACGACCGTCGTGTCGTTCGACAGCTACGCGCGTGGCACAGGTAGAGACGGCAGTGTGGGCGAGGAGGGGGGTGTGGGCGACGTTGCGTTTATGCCACGACCTGATGCTGACACGTGTGCTGCTTTCAGTCACGATGTGTGGAAGGTGAGGATTGCTGACGTGGACGATTGAGGCACTTTGTGATTCCAATCGGCGTGATGCTCGTGCTGCTCGTGATGCGCATCGTCTCGTTGTCACAGCAGCACGAGCAGCGGCAGAGGCAGGCAGGACTGACTTGCCTCTTCCGCATCTCCCCTATGCTCCCTCCCTCCCTCCATCCACCCCTCTGCTCCGTGCGCTCTGCTTCTCTGACGGCGCCCCACACATTGTCGATCAATCCGGTTCCGTGCATTGCGCAACCATCCTTCCCCATCCATGCATACCCTCATCCACGCATGCATATATCACCATGCACGCATGCATACATCACCATGCACGCATGCATACATCACCATGCACGCATGCATACATCACCATGCATGCCCAGGCCAGTCGGGTCACGGCTCTCGCAGCACTCACCGCAGCCCTCGCATGTGCCAGCCAAGGGGGCCGTGAGAGCGCTGCTGCTGCACTGCAGGGTGGCGGCGGGGACGACGCTGCTGTAGCTCTTGCAAATGCACCAGAAACAACAGGGGCAACAGCATCAGTGCGGGCAGCAGCAGGGTGGGAAGCGAGGGTACCGGCGCACATGGTGGTTGCGGATGACACCATGCATCTGCGCTCCATGCGCCTGCAGCTGCTGCGACTCGCTCACTCATGTGAGATGACACGCGGTGCTCATGCATACATGTTCACATGCATACATGTTCACATGCATACCTACGTGCATGCCAGCTTGTGTGGTCCCATGCATGCCCCCTCTTTGAGGTACAAGAAGATCATGTCGAACGCATCGATTGAAACACGGGCTTCCATCTCATAGGTCCCATTGAAACACCCCCCCCCCCTCCCCACCCCTCCCCCTTTCTTCCCCCTACTTTGTCTGCATGTGTGCGATCCGCTCTGCTTCCTGCCCACTCAGATGGTGCCACGTGTCTCATCCTTCACGTCACCACGCCCCTAGACCAGTGCATATCCCGCAACGAGCACCGCCTTCCCACCGCCCGCCTGCCGCCCGCCGTTATCCGCCGCACCGCCGCCCGCCTTGAGCCTCCCAGGGGGGTACCTGTGGTGACTGTGCGTGGGGGGGGGTTTGCGGAGGGAGCAGAAGAGGGAAGTGCGAACAAGCGGGGGGCAGAAGAGGGAAGTGCGAACAAGCGGGGGGCAGAAGAGGGAAGTGCGAACAAGCGGGGGGCAGAAGAGGGAAGTGCGAACAAGCGGGGGGCAGAAGAGGGAAGTGCGAACAAGCGGGGGGCAGAAGAGGGAAGTGCGAACAAGCGGGGGGCAGAAGAGGGAAGTGCGAACAAGCGGGGGGCAGAAGGCGGTCGTGGGCGAGAGCAGGAGGGCGGGCGAGAGGGAGGCAATGGCACAGCTGCTGCTGCTGCTGATTCTGGGGTGCTGTGTTGGTCGCGGCGGGGCGAGTGGGAGGCGGGGCGGTGTGTAGCGGTGGACTTGGGTGGCGTGGCTGTGGGGGAGGTTTCGGATGTGAGGTGAGGGAGGGGAGGTGAGAGGGTGAGTATGTGAGGGGTGGAGGGGGGTGGCGGATGAGATGATTGAGCGCAAGAGTTAGAAGGGGCTGAGTGAAGGAATGGAAATGCGTTGTGACTGCAGCTCTTGACCACTGCCCAACCTTTCGCTGCCACCCCTTGCCCTCCACTTCTGCCCCTTAACCCATCAATCCCGTCACTTCCCCCCTGCCCTTTCTCTCCCCCTGATTGCATTGCAAGGGCCCATGAAGCCTATGTTTGAGGCGCCTCAAAAATATCCTGCCCCATGTCTCTCTCCTGCGTGCAGTGCAAGGGCCCTTGAAGCCCTCTTCTCCGTCTGGCGCCGCTTCCTTCCCACTGCTATCACCCATGCCTCCCACAGCAGCGGCGCCACCACCAGCAGCAGCGCCAGCAGCACAAGCGGCAGCAGCAGGAGTGCAGTGCATGCGTTTGACCTGCGGCTGAGGAAGCTCCTCTCAGAGGCCTTGAGGCAGTCGTCAGGTGCAGCGGGTGAGTCGCAAACAGGGGGTGGGTTCAGCGCAGGGGGCAAGGGTTTTTAGGCGAGGGTGCAGATCCATCCCAGGTGGGCAAAGGTTTGTCGCTTACCCATCCATCAGTTTGACCGTGTGCTTTCCGTGCTCATGTCATGGTGTGCGAAGTATGTTTTTTCTTTTCTTTTCTTTTCTTTTTTTTGTCAATCCAAATTCAAAGCTCTCCCATAACCAGATGCTTTTTATCTGAAAAACTTGGGTGCGGTGACTCATGGTTGGCAATGCATCATGCATGCAAGCCCACTGCTCTCACCCCAACCAAGATCCATTCTCCCCCGACGCCTGTCAAATCTCTTTCTTCTGTGCCATGTCGTGTGCCTGTGTGCATGGCATGCCGTCAGCCCCGGCACACAAACGAAGGCAGCAGGCAGCAGCACTGAACGCGGCTCGTCGGTCCTTGCTGCAGCAGTTTAGCCGCCACGTGGAGTCAAGCAGAGAACTCGGAGCGAGAGCAGCACATCCCCACGCTGCAGCATCACACACGCGTGGCTCTTGGACACCAGTGCATGATGCCATGCCGTCTCCATGTCGCAACTGCATGACATCAGTGCGGGATCCCATGCCATCCTTATGTGGTGAATCTGCAGTACCATTACCTCATGCCAAGCTGCCTGCAGCCCCACAAGCCATGCCAGCAGCAGCAATTACTTCACAACAACAGGGCGTTGGGAGCCGGCGCAAGAGTAACGATGTAGAGGATGGTAGTGAGTCGCCATCGTTGAGGTTTGCGGACGTATTGGATTTGGAATTCCGTACACGATGTAATCAAGTAATGGGTATTATTGAAAGTGAGATCTGTCTCGTTATATAGCTTGTTATGAAGACAGAAGAGAAAACAGTGCTGAGTAAAACCTACTTTGGTTATGTTCACAATATTTTATTTGTCGAGGTCGTCAATATCGAACGTGGATTCTCAAGGGATGACCTTGAAATCCTGCTGAAGGTCGCCTGAAGTGCGCGAGCCGCGCAATACCTGTGCTGTGGCCTCGAGATCTTCTAATCGCGCCCCACCACCCATCACACGCAGCACCACCTAGAGATCTCCTCTTCACCCCCACGACCCCCTCCACACTCGGCTTCCACGCCTCTGCCTCTCCACCCTTAGTCCGAACCACTGTCTCGTTCCGACCCAGTTACATAGCGTGCCTCTCCCCTTCCGTTTTTTTAGTCTTCCTGTCCCGGTGAGTCCGGCGACGAGTGCGACGAGTACGACGGTTGCGACGCGTGTGACGGCAGCATGGCGTCGGAGGAGGGGCACACGGTGTATCTGGGCGGGCTGCCCTTCGACAGCGACGAGGGTGCCATCAAGAAGGTCTTCGAAGAGTTCGGCGAAGTCCTTTCCGCGAAGGTAGCTTCATCGCCAAGGAAATTTCGTCCGTACGGTAACGGTAACGGTGACTCCACCACAACTGTAGCTTCGGCGTCGCGGTTACGAGCTGCTCGCCTCTCCCCGGCCATTTCGCGAAGATCGACCTTCGTCGAGCTTTAGATCGATTTCGCGAGTGCGTCGTCGAGTGTAAGCGCGCCGCTCCCTGTACCATTTGCTGCGTGGAGGCGACACTGACAAGGCGGGAGCTTCGGATTCATCGTCGTAATCGTCACATCATCCCTTGGCTCTCCTCGTCTGCTCGCCCCGTCCGTGCGGCTTACTGCTTGCTGCTGCCTGCGTGTTGCTGCCGCTTGCTTTTGCTGTAGTATGCAGGTGATCTACGCCAGGGAGACAGACAAGGCTCGAAATTCCTTCATAATCTTCACACATCGCTCTCCGTCCGTGCTGCTTGTCCCTGCCTGCGTGTTGCCGGTCGCCCGTGTCGCGCAGGTGATATACGACAGGGAGACGGGCAAGGCGAGGGGCTTCGGCTTCGTCACCTTCGCATCGCCCAAGGCAGCTCAGGACGCCATCAAGGCCATGGACGGCGAGGTGAGGCGGGCTTTAAGGCCATGGACGGCGAGGTGAGGTGGACTTTAAGGCCATGGACGGCGAGGTGAGGCATGGACGGCGAGGTGAGGCCATGGACGGCGAGGTGAGGCTTTCAGTCCATGAGGCGGGCTTTAAGGCCATGGACGGCGAAGTGAGGCATGCACGGCGAGATGAGGCGAGCTTTTGAAGTATATGGATGGTGAGGTGAGGAGGGGTGTTAGTAGGCCGTGCAGGGGAGGATGAGCAATGGAGTTTATGGATGGAGAGGAAAGGAGTCGTTGGACTGAATCGATCCTCTTTTCCCTCTTCAGCAATGCTCAATCTTGCTACTCCACGCTCTTTTTTCCCTTCCCCCTTGCTGTGCTTACGCAACCGTGGCTGTGTGTGCTGGTTGTGTGTGTGCGCTGCGCATGCTGCTCTGTGCGGTGGCGGCGGGTGCACCACCAGATAGTGGACGGGCGGCCGATCAAGGTGTCGGAGGTGCGCAGGCGGGGAGACGGGGGGTTCTTCCGCCAGTCCTCCTTCGAGCGAGACCGCGACCGGACCCGAGGGTGAGCCTTCTCTTGCACTCCTGGGTTCGTTCGCAGTTACTCCTAGGCAGATTCTGTATATATACTTCAACTTCTGTGTCTAGCGGTTAGGGCGTGGTGCATCATATGCAAGCGGGGTCCAAGTGTTGGACCTCGAGGCGGGTAACCCTACGGATGTGATAAAAACGCGTGCGAGTGTACCCCTCTATATTAGTACTGTACCACGAAACAAAAGTTTGTTGAACTTGGGGTCAAGCATGTGACCGTTGCACGATTGAACCGCAGGGTCAGCCAGTCAAGAAAGGTACCATTCACACTGTCTAGGCAGGCATGCGAAAATACTGCATAATTCACTTAACGCCCACCTGAGTGTGACAAAAAACTGCTCATAAGTTTCCCTCCTGAACCTTTCCTCCCCCCTTGGCTCTTCTCTGCAGTGGTGTTGCTCGCCGCCCCTCCATGTCCCCACCTCGCCGCTCCCGCTCCCCGCCATCTCGCATCCGCTGTAAGCCCCTCTCTCCCCGCAACCCTAAGTGAATTCCCTCTCCCACCTCCTCCTACCGATGCCCTCGTCTCTCTCACTTTCGCATCTCTCCCTCACCCTCTTCACTCCCTCACCCTCTTCACTCCCTCACCCTCTTCACTCCCTCACCCTCTTCACTCCCTCGCCCTCTTCACTCCCTCGCCCTCTTCACTCCCTCGCCCTCTTCACTCCCTCGCCCTCTTCACTCCCTCACCCTCTTCACTCCCTCGCCCTCTTCACTCCCTCGCCCTCTTCACTCCCTCGCCCTCTTCACTCCCTCACCCTCTTCACTCCCTCACCCTCTTCACTCCCTCACCCTCTTCACTCCCTCACCCTCTTCACTCTCTCGCCCTCTTCTCTCCCTCGCCCTCTTCACTCCCTCACCCTCTTCACTCCCTCACCCTCTTCACTCCCTCACCCTCTTCACTCCCTCACCCTCTTCACTCTCTCACCCTCTTCACTCCCTCGCCCTCTTCACTCCCTCACCCTCTTCACTCCCTCACCCTCTTCACTCCCTCACCCTCTTCACTCCCTCACCCTCTTCACTCCCTCGCCCTCTTCACTCCCTCGCCCTCTTCACTCCCTCGCCCTCTTCACTCCCTCGCCCTCTTCACTCCCTCACCCTCTTCACTCCCTCGCCCTCTTCACTCCCTCGCCCTCTTCACTCCCTCGCCCTCTTCACTCCCTCACCCTCTTCACTCCCTCACCCTCTTCACTCCCTCACCCTCTTCACTCCCTCACCCTCTTCACTCTCTCGCCCTCTTCTCTCCCTCGCCCTCTTCTCTCCCTCGCCCTCTTCACTCCCTCGCCCTCTTCTCTCCCTCGCCCTCTTCACTCCCTCGCCCTCTTCACTCCCTCTCTCTCTCCTCGCTCTCTTCCCTCCCTCGCTCTCTTCACTGCCTCGCTCTCTTCACTCCCTTGCTCTCTTCACTCCCTCGCCTTCTTCACTCCTTCACTCTCCTCACTCCTTCACCCGCAGCTCTCCCATGCCCTACCGCCCTGTCCTGTCGTCATGCTACCCTTGATCTCTCCAGACAGTTTCTCCCCCTACGGGGATATCTCACATGCATTGCCACAGCAACTCACACCCTCTCCATCCTCTCGCCTCCATCCCATCTTCTTCATCTCCTCGCACCTGTTTCCTTGCATTCTTCCCGTCATTTCTCCCTCCCCCTTCCCCTTGGAAGACCCTTCCGTTCTCAGCCTTATTCCCGCGCATCCTCCACTCCCCTTCGCTCTCCCCCTCCGCCCGCCCCCCTTCCTTCTCCCGCACCTCTCCCCCTTTGTCTGTCAGATCGCAGTCGCAGCCCCCGAGGGGGCAGCCCCTATGCTTCCCCCGACCACCCCCCTGCTGGGCGCAGCAATGGGGGAGGGCCGGGGGGAGGGGGAGGTGGGAGGGGGCGGAGGGGAGGGGAGGATGAGATGGGGCGGGGGCGGGGGGAGGGGGAGTATGATGAGGACGAGCGCATGCCGCCCGAGGCATCTGGACACGTGGCGGTACGTCATGGGCCCATGGTGTTTGGACACGTGGCATCATCCCCCTTCCGGGATCTTTCTTTTCTGCTGCTCGTGCCATGTCTCTATCTCTCCTCTACCTCTCTTCGCCTCTCTTTCCACTGTACACCATGTGCATATATCTTCTTTGGATATTCTCATAAGTGTTTCTGCCATTTTGCCATTGCCCGTTCCTTCCATGCCACCCCATGCCTGCCGTCCCACCAGCAGCGCCAGGCTCCCCACGGTCAAGCAAGGGAGGGTGCAGGGGGAGAGGGGGGACGGGGGCCGCGGGGTCAAGCAAGTCAAGCGGGTCAAGCGGGTCAAGCGGGTCAAGGGGGTCAGGGGGGCGAGTCGCTGGATGCTCTGCGGGCGGCAGTGGAGCGAGCAAGGCGGGAGAAACAGAGCGTGGCAGCGCAGGTGAGGGGATGGCGGGTATGGGGGCATGCGTGTGAGTGCGAGTGCACGTGCGCATGAGTGTGTGCGTATATGCATGTTCGCATGCCTGCATGCATGTGTGTGTTCGCGCATGTGTGTATGCGTGGCCATGTGCTGCATGTGTGTGTGCAAGTGTGCACACATGTGTCAGGGAGTGTCCAAGGCAGGGGAAAGCAGAGGTGGCAGCACAGGTGGGGGGTAGGACGACTCTGCTCTACTGCTGTTTTCGTTGACTGTCTCGTTTCATTCTGGCTGTGTCCGCGAACAATTTTTGCATTTACGCAAATCCTGTGTGGCTGGTTGTGTGCATGTGTGTGCGTGTGTGCGTGCATGTGTGTGAGTGTGTGTGTGTGTGTGTTTGTGTGTGTGTGTGTGTGTGTGTGTGTTTGTGTGTGTGTGTGTGTGTGTTTGTGTGTGTGTGTGTGTGTTTGTGTGTGTGTGTGTGTGTTTGTGTGTGTGTGTGTGTGTTTGTGTGTGTGTGTGTGTGTGTGTGTTTGTGTGTGTGTGTGTGTGTGTGTTTGTGTGTGTGTGTGTGTGTGTGTGTGTTTGTGTGTGTGTGTGTGTGTGTGTTTGTGTGTGTGTGTGTGTGTTTGTGTGTGTGTGTGTGTGTGTTTGTGTGTGTGTGTGTGTGTTTGTGTGTGTGTGTGTGTGTGTTTGTGTGTGTGTGTGTGTGTTTGTGTGTGTGTGTGTGTGTTTGTGTGTGTGTGTGTGTGTGTGTTTGTGTGTGTGTGTGTGTGTGTGTGTGTGTGTGTGTGTGTGTGCTCGCGCGCATGCGTGTATGCGTGTGTGTGCACATGTGCGTGTGGGGGAGTGTGGGGCGTATGACATGCAGATGCAGCAGCTGGAGCAGGCGCTACAGAGGGCCACGGCCACGGAAGTGAGCCTCAAGGAGCGAATCAAGGTGTGTGGGAAGGGCACAAGCATGGTGGGATGGGAAGAGGAGATGCATGGTGGGGTGGGAGGGGCATATGTGAAGTGGAACGGATGGGAGAGGGAGAAGCAAAGGGGATGTGAGTAGTGCCAGAAGCTGAGTGCATCCCTGTAGCATACGGCCGACATCCCCAGTCGTTAGAGATAGATTTTGGTTTGCATCCCATGCATCACGTGCATCACATGCATCCCATGCATCACATGCATCCCATGCATCCCATGCATCCCATGCATCCCATGCATCCCATGCATCCCATGCATCACATGCATCCCATGCATCCCATGCGTGACGTTCATCCGTACATATATGGTGGCAATTTGTTGATTTCTGGGTGAATTCAGCATCGACGATCTCACCACTGGTACCATTTACCTCTCTCACCGCCACACTCCTGACCCGCCCACCATCGTCCCGGCACTGGCACCACCACTGGCACCGCCACTGGCACCACCACTGGCAGGTGCTGGAGGCGGGCAAGAAGCAGGTGGCTGCCGGGTACGAGGAAAAGGTGGCGCTGCACAGCAAGGTGGGCGCGTGGTGAGGGGAGAAGGAGGGGGGGATGTTGATATGAAGCAGAGGGGGTTCAAATGGGATAGAGGGAGGAAGAGAGCGGAAGAGAGCGCGGAGAATCTGGCGCAGCACAGCAAGGTGGCTGATGGTGAGAGGGGAAAGGGGGAGGGCGGTGAGATGAAGAGGGGGGGGAGAAGGGCATAGAGGGAGGAAGAGAAGGGAAGAGAGGGAGGAAGGCAAGAAGCAGGTGGTTGCTGGGTACGAGGGGAAATTGGATTTTCATGGCATGGTGGGCGGGTTGTGAGAGGGAGGGGGTAAGGGCGGTGAGGTAGTGAGATGGCAGCAAAAGGGTAGTGAGAGGGAGAGATTGAGAGGGGGATGGACATGCAAAGAGAGGGAGGAAAGGAGAGGAAGGGAGAGAGTGGAAAGGAGAGGGAGAGAGCAAGGAACGCAGAGGTCGGGAGCAGGAGAAGGTGAGGGTTGCTTTCTGCTGCCAGCAAGGTGAGGGTGGTGAGAGGGTGGTGAGAGGGAGGTAGAGAAAAGGGGGGGATAGCGGGAGGGAGGATGAATGCCATACCACACTGTTTATCCATGCTTCATTTGAATCAATTTCTATAGCTTATCACTGCCCTCCCTCCTACTGTGCGTGCAGGCACTAGCAGCTGTGGCAAGAGTGCAAGAGGCACAGGAGACCCTTGCCGCGAGACAGAGGGAGTTGCAGGTGAGGATGGGGAGACAGCTGGGTGGAGGGCTTAAATTACAGGTATCTGTTGGCGAGCATCTGTGCGGCGAGCGTGTGAGGAGAGCATGTGTGGAGAGCATGTGCGGAGAGCATGTGCGAAGAGCATGTGCGGAGAGCATGTGCGGAGAGCATGTGCGGAGAGCATGTGCGGAGAGCATGTGCGGAGAGCATGTGCGGAGAGCATCTGTGTGGAGAGCGTGCGTGGGGCATGCCGACATGCTTATGCCTGGCTCATTGAGTTGCTTGCCCATCAGGCAACTTGGAGGCTGATCATGTACACTTTGTGTTTCCCATTTGTGTTTTCCTAACCCACCTTGTCCTTTTCCTCCCTTATTTCACTCGCTTTACCGCCCTCGCGCAGCTGCTGCTGCAGCCGGCGCTAATAACAGCACTGCACGACAAGGAGGGGGCAGCAGCAGCAGCGGGCATGGCAGCAGCAGTGACGCCATCGCCTGCAGGAGTGGCAGTGGGGTCGGGCATGTCATCCCTCTCCCAGCAGCCGCTCTCCTCGCCCCTGCCTGCCATGCTGCTGCCCTCCCAGCTGCACGCGCTGCAGCAGCAGCACCAGGGGCAGCAGGCAGGGGGACAGCAACAGGGGCAGGGGCAACAGCAGGGGCAGCAGGGGCAGCAGGGCATGTATGCAGCCTCGCCTGCAGGGTCGCAGCAGCAAGGGCTGGCACTGGGAGTGGTGCTGCCAGAACGGACCCCCAAGCTGCCCATCCTGCTGCCGCTGCAGGCACAGCAGCAGGGGCAGCAGGCGTGATTGACAAAGTTCACTTGCATGTGAATGCTGACATTGTGACTGTACTTAAGCCGTTATTTCTGATTGTATAGAGGAAAGCGGTTGCTGGGAGAGAGACATAATCTCTGGTCGCCGTTATTTGCAATAATGTGCTCCAGGAAAAAAAAAAAAAACGTACTTCTACACCATGTCCTGAGTAACCCAAACCCTGACATTGCAATTGTATAAATAATTGAGTTGACTAGCTTAGCGCCTGGTATAACCACTGCCTTGCGGAGTGCATCTCTTAGGCGAGGTTTTGGCACGCCAACCTATCCGCATGTATTTCGAGTCTGTTTATAGAGCGATCATTTACGCCTGTCGCCTTGGTGGGTCATTCGAGCCTCGCGCACTGGCAGCTACACACGCACGCCGATGTGCTTCATCAGACGGTCGTAGCTGAACGGGGGAGAGCGGAGCGGGAGAGGGGGAAGGACAAGGGGGCGAGAAATGCACGAGAAAAGCACAAGAGGCGGGTTAGTGGTGTCGCGCAGCAGCAGTGCGAGGGACCGAGGGCGTCGGCAGCGTAGACGAGATATCTACGCCCACCGCCGGGTTAGCCTACCGCGAAGGCGCGGAGTTAGACGCGACTTACCGCGTGTCCCGAGGCTCCCTGGGGACGTCAAAAACATGGTTCATCGTGCCCCGGCCAGTTATTACTTATATCGGAGATATGCAATCGGCTCTTAACGAGGAGTTAAGGCGCGACTTACAGAGTGTCCTGCGGCTCTTTGGGCAGCTGGTAGAACTCGAAGAGGTACTGCATCGTGTCCAGCGACATGGCCGTCAGCTCCTTCCGGGAAGCCGGGAACCTAACCGGCAGCTCGCCGGCGTCGTTGGGCACGCGCTCCATGGGGTCGCGGTCGCGCGTGCTGAACGAGTTGAACAGCCGCGCCTTCTGCTGCGCGTCCCTGCCAAGGCGGCGGAACGAGAGCCGAGGGGTAAAGGGGAAGAGGGAGGAGCAGCGCCGTTAGGTGCCTGCTTCAGTCACGCGTGCTGAGCGGTTAGCCAAGGAGTAATTACGTGGGAGAAGACCCAGATGACACGAGCTGGCAAAAGCCGAGGACCTCTTTCAAGCGCGCGTGAAAGTAACTTGAAGGAGATCCGTGATGTCGGCGTGGAAGATTATTTAGACGTTTTGCTCGACAATCCAGAACGAAGACGCGAAACTCACTTGAAGGAGATGAGCTCCTTGACGTCCAGCAGCCCCTCCTGCAGCGCGTCCTTCACCTGCTGCGCGCTCTCCTTCAGCGCTCCGCGCGCCTCGCTCTGCGCCACTGCCTGAGACTGCGCCTGCGCCTTGGCGCACTGCACCTGCACCTGCAGCTCCGCCACGGTTGAGCGGAGCGCGGTGATTTCCGCCAGCATGTGGTTCATCTGCTGCGTCATCTGCGCCACCTGCATCGCCGTCTGCTGCTGCATCACCATGTTGCCCACCTCCGCCGCTTTGAACAGCGAGTTCCCCCCAAACGGCTTGAGCTGTGTGGTTGAAGCTTCGCCGGCGGGAGAACCGGGCCGGGCGAGTTCTCCGG
Organism: Closterium sp. Naga37s-1; assembly: GCA_947471745.1. Classification (NCBI taxonomy): domain Eukaryota; kingdom Viridiplantae; phylum Streptophyta; class Zygnematophyceae; order Desmidiales; family Closteriaceae; genus Closterium; species Closterium sp. Naga37s-1. Next base: position 5,054,710 of record CANJKZ010000071.1, on the reverse strand, counting down.
CGGCTGCGACCGGCTTGAAGAGGCTTTCGACCACGTTGCGCTGCGGCGAGCCGGGGTGATTGGCGAACACCGACTTGGGTGACGGCAGGCCGCCGGGAGCCACGGCGGGAGGAGCGGAGGCAGCAGAGGTCAACTCGGCCATACCATCGACTTTGTATGGTGCGGCGGCACCGGACTGCTGGAGGGGAACGTAGAGCGGAGGCTGCTGCTGTCGACCGAAGGACCCTTGCGACTGGAGCACGGGTTGCTGTGGCTGAGCCGGCCGCGCTGGCGCCTGCAGCACCGACTTCTGGGGGACAGGACTCGGCGAACGGGCGACGCGGTTGGGCTTGGGAGTGCTGAAGGCCTTGCGTAGAGGGGCGCCGTCGCACCCCATGTCGTAGGGCGGCATCTGCATTGCCACGGCCATTGTGGAAGGTGGGAGAGGTTCGGGGAAACTAGAAAGCGGAGTGTTGCGTGATCCCAGTCAATCAAGATATCAAGTATCGAGGAGAGTAATGTGTTGGAAGTACAGTATATTGCTAGCTTGGAGGACGCTGCTTCTATGGAGTGAGGTGAGGGGCTTTGTATGGCTGGGAGGGCGATGGGGCATGTTAGAACAGGCCTAGCTTGGGGCGAAATGGAAACTGAGAACGGGGCCTATGATTGGACAGCGATGCGAGCGAGGGGCTAGCGGCAGTCGAAGTAATCAACGAACCAATCAGGGATGTGATAGAGCGCCTTGAATGGGGAGGTGGAGGTGTACTACCAGGCCGTGGCGCGGTGCGTGCACAGCGCAGGAACAAGCCCCACGGGCCACGTCCTAGTTCAATCCGTGAAATCACGCGTCGCGCGAGTCCAAAGGGTCAAGCTGCGGCTCGATGAGGGGGTTCCTTTACCCTAAACCCTCTACTGTACAGAGCAGGGCGAACAGATGGTGGCACCTGAAAAATAGTCACCAAAATATGTTTACAGATTTTCCAACTGTCATCTCACCACAGGTGTGTCATCTCTCACATTCGTCTAGTTTCTAAAACTTAGCCAGTTGGGAGTATTGTCAGCCTGCTTCTGAGGTATCCTTCGGGTTTCCTTGAAGAAATTTGGGTAGTTCATGTCCGAAACGTGTCTTTCCACAAACCCAGATTGACCGGCCCTGAAGCATGTGTGCACCATCCGAAATTGAAGCAGCTTTCGTACTTCGCTCTGGTATATAGAAGCTACACTAATCATATAAACCTCATAGCACAGAGTCTTCCATTTTTCATCATAAAAACAGAACTAACCACACTTACTTCTATGATCTATCAATGACTAGGGCCCTCCAGGAAACATACCATGGCATTCTTTCATCTCATTTCTCTGCATGAAAATACGGGGATGACTCGAGTCAACTCACCGCTCCCGTGATTCATTTTCTTTTATCGAATATGACAAAAGGGTAACACATCATTGCATTATGTAATATCGTACTTGCAATGGTGTACCGAGTACAGCACACAACTCTCATACAGGCTATCCTTTCTTATACACACACCTAGCTCAAGCCCTAACGAGCGCAAGGCCAGTAGTTCTTGCTGTGTCTCCGCGCTCCCGTAGTGCTTGTCGCCATGGTGGAACGAGACAATGACCTGAAGAGAACGATCGGGAGGGGTGGATGAGATGGTGAGCACGATGATGACTCATGGTTGTAAGGGGGGAGGCAAGCAAGGGCCGATGATGTCAGAGAAAAAGGCAACGGGAACCAAGGTGCAAGAACACGTGGAAATGAGAGCCAATTACAGTCTTTCTCCTCCCCCCACCCTCCCCCCGCCTACCTGGCAGACGGGCAGTGCGCACGTACCCTGAACTCACGAAGTGAAGATGTACTCATGCAGCAACAACCTTTGAGGCTCCTCAGAATTCCCCACTTTCAGCCGTTCCCCCCGACCTTCCTTCCCCACATGCTCACCTGGCAGACGGGCGGCGCGCGCTTTGCCTGAACCCACGCCCTGAAGATAGCCTCATGCAGCGACACGTTGCCGCCTATCCGCATGATGTTCGCAATGGAGTGGTTGAGAAGCTTCATGGTGCCTTCCACCTCCCATGCTCACCTGGCAGACGGGCGGAGCGCACTTTGGCGTGACTCCACGCCGTAAAACATGGCTTCATGCAGCGACACCCCTTGCGGCACCTTTAAGTCCCCGGCCCATTACACACCTGGCAGACGGGAGGTGCACGTGACTCCACGCCCGGAAGATGGCCTCATGCAGCGACACATGGCCGCCTATTGAGGCATAGCACAAGTCCCTCCCTCCCATGCTCACCTGACAGACGGGCGGGGCGCGCTTGGCACGACTCCACGCCTTGAAGATTGCTTCATGCAGCGACACCCTTGGAGGCGCCTCAAAAGTCCCCACCCCATTACACACCTGACAGACGGGCGGGGCGCGCTTGGCGTGAGTCCACGCCTTAAAGATTGCTTCATGCAGCGACACCCTTGGAGGCGCCTCAAAAGTCCCCACCCCATTACACACCTGACAGATGGGCGGGGCGCGCTTGGCGTGAGTCCACGCCTTAAAGATTGCTTCATGCAGCGACACGTGCCCGCCGATTCTCATGATGTCCACGATGGAGTGGTTGAGAAGCTTCATAGTGCCTTCCACCGTCATCGCCTCCACCTGGATGGGCGGCGGCAGCGACGAGCCGTCCATGCCAGGCGGCGGGGTCACGGCGTATTCTACAGGGTGCTCCTCGATGTCTAGTGGGTACACCTGGGGGTGGACGGCAGGAAGAGGGGGTGGAGTGGGGGGGTCTTTCTGAACCAAAAGGTGTCTATGCAAGGCGGCGGGGCCACGGCATACTCCACAGAGTGCTCCTCGATGTCTAGCAGGTACACCTGGTAACAGACGGGGGGGCGGAGGAGGAGGGGGGAGAAGTTGTATTGACTCAGGAATTGCCACGTGGGGCAGCGGGGTCATGGGTCACGGCGTATTCTACCAAATAGTGTTCCTCGCCTCGATGTCCAGCGGGTACACCTGGGGGTGGATGGGACGGGAAAGGGGGCTGGATTGCCTCACAAGGTGTCCACGTGGGGCTGTGCCAAACGTCGTATTCTATCAGGTACCCCTGGGGGTGGACAGTTGTGAGTGAGGGGGACAGGGCGAGGGATGGTGTTAAGCTTCCAGAGGTGTGCTCTCATTGTCTACTGGGTTCACCTGGTGGCGGACACGGTGAGAAGGGGGGCTGTGGAGGAGGGAGGGACCATGAACAATGGTGATGGGGAGGCATGGAGGCATGGATGGTGAGGTGGGATGGAGGCATGGTGATGGCAGAGGAAGCAACCATGGGATCACAGGCTACAGCCACCGCTGTCGCACTCAGTCAGGCCCCATGCCGCACAAAAGCAGGCACGGGCGTGCCAGCCTTGACTCGTGCCACCAACCCATGCCCATGCACTCTATTGAGGGCACTCCTGACTCCACCCACACGCACACATGCGCACTGAGCAAAGCAAGCTACCTGCAGGGGGCGGTCGTGCGGCGCCAGCAGCCAGGCATGGTGCACCCAGGAGGCGGGCGGCAGGTTGTCAATCTTGTCCCCAATCCACCGCATGCCCTCGGGAGTGCTGTCAAACGCGTGCACGCGGCACCGCAGCTTGCGCATCAGCGCCCAGTCAAAGCTGTAGTCCACCCCGGCCACTGCTGAATACACCACCGGCTTCCTCCCCCTCACCTCCCCCCGCTCCCCCACCCACGGGTCTAGAAACACAGGGAAATCCCCCCCCGGGTACCCCATCTTGTGGAACTTTCCTAGAAGCCCGCGCACGCAGATGGAGACTGGGGGAGGGGCGTTCCAGACAGGGACTTGCTGGTGGAAGTATCGCCAGTCTTCCACGCACTCGTCAAAGGTCCGCGTTTCCATGTATTGCCGGGCGGCGGCTGGGACCTCTCCCGCGTCTTTATCGAAGATTTCGCGCCAGTCTGCCGCCCAGTCGTCTTCTGCCCGGCACAGGTCGATCCCGTGGGGCTGCGCGCCGAAGATCCGTTCGGGCAGCGCGAGGATGTATTTTGCGGCCTGCCCGCCGACCACAGTGGGGCGGCACGGGCGGCACTTGGCGCCGTTGAGGGCGGCAGAGGTGGAGGAGAGGGCGGCGGCGACGGGGAAGGCTGGGAGGCCCTTCTTGCGGCTGAGGATGCAGAAGGGGAAGTCATAACGTGCTACCTGGGGAGGTGGGGAAAGAGAGTGAAGGAGGGGAGAACGGAAGAGTGGGAGGTTGGAAAACATGTGGGAGAGTGTGTTGCAACTGGGAAGGCCGCAGACTGGACTTGCGGCTGAGGATGCAGAAGGGGAAGTCATAACGCGCCACCTGGGAGGGTGGGGTGATGAGAGCAAGGGGAATAATGAAGAGATGAAGAGTAGGGAAGGGCAAGAAATGGAAAGACCAGGAAATTGGAGCATATGTGGAAGCAGGCAGGCGGTGGTTTCTCACCATACCACAACCGTGCTCTTTCTCACAACCAGCCACAAGCGCACCTCATTCTCCGCCCATCTCCCCTCTCTCCCCACTTTCCCTCCCCCCACCTCTCCCACCTTCCCCCTTTTCTGCAGAAACGCCATCACGTACCCCCTGCCCCCTCCCCTCCCTCCTGCCCACCAATCAGACTGCTCCAGGCGCCCCTACGCAAGCCACCCCCACGCCCCCTGCTGCACGTGCAGCAGCACACACTTCATGTCATCTCAGCCACTCACATGCACTCCACACCATCACCTGCACTTGCCGAGATTTGCAGGAGCGCCATCAGCGCCCACAACACAGAGTGTCCCCACCCAACAGCACTAAAGAGTGTTTCCCTCACTCAACCACACTGCTGCCCCTGCAGCCCGCTCACCCGCTTCACAGCCTCGCATCAGCCTGCCGTTGCCTGCACCTGTGGGAACGCCATTTGCACCTGTGGGAACGCCATTTGCACCTGTGGGAACGCCATTTGCACCTGTGGGAACGCGCATCCGATTGACTTTGCTGCATCCCCGGCGCTCCACCAGCGGCTGCAACACACTCAGCCTTCCCAGCACCTTCCACCCACATGTATTCCCCCCTCATCTTCACCGTTACATGCATGCATGCACCCACCCGCTCCGCGCTCAACTCGCAATAACTGCCACTCTCCACCAGTGCACCTCACCTCACGACCTTCCATCCGTCCATCTCACCTGCACTTGCAGGAACGCCATTTGAGCCAGGTAATCCCTTTCCGCGTTCACTCAGAGTACCCCTCTCGCTCCACCAGAGGCCACAGCGCGCTCAACCTTCAACAATCACCTTCCCAACCACTTTCGCGCCTCACCTGCACTTGCAGGAACGCCATCTGAGCCAGGTAAACTCTTTCCGCGTTCAGCTCAGAGTACCCTCCGCGCTCCACCAGCGGCCGCAGCACGCTCAGCCTTCTCAGAGCCTTCCAGCTCGCCTTCCTGCCGCCCATCCCCAGCCGGTCGTTCAGCCCCCCCCAGTCGCTGCCGCCCGGAATCGTGTACGAAATCGGATCCAGCACCGCCAGGGGTGGCGGCGGGCCCATCCAGTACCCATCCACGCGGGTTCGCAGAATCCAATCGTATCGGATCGCGTGGGTTTTCTCGTAACGCGTGATGGCGGTAACGCAGAGTTCTACAGCTTTAAACTGCTGCATCAGCCCCTGCCGCGTCTGCGCCTCGCTCCCCTCCACCACTTCCAGCAGCCGGTCGGTGATTTTTGTCTCATTCACCGGCACGTCCGGCAGCACACTCACCTGCACCAGGGAGTATCCGGGAAAATCTCCGCCCCACCGCCCATTCCCTTCCCCCACCCCTTCCCCCGCTCCCCCCGCTCCCCCCCCGCTTCCCCCAAGTTCCCCCAAGCGCGCGGCGCCGAGGTGGGGCCAGGCGAGGAGGGAGAGGCGGTGGGCGGAGTGGTCGAGAGGGGCGAGCAGGAAGACGTGTGCCGAGGGGTAGGCGGGCAGCAGGTGGCGCTGCAGCGTGGGCGCTGTCAGGTGGAACTCACGCGCTCCCCCCACCAGACAGATGGCCACTCGTGGAGGGGGCTGGGGACGGAGAGGGGCGGGGGGGGGGGGTGCGGGAATGAGGGCGAGGGCAGGCAGGTGTGGGCAGATGGAGGGATGTGCCCAGGGGGGAGAACGGCTTGAGCAGCCCCAAAGGGGAGGAGCATAGCAGGTGGCGCTGCAACGGGCCGTCAGGTGGAACTCCCGCGCTCCCCCCACCAGACAGATGGCCACACGTGGAGGGGGTTGGGGAAGGGACGAGTGGGGAGGGGGGAAGGGGGAAGAAAAGGAGGAGGGGGGGGCATGATCCCGCGCTTCGCCCACCAGGCAGATGGCCAGTGGGGGGAAGGGAAGGCACAGCGAGAGGGGGGAGTTGGTGCGGGAAGCCATGAGGGGGAGGGTGGAGGGGTGCCAGGGGTGGGGTTGGAGGGGTGGGGGGGGGTTGGAAGAGGGAGGGAGTGGGGAAAGGGCGGATGACCCCCCTGTCTGAGTTCCGCAGGCATTCATTGGCAGCCAATGAAAGCTGCGCTTCTGCTGCCCACTCGTCTCCTCCGCGCCCACTTACCTCGACTCGCCTTCTTACCTTCTTCCCTTCCTTGCTGATCGCTCTTCCCTCCCCTCCCCCCTCCCCCACCCCCTCACCTTATTTTCGGGGCCATATCCCCCCCATCCCCGCCATTGCTGTCCCCCTTCGCCCCTCCTCCGCATGGCATCCGCTCCCCTGCGCCGCGCGCGCCCCTCCTTCAGCCACTCTCTCCGCCACATCCGCAACTCCTCCCCCCCGCTCCCCCCGCACCCTCCTCCTGCGCCAGTCCGATTCCCTTCCCCCTCCCCCGCCACCAGCTGCGCCATTGCGCTCTGAGCGCCCATTGCGCCCCCCGCCTTTCCCTTCACCGCCGCGCCGCCTTCCGCCATCAGCGCATCCAGCGCCGCCTTTCCCCCACTACCGCCCGCTCCCGCCGCCGTCCCGTTCCCCCTGCCCACGTCCGCCGCCTGTCCGCGGATGAGCGCGCGCATTCCGCGGGGATTGAGGCGCAGATGCAGCAGCGACATGTGGTGGCCCGCGCCGCTGACGTGGATGGTCGCGTCGCCCGGGTGCAGGCGGAGGTAGATGCGGAGAGTCAGGAGATACGCTATGGGGATTAGCAGAAGCGTCGCCCACCGCACCCATCGGCCGCCTCTGCAGGCGAATCGCCCCACCTGCCACGTGGCACGCCTACGGGCCGCAGCCGCATGCTGCTTTCCCGGCTGCATGGTCTACGAGGCGCGCTGCCGGCGGTAGCAGCTACGCGACGCGCGACTAATGGGTTGATGATTCGAAGAGCAGCGATGGATGCGCGTTGATCGCGGTCCCGCGAGGGAAATGCGCCATTTGCCGCCTTGACCGAGCAAGCGGCATTTGCGGAGTGAGCAGCAGAGTGTTACTGGGGGACAGGGGAAACGCGACAGCGCGGAAAAAAGGCGGAGAATTTATGAATTCGGGGACAGAAGCGGGGGATTGGGCGAGAGGATGCGAGAGGACAATGAGCGCGTGTGCGACCTTAGCTGCTTCGGCCGGCACTTCCTTGGTTGATTAGGAGATGGAGTTCGGTAGTGATGTGAGGTATGTAGTTGGTGTCAATGCTGCTGGTTGAAGGAAATTCTGGTTTCAGTAAATGTATATATTTTTTATTAACATTTTCTACAGACTCTTTGCGATCGCAGCAGAGTGTATAACAGCGCGTATAGCCGTTTCCCGGCCTGCAACCCAAGTTTCCCCTCTTCAACCAAGCAGCACGCACCATGGGTGAGAGATACTAGCTGACAGGTAATGTGTACAGTGCACGATTTAGAGACCTATTGCGTTATCATCGCTTCTTCCGGTCGTGCGTATGTCACCTAATCGATGTATACGGGCTAGCGACTAACGAAAACATTTCTTAGTGGTTCCGAAAGCCGCGCAGTGATGGCCGCAATGGCGCATGCCGGTACGTCGGGGGGGGGTGGAGCAGGGGGGGGCGGGGGACAGGGGGGATCAGGCCGGGGGGGGCGCGGGCGGAAGCGGCGAGCGGGGGGCAGCGGCAGACATTCTGCGCCGGCTGCTGGCGGAGCTGTGTACGCGCACGCCGTACGCGGCGAAGGAGGAGGGCGCGCTGACGCTGCGCCAGCACGTGGAGGAGGAGGCGCGCGATCTCAGCGGCGAGGCCTTTACGCGTTTCATGGACACCCTGTACGAACGGATCAACGTGCTTGTAGAGAGCAGCTCGCCGTCCGATAATCTCGGCGCCGTTCACGCTATCGACGAGTTAATCGACGTGCCGCTCGGCGAGAGCGCGGCCAAGGCGTCGCGTTTCGCGTCGTTCCTGCGGCGAATCTTCGAGGAAAAGACGGACGCTGACACGATCTCCGCGGCGGCGGCGACGTTGGGACACGTGGCACGCGCGGGCGGCGCGATGGCTGCTGACGTGGTGGAGTTTCAGGTGAAGGAGGCGCTGCGGTGGCTCGAGGGGGAGCGCGTCGAGGCGCGGCGATACGCGGCCGTGCTTATACTGAAGGAAATGGCGGCGAACGCGCCGACGGTCTTCAACGTGCACGTCCCGACATTCATCGACGTCATCTGGGCGGCACTGCGCGACCCGAAGCTCGCGGTGCGAGAGCGCGCGGTGGAGGCGCTGCGCGCGTGCCTGCGTGTTATCGAGAAGCGCGAGACGCGGTGGCGCGTGCAGGGGTACTATCGACTATTCGAGGAGACTGAGAAAGGGCTGCAGCGCAGCGCGAGCGTCGAGAGCATCCACGGCTCGCTGCTCGCGATCGGCGAAATGCTTCGCAACACGGGCGAATTCATGATGGCGCGTTACAAGGAAGTCGCGAACATCGTTCTCAAGTATCGCGACCATCGCGAGCGCCTCATCCGCCGATCCATCACCGCGCTTCTGCCGCGCATCGCGCATTTCCTCCGCGACCGCTTCGTGAGCAGCTATTTAAAGATCTGCATGGATCACCTCCTAGGCGTCATGAAGAACCCCGCCGATCGCGACGCGGGCTTCGCGGCGCTCGGCGAGATGGCCAGCGCTGTCGGCCCCGCGCTGCGCCCGTACCTCCCCGCGATCTCCGCGCTCCTCCGCGAGGCGCTGACTCCGCGGCGCGGGCGCGCGTCGGTGGAGGCGCTGACGTGCGTGGGGCAGCTGGTGGCGGCAGTGGGGGACGACATGCGCGAGGTGGTGCGCGAGCTGCTCCCCGTGTGCCTGCACACGGGCCTTTCTCTCCCCCTCGTGCACACGCTCGCGCACATCTCCGCGCATCTCCCCGCGCTCAAGCCGCTCGTCCAATCACAGCTCATTGAGGCCATTACCGCCGTGCTCGCGCGCAAGTCCTCCGCGCGGATCGGAACCAGCGCGGGCGGCGCGTTCGGCTCTCTGACGGGCGCGCGTCCCCCCGCGGGCGCAGGCGGAGGCGGAAGCGGATCCGGGGGCTCGCTGACGCTCGGCGGAAGCGCCAGCCTGAGCAGCCTGGCGAGCGGCGCGCTCACAGGCGGAGGGGGGGGCGGGGCGGGGAGCAGCGCGGGGAGCAGCGCGGGAGGGGGGAGCGTGGCGGGGGAGCTGTCAATGGCGGGGGTGACGCAGCTGGCGCTCTGCACGCTCTACTCGTTTGACCTATCAGGGCACGACCTGCTAGAGCTGACGCGTGTACACGTGGCGAGGTACCTGGAGGATGATGACGTGGCGACCAGGAGGGAGGCCGCCGTGTGCTGCGCGCAGGTCCTCGCCCACACCGCTTCCGCCCTCTCCGCGCCCCCCTCCCCCTCCCCCGCACCCTCCCCCGCGCCCCGGTCAGAACCCAGCGGCGCGGGTGCAGCCCCTGGCGCTGCTGGCGGTGGGGGAGGGGGCGGCCGGGCGGCAGGGGCCGTTTCGGGCGGCGTGGGGGGCGGCAGCGGGCGGGGCAGCAGCAGCGCGGCGGCACTCAAAGTCCAGCGAATCGCGCAGCAGCTGCTGCTACAGCCGGGCATGCGGAAGAAACGGCGAGGGATCGTAGAGGACATGCTGGAGCGCCTATTGGTCTCCTCCGTTGCTGACGTGGACGCCGGCGTGCGCAAGGCCGTCCTCGCGTGCCTCTCCGCACCGGCCTCCACCGCACTGGACTCCTTCCTGGCGCAGCCAGACTGCCTCCGCGCGCTCTTCATCGCGCTAAACGACGAAACATACGACGTCCGAGAGCAGGCCGTGCTGCTTGCCGGGCGGCTCGCCACCCGGAACCCGGCGTACGTGCTGCCGGCGCTGCGGCGGCACCTAGTGCGGCTGCTGGGGGACGTGGAGCACAGCGGGGACAGCCGGCTGCGGGAGGACGGCGCACGGCTGCTGCGGTGCCTCATCCACTCGTGCACGCCGCTCGTGGCGCCGTACATCGCGCCCATCCTCAAGGTCTTTGTCGCGCGCCTCAAGGCCGTGTCCGCCGCACATGCCGCTGCCGTGGGGACGGTGGGGGGCGGTGGGACGAGCGGGGTGGTGGCGTCGATGCTGGCAACGGTAGGTGAGCTGGCAAAGGTGGCAAGGAGTGCGCTCACTCCGTACGTGCCTGATCTCATGCCTCTCATAGTCGACTCCTTGCATGATACCACGGGGCCGGGACCGGGAGAAAGGAGGGAGGTGGCGGTGGTGACTCTCGGGCAGGTTGTGGAGAGCACGGGGTGTGTAGTCGCGCCGTACCGCCACTACCCCCAACTTTTGGGGTTACTTCTGTCGATGCTGAACGGGCAGCTGGCGTGGTTGATGCGGCGGTCGGTGCTGCAGGTGCTGGGCATTCTGGGCGCCTTGGACCCGCACGTCAACAAGCGCAACCAGCTGCTGCTGCTGCCGCCAGCCATGGCCGCCCAGGGGGGCGTGGACGCCCGGGGGGTCTCCGCAGGAGGGGGTGGAGGCGCGGGTGGGGGTGGCGGAGCAGCAGGGGGAGGCGGGGGGGGCGGGGGAGCGGGAGCAGGGGGAGCGGCGGGAGGAGGAGGGGCGGGGGGAGGGGGCGGGAGGGGCGGGGCGGCGGGAGGCGGAGCAGGGGGCGCAGCTGGGGCGGCAGGCGGGGCAGTGGGACCATTACAGCCACCGCGCGTGCTCCAGGGCTTCGACCGCATGGGTGGCATGGGCGGCGACGACCCACTGACAGACGTGCCGTCAGCGGGAGGCCTAACAGACGAGTACTACTCCACAGTGGCCATCTCCGCTCTCCTCCGCATCCTCCGCGACGGCGCCCTCGCAGCGTAGCACCGGCGCGTGGTGAGCGCGCGCATGTTCATCTTCCGCACCACGGGGCTCGCCTGCGTGCCCTTCCTCCCAACAGTGCTCCCCGAGTTGTTCAATGTCATGCGCGCGTGTGACGAGAGCCTGAGGGAGTTTCTCTTCTGGCAGCTGGCGCAGCTGGTCGGCATCGTTCGGCAGCACATGCGCAAGTACCTGCCGGAGATCACCGCCCTGATCCACGACTTCTGGCACCCGCTGCTGCTCTCCGTCTTCCCCCGCCCGCCCGCACCCTCCCCCGTGCTCAACCTAGTGGAGCAACTCGCCCGCGCCCTCCCCGAGGACTTCAAGGCGTGCCTCCCGGACTTGCTCCCGCGGTGCGTGGCGGTCGTGGCGGACGCGGAGCGCAGCGGCGACTACAAGCGCGTGCCGCCCGTGCTGCACGCGTTTGAGGTGCTGGGCGGCAGCATGGTGGGCGGCGACATGGAGCCGCACATGCACCTGCTGCTGCCCGCCGTGGTGCGCCTCTTCAAGCCCGGCGTGTCCGACGTGCCGCTGCCCATCCAGCGCGCTGCCGTGCGCACGCTCACACGCCTGCTGCCCTCCTTGCACGTCGCGGACCATGCGGCGGCCATCCTGCATCCGCTGGCGCGCGTGCTGGACAGGCCCAGCGAGGAGCTCCGCAGGGACGCCGCTGACGCCATCTGTGACCTCGCTCTCGCCCAGGTCAGTTCCCTGCTGCTTGCTGCTTGCTGCTTGCTGCTTGCTGCTTGCTGGAAGTTGGGTGGGGATATAGCAGCCGGGTGGGTTGGCACTGCGTGCACTTGATGTGGGACTATATGCTCCCTCTGTTTCGCTGTCATGTGACACTTTCCCCGCTTGCTTCCAATCGCATCTCCTGCCTCTCGCCACGCTCCCATCCCATCCACACGCTTCTCTCCATCTTCCCCCCCATTTCTCCTACCCAATTCCCCAATGCGCCCCATTCCCCCTCCCCACACAATCCCTCCCCCCAGGGACCCGACTTCGCCCCATTCATCCCCACCATCCGCCGCCTCCTCTCCCGCCACCGCCTCTCCAGCGCGCGATTCGACGCCATAGCAGCGTGCCTGCAGCGCCGCGACCCCTCGCTGCTGCTCAACCTCCCCCCCGCCGCCCACTCCTCCCTCCCCCGTGTTCCCTCCTCCGCCTCCTTCGCCGGGGGGAGCACCTGGGGGAGCTCCGATAATCTCGTAGGCCAGGGGGGAGGGGGGGGGACGCAGGGGGGAGGAGGGGGAGGCGCGGGCGGGCAGGGGGCGGGAGGAGGAGCGGGGGGCGGAGGCAGGGGCGCGGGCGGCACAGGCGCTGCGGCTGCTGGCGGCGCTGGCGGTGGTGCTGGTGGCGGCGGGGGAAGGCCACTAAACGCCACGGTGGGGTTCGATGAGGACTGGGGCTTCGACTTCGACGGCATGGGGTCGTCCCTCGACGCCGTCGGCAGCGCTGGCGGCCCCGGCGGCACCTCCAGGGGCGGCGGTGGTGGCGGCGGCGGCAACAGCAGCAGCGGCGGTGGAACCAACTTGGGTTTATCAGCTTCAGGCACCTTACGGGTGAACGAGGGGCAGCTGAGGAAGGCATGGGAGTCGTCTCAGCGCAGCACGCGGGAGGACTGGGCGGAGTGGATGCGCCACTTCTCCGTGGAGCTGCTCAAAGAGTCGCCTTCCCCCGCTCTGCGCACGTGCGCCACGCTCGCGCCCCTCCAACCGCACGTGGCACGGGAGCTGTTCGCGGTGGGGTTCGTGAGCTGCTGGCAGGAGCTGAACGACGCCAGCCGCGACCAGCTCGTGCACTCCCTCGAAGCCGCCTTCGCGTCGCCCAACATCCCCCCGGAGATCCTCGCAACCCTTCTCAACCTGGCCGAGTTCATGGAGCAGAACAAGTGCCCGCTCCCCGTCGACATCCGCACCCTCGGCGCCTTAGCGGAGAAGTGCCACGCATTCGCCAAGGCGCTGCACTACAAGGAGATTGAAGCGCTGATTCACATCAACAATCAGCTGCAGCAGCACGAGGCGGCGGTGGGCATGCTCGTGTACGCGCAGCGACACCTGGCGGTGCAGCTCAAGGAGCCGTGGTATGAGAAGCTGCAGCGCTGGCACGACGCGCTCGCGGCTTATGAGCGCCGGGCGGCCGCTGCTGTGACGGCCATGGGGGGCGGGGTCGGGGGAGGCGGAGCGGCAGCGGGAGGCGTCATGGGGCAGACGGGGATGCTTCTCTCTGGCGTACCCGGCGCTGCTCCCGGGGGCATGCACCCCGGCATGCACCCATCCATGCCGGTGTCGGCGTCAGCAGCATCAGCGGCGTCAGCGGTGCTGCTAGACGCCACGCTGGGCCGCATGCGGTGTCTGGGCGCCCTGGCGCGGTGGGAGGAGCTCTCTGCGCTCTGCCACGACGCGTGGCCGCCCGCTGAGCCGGCAGCGCGCATGCAGATGGCGCCGCTGGGGGCGGGAGCAGCGTGGAACATGGGGCGGTGGGACGACATGGCGGAGTATGTCTCCGTGCTGCCTGATGGGGGGGATGATGCCGGTGGGGCGTCCATGGGTGGGTTTGGCGGGATGGGCGGCGGTGGCGGGAGGTTCGGCGCGGTTCTGCCAATGCAGCAGCACCATAGCTTGGCGGGAGGTTCGGGGGTGGGGTCAGGTTCAGGGCGCAGCGACGGGGCGTTTTTCCGCGCCGTGCTGGCGGTGCGGCACGGGGCGTTCGGGGAGGCGAGGGAGTTCGTGGAAAGAGCACGGAAGCTTCTGGCGACGGAGCTGGCAGCGCTGGTACTGGAGAGTTATGAGAGGGCGTACGGGGACGTGGTGAGGGTGCAGCAGCTGTCAGAACTTGAGGAAGTTATAGACTACTGCTTGCTGGGGGCAGATGCAGGGGGGGGAGCAGCTGGTGGGCGCGTGGGAGGGGGTTTTGGAGGGATGGACGGAGGGGGGGTGATCGGATTTGGAGGGGAGGAGGGGCACATGGGCGCGGGAGAGGTGGAGGCGAGGAAGGCGCTGATCCGGCAGATGTGGCGGGAGAGGATCAAGGGCGCGCAGCGCAACGTGGACGTGTGGCAGGCGCTGCTAGCCGTGCGGTCGCTCGTCTTACCCATGCACCAGGACGCCCACACGTGGCTCAAATTCGCCTCTCTCTGCCGCAAGAGCGGGCGCGTGAGTCAGGCCCGAGCCACCCTCCTGAGGCTGCTGCAGCACGACCCTGCCGGGGCCAGGATGCTCGGGCTGGATGTTCACGAGGGGGAGGGCGGTGCCGTTACCAGCATTGGCACTCCGGGCGGCGGACTGGCGGTGGTGGCCGGTGCGGGGGCGGCTGGGGCAGTGCCGCTGCTGCGGCTGCCTTCGGTGGGGTTGCGGGGCGGGGCGGGCGCGGGAGGAGGAGTGCTGGGGGGAAGCGGGTTGGGCAGTGTGGGTCTGGGAGGAGGCATGGGCACCAGCAGCGCCGGCACCACCACCAGCACCACCAACGACATGCTAACAGCCGCGGCAGCAGCCGTGGCAAATATACCACCCTCCCTCGCCTTCCCTACCTCCTCCTCCCTCCCATTTCCCACCTCATCCTCCCTCGCATACCAGCCGTCATCCACTCCCCCTCTACTCATCCCAGCCATGCCACACGTGGTGCTGGGCTATCTCAAGTACGCCTGGGCCCTCGCCTCCGACGTCAACCGCCGCAACGCCTTCCGCTGCCTGCAGGATCTCGCTGCCGCGCTCGCAGCCACTCACGGCGCGCCACCTGGCACCGCCGCCCTGGGGCTCGGGATGGCTTCGGCGTCAAGCTTGGGGGGGGCGCGGCCGGTGTCTCCTCTGCCCGGCATGACCTCGCTCCCACACACCGGCCACTCACCCCCTCCCCCCTCTGCTATCCCAGGGCTCCCCTCCTCCTCCTCCCTCGCAGCACCGTCAGCAGGAGCAGCATGGGCTGGAGCAGCAGCAGGAGCCACAGGGGAGGGCAGCAGCAGCGGCATGGCGCACGGGGCGCCCCTTCTCTCGCGGGTGTACCTGAAGCTGGGCACGTGGCAGTGGTCGCTCCACCCCACCCTCTCCGACTCCTCCGTCGCCGAGATCGGCACGTCCCTGCGGGCGGCAACAGAGCTGGCGCCAGAGTGGGGGAAGGCGTGGCATCGCTGGGCGCTGTTCAACACGGCAGCCATGACGCATTTCACGCAGAGGGGCAACGCACACGCCGCTCAGAACCACCTCGTTGCCGCCATTGCGGGGTTCTTCCGGTCCATTGCGCTGGCCACGGCAGGCGGGACGGCGAGCCAGGCAGGCGGGACGGCGAGCCAGGCAGGCGGGCGAGCGGTGTTTGCTGCTGCTGGTGTGGCGGGAGGAACAGGCGGTGCAGGTGATGGAAAGGGGATGGGGGCGGGCGGGGGAGTGGGGGTGGCGAAGGGGCTAGGATCGGGGAAGGGCGCGGGGGACAGCCTGCAGGATATTCTGCGGCTGCTGACTCTCTGGTTCCGGTACGGCGCTACAGCCGACGTGCAAACGGCGCTACAGGAGGGGTTCACGCACGTGAACATCGACACGTGGCTGCACGTCATCCCTCAGATCATCGCTCGCATCCACAACAACGTGCCCGCCGTCCGCTCCCTCGTGCAATCATTGCTCATCCGCGTCGGGCGGCATCACCCGCAGACGCTCATGTTCCCGCTGCTCGTCGCCTGCAAGTCCATGTCGCTCTCGCGCTGCGCCGCCGCACAAGCAGTCCTGGACAACATCCGCTCGCACTCTGCCGCTCTGGTGGAGGCAGCACAGCTGGTGTCTGTGGAGCTGATCCGAGTGGCCATCCTGTGGCACGAGATGTGGCACGAGGCGTTGGAGGAGGCCTCGCGGCTGTACTTCGGAGAGCGCAATGTGGACGGCATGCTGGCCGTGCTCGCTCCGCTGCACGCGCTGCTCGAAACCGCCGGCCCGGAAACCAGCACGGAAGCTGCCTTCGTGGAAGCGTACGGGCGGGAGTTGGCGGAGGCGGCGGAGTGCTGCGCCAACTACAGGCGGACGGGGAGAGAGGCGGAGCTGACACAGGCGTGGGACCTGTACTACCACGTGTTCAAGCGCATCAACAAGCAGCTCCCCGCGCTCACCACTCTCGAGCTCCTCCAGGTGGCGCCTGCGCTGGTTAACGCCCGCGACCTCGCTCTCGCTGTCCCCGGCACGTACCGAGCCGGCCGGCCGACAGTGACGATCGCCGGGTTTGCGCCGCAGCTGCTGGTGATCACGTCCAAGCAGCGGCCACGGAAGATCTCGATCTTGGGATCCGACGGCCGGGAGTACGTGTTCCTGCTGAAGGGCCACGAGGATCTACGACTGGATGAGCGCGTGATGCAGCTGTTTGGGCTGGTCAACACGCTCCTGGCCGGCGCCAGGTCAGCAGCTGACAAGGACCTCTCCATCGAACGGTACGCAGTGGTGCAGCTGTCGCCCAACATTGGTCTCATCGGGTGGTTACCGCATTGCGACACGATGCACCAGCTGATTCAGGAGTATCGCGAGGCACACAACATCGCAGTGAACCTCGAGAGGCGCCTCATCCTGAGCTTCGCCCCAGACTACGACCACCTCACTGTCATCGGGAAAGTGGAAGCGTTCGAACACGCGCTGGACAGCACGCCAGGGAACGACCTGGCGCGGGTGCTGTGGCTCAAGAGCCGCAGCGCTGAGGTGTGGCTGGATCGCCGGTGCAACTACACACGGAGCCTCGCCGTGATGAGCATGGTGGGGTATATCCTCGGGCTGGGAGACCGCCACCCGAGCAACCTCATGTTGGATCGCTACTCGGGGAAGATTATCCACATTGATTTCGGTGATTGCTTCGAGTCGTCCATGCACCGCGAGAAGTTTCCCGAGAAGTTCCCGTTCCGGCTGACGCGCATGCTGGTGAAGGCGATGGAGGTGAGCGGCATCGAGGGCACGTTCCGGTTCACGTGTGAGGCCGTGATGGCAGTGCTGCGGCAGCACAAAGACTCCGTGCTCGCCATGATGGAGGCCTTCATGTACGATCCCCTCATCAACTGGCGCCTTATCAATCGCACCGGCGCCGCTGCCGCCGCCGCCGCCAGCACCACTGCTGCTGCCGGGGCAGGGGGAGGAGGAGGTGCGGGTGGTGGCGGGGCAGCGGGCGGGGGAGGCGGCGGGGCGGTGCAGTCGCCGCCGCCGCAGCGGGGCGCGCGGGAGCGGGAGATTCTGCAGGCGCTGGGGCAGCTGGATGACGCCCAGGAGGTGCTGAATGAGCGCGCAGTGGCGGTGATGACCCGCATGAGCAACAAGCTCACGGGTCGCGACTTCCACCCTCTCGCTGCCTCTGCCGCCCCGGCCGCTTCTCTCCCGGGAGCCGTGCCGGAGTCCCCTCGCACGGGCAGCGGCAATAGCTTGCTGGGAGACAGTGGGCGCAGCTTGGAGCGGACCACGTCGGCCATGGCTGCTGCGGCGATGGGGAGTGGTGGTGGGGTGATAGCGGAGGGGCGGGAGAGCGAGCCGGGGGTGAGTGTGAAGGAGCAGGTGCAGCGGCTGGTGGTGCAGGCCACCTCGCATGAGAATCTCTGCCAGAGCTACATCGGCTGGTGCCCCTTCTGGTGACACTCTTGCTATAGTGTTACCAGTGTTGTGTATTTTTATTAGCTGGTGTTACTGTAGCTGTAGCGTTATTGCTGTAGGCGTGCTCGGCTGTTGCTCATGAATTCACCAATCTGTTTATGGACATACCGTATCTGGTGTATAGTAGTGTGCGAGCGCGGCGCTCATTTCCTCAACTCTCCAATGCTTCCTCAACAAGCGCGTTTCCCATACCGGATGTCGGCGGGGTGCAACTTCTTAGGAACAGTTGCAGGACAAATATGGAGTGTGCGTAACGGGACCCTTATAGGACGAAAAAAATGGAATCTCGCACAAGACAAACCTCTCGCCACTGAACTGCCTGGGACTACCAAGTTTCAAGCTATAATACCCTGAAGTTGAAGCTGATAGTTGGGCCACGGCTTTAAGCTTGCACTTTCCTACACACCCCTCCACTGTGTTGTTGACAGCTCCTGGGATAACCGCGTCGCCAGTATTCTGAGGTGAGCCTCGTGTCGAACACGTTTCCTTTGTCGCATCGATTTACCGATTTGAGTCTGAGTGGGTGTTGTTAGTAGCTCGTGCGGCGATGTATTACTACTCTCCGTTAGTAGAGGTGAGTTGAGTCAGTGGTGAGGTGGAGACTTCGGCCACACTTTCTGTGCTCTTCGTAAGAGTGTGAAAGCTTCTGATTGGATAAAGTATCTGTTTATGCGACTCAATTTTCGCACAGGGTCAGTGGGTATCGCTGGTTTGGTGCGAGCGAGATGCAAACGTGCTCGCGGAGGAACATAATCCTCGCCAGAGCCACACATGCTGACCCCGGGCCTTAAAGCCCGAGTACAGCATGGTAATTTTCAAGTTCAAGATTCTTGAACTTGAAATCGCCAAAAACAGGGTTACCCTACTTGTTTTGAAGAAACTCTCGCGACCCCAGGCAATCGTCCTGCGACAACGGAACCCGAGTGCCCAAAAACAGAACTGACGCGATGATCGCCAACCATATGCACTTGTCCACCACTCACATAACTTGGACACCAAGTAGTACTCATAGACTAGGAGGCTCCAGGCAAAAACTAGCTCCAGTAGGCAAAAGCGAGTCGTTGAAAGGGTTTTTTTTTGTGGGAAATATAAAGTAGGTATCCACCTCAACCATCTTTGTCACCGCACGCTCCGATCTCCCCCTCACGTCGGCAGTCTCGAGTAACAACACGTTCACCCGCGGCACTTACGTTAGTGAATGATCTTCGCGCTACACGCGCCGTGCATTCAATCTCGCGTCGCACTTGCTGCGAATCAGCCTCGTGTCACGATCGTACCGTTTAAGGTTCAGGTGACGCACGCTGCCGTTACTTGCGTATGTTCCCCCTCGTCGGCCGCTCTTTCCCACGTCATACCGCTTTCCTTGTCGCCCGCGCTTTCCCTCATCACCCTCGCCGACCCTCGCCGCCCTCGCCTCTTGTTGTCGCCCGCGCTTCCCGTCGTCGCTCTCGCTTCCCCGTCACCCGCGCTTCCCGTCGTCGCTCTCGCTTCCCCGTCACCCGCGCTTCCCCTCGTCAACGGCGCTTTCCCTCATTCTCTCCGCTAGTCACCCAAGCTTCTTCTCATCTCTCTCTCTTCTCCTCAACGTCCTCGTTTCCCTCGTCGCCATAACACCCTCGCTTCTCCCCGTCGCCCTCGCCTCCCCACATACCCGCCTCCATCTCCCCCACCATACACCCGCCTTCCTCCACAGAACGCCCTCAGTGGGAGGGACAGAGGGGGAGGGACAGAGGGGGATGGCCCTCGTCACGCGCGCTTCTCCTCGTCACATGTCTCTCCCCTCGTCATGCGCTCTTCCCCTCTCGTCTCTTCCCCTCGTCATTTCTCTTTTCCTCACTCTCTTCCACGCTCTCTCCATATCTTCCTTTCCCATTCTCTGACTGTCCCGCCCTCTCCCGCTCTATATCTTCCTCCCTCTCTTGCTCAATCCTATTCTCGCTCTCTCCCTCTCTCCCTCTTCGGGCCTCATTTATTGGGAGGGACAGAAGAGGGGGTTCAGATGGGGGAGTGTCAGTGGGGTAGGGACAGTTGGGAAGGGACATAGGGGGGAACAGTGCCTCACGCTTTTAGGTCAGTTGCAATCACCTCCCCTCCCATCTCCCTCGTTGCCTGGCCTGCCTCTCTCATACTTCCACCCTCTCTCTTGTTTACACCCCCTCCCATTCTTTCCCCACCACATACCGCCCTCCTTCCTCCCACATGCCCCCCCTCTTTTCCCCCACATACCCGCCCTCCTTCCCCCCACATACCCGCCCTCCTTCCCCCCACATACCCGCCCTCCTTCCCCCCACACACCCGCCCCCCTTCCCGAAAACGGAAGCGACAGCGGGGGAGGGACAGAGGGAGAAGGACAGAGGGACAGAGGCAGAGGGGAGGGACAGAAAGGGGGGGGTCCGAGGGGGAGAGACAGAGGGGAGGGGACAGAGGGGGAGGGACCGAGTGGAAGGGATTGAGGGGGAGAGCCAGAGAAGGAGAAAAGAGGTGGGGGTGGATAGAGGTGGGGAGGGTTTGCTTCCCTCACTACCCCTCCCAATCGCCCTCACTTCCTCTCCCCTCCTCTTCGCCTTCACTTCCTCTCCCCGTCGCCCTAACCTCCTTTCCCCGTCGACCTCACCTCCTCTCCCCGTCGTTTGGGTTGTTCGTGGTTCCCCCTCCACTCCTGTCACTAATGCCGCCTTCCCATCGCCATATGCCCTGCTTCCCCCCGCCATATGCCCTGCTTCCCCCCGCCATATGCCCTGCTTCCCCCCGCCATATGCCCTGCTTCCCCCCGCCATATGCCTTGCTTCCCCCCGCCATATGCCCTGCACCAACAGCTGCATCCAATGCGATGCCCTTTTTCTCATTCCCTTCCTGCTCGTGCCTCTGCTTTCTTCACCCTCGCTTTCCCCATAAAAGCCTTACGTGGACGACTTAGAAGAAGCCTTACAGATGGACGATAGCAAGGTATAGGACATGGGTATATCTATTGTATTTATTGATTTGAATTTTTTTCCACTGACAATTGGCATAAAATATGTTTCTGTTTCCTAACGTTACAGCACTTCGGTTTTGTTGTCTTGAAGTGAAGTCTCACAAACGACCAAGCATAAGACAATTTGTTCATTTAGGATTTGAATGTACTGCCTCAGTGGAGTCGCACAAGAGTTTGGTGTGCACAGTGCACCCCAGTTCAGCCTCACGAGTGTTAGCACTGGAATTGGTGGGGCGACACCACAGCAGTGCTGTCGCACACTGGATCGTTCGCCCCACCCTGATTCTCGGAAACAAGGATCAAAATGACGGTCGTTTTTTTAAAATTATCCGTATAAAACGGTATCGTTTATTTCGGTCGTATAAAACGGTTTAAAACGATTGTCATGTTCATTTTGTGGTTGGTTTAAAATACGGTCGTTTAATACGACCGCAATTTTGAAACCGAGTCACACATTAGCGAAACAAGAAATTCCCAACCGTCATTCGAGGGGACCGAATTCTGTCCCCACGAATCCAATCGTTTGTGTTTTTTTTTCCCGAAGCGCGAATTTCGGCATTTACCCGAAGCGCGACATTTGAACATTTGGCGAGGTGGTCGACAAAGGTTTACCCGTTTCGCCCAGTCGTTTCAGTTGTTCGCCGTTGCGCTTCGAGTTCAATTTAGCGGGCCGCGACATTCAAACATTTGGCGAACTGACGCCAATTGTTTGAATGTTTCGCATAGCTGTTGCACACTTTCGCGCCCCCAATTTCGGTTTTCGCCAGCTTGTGCGACAACCCAAACTTCGCGCTGCGAACTCATTTCGGCCAATCAGAGTTGCACCTGTTCCATTCCTCTCATCACCCCATCCCCAAATTCCACTCGACAACGCTTGCAAAGCCCTTTGCCCCACGAAGGTACTAATACGTGGAGCAGAAACTAGTCTTCACATCCTAGCGGCAGAATTATTTTAGCATTCTCTCACTCACCTCAGTTAAGGCCATGGTGCGACCTTTATCGGACGAATGGAAGCACGTGATCAAGGAGACATCCAACGGCGTAGCTAGTGCGACATGCAAGCATTGCGGAGACGCCGTCACTCCTAACGCGACCCGCATTAAGTACCATATTTACGGGACTCCCTCAGACAAGCTTAAGAACGTGACGATGTGCAAGTCGATCGTGGCTGATGCACTCCGTGCGGAAGCCGAACGCGAACGGTCCACCACCGGGGGTTGTGAAAACCGTGCCTCCACGTCATCGGTTGCACTTCAGCCCGTCCGTCGTAATAGGCAACGTGACATCCGCGACATGACGGATGATGTTGCCCGCGGACGTCTAGATTACTTGTGGTGTGCGGCTATGGCAGATAATGATCTCGCGTTCAACGTGTCTCATTCAAAATCGTTTCAGGCGTTTGTGGACGCGGCCGTCAACTTCGCGAAGCCATACACTCTTCCCACACCCTACCGAGTCTCGGGCCCGCTGCTTGCCAAACTCAGGGCTGATACGGAAGCCCTCGTTCAGCCGCTCAAGGACTCTTGGAACACGAGCGGGTGCTCCCTCTCGGTGGACGGGTGGACGTGCATCAAGTCACGAGGCATGGTGTGCGTCATCGCGCTTAACGACACGGCACCCGTCATTGTTGAGGTCGTGGACTCAAAGACTGCAAAAAATACCGGAGCGTACCTGGCGGGACTTATTGGCGATGCGATCCGCTCTGTGGGAGGCCATCACGTCGTCCAAGTCGTGATGGACAACGCGTCCAACAACAAGCGTGCGGCCGAGTTGCTGAAACCCGAAGTTCCCCATGTGTTCTTCACGAATTGTGCCGCGCATGTGTTGGACCTCATGTTGCACGACTTCGGGAAGGTTCGGGCGGTGAGACGCGTTCTAGCCCAAGTACACCGCGTGGTTATGATGGTGAAGGGCAGCGCCTCCGCGGTTGTGCTTTTCCGCACACTCTTCACGAAGTTGTCGTTGGTCCGGCCCGGTGCAACGCGTTTTGGGACCCAAGTGATCATGGTCGGCCGCTTCTTGGAAGTGAAGAGGGCGCTTAAGGCGATGGTGATTAGCGAGGAGTGGGAGCAGGTGGCGGTGGCACGGTCGAAAGAGGGGCAAGCGGTCCGCACGCTCCTACTTGATGATGTATTTTGGGAGCTCGTTGTCGCAGTCCAGCGCCTCATGACTCCGGTCTATGAGGTGCTTCGGGCTGTTGACAAACGCTCTCTACTCATGGGGCAGATATATGGCCTCATGTTAGAGGCCACTGTCAAAACGAACGAGGCTGCAGAGGCGGCAGGTAAGCGACTTACACATGTTGGTACCCTCCCTACATAGTGTTTCCCGTCCCATCCGAGGCACTGACTTGTTCGTTGGTTCTCTGTCCACTCCACAGCGGGACTATTCGTCAAGCGCACCGGCCTTCTCGCGACAAAGGACAGGCCGTCCTTCTTGGCAACCATCAATGCAATCGTGGCCAAGAGATGGGACGGCCAGCTACACAACCCGTTGCATGCTTTGGGGTGGCTCCTCAACCCCCGAAACCAGTATCAGAATGCGGTGCGAAACGACAAAGAGGTGATGGCAGGGGCGGATGCGGTCATCCAAGCCCGTGGTGGGGACGTGGCTAAGCGCGCATTGCTGTGCGCTCAGCTGGCCCAGTTCCACAAAGGAGAGGGGCGGCTTGGATCACACGACGCTCGTTGGGCGGCCTCGACGTTGGTGGAGGGTGGGCGCTTGACGGATGCCGAATGGTGGTGGATGTATGGAGGGGAGGTCCAAGCGCTACAGGAGCTGGCTGTGATGACCCTATCACAGCCAGTCACCTCGTCTGAGGTGGAACGCTACTGGTCCGCCCTTGCTCGTGTGCAGAGGCGGGACCGGAACCGCCTGGCCGCCACAAAGATGACTGACGTCACCTTTGTGGCGTTCACCAGGCGGGCACGTGAGGCTTTCGATCGCAGGCAGGTTGTGCGTGAGAACCTGTATCGTGACCTGAGCGATGGCACACTCAAGGACGGCTGCCCCGTTCCCCCGGTCGCGCCAGAAGTTGAGGAAGAGGGGGCTGAAGTAGTGGAGGGAGAGGAGGAAGAGTGTACCACCACCATTAACTGGGCGGAGTTCGGTAGCATTGGGAAGAAGAGCAGGAAGAGGAAGGCGGGTCCGGGAGAGTCCTCCAAGAGGAAGAGGAAGAGGAAGGGGAAGGGGAAGGGGAAGGGGAAGGGGAAGGGGAAGGGGAAGGGGAAGGGGAAGGGGAAGGGCAAAGGCAAAGTTTCTGGCAGGGTTGTGAGGAAGGGAAAAGCTGCAGAGTGGGGGGAGGAGGAGGAGGAGGAGGAGGATGACGAGGAGGAGGAAGAGGAGGAGGAGGAGGAGGAGGAGGAGGAGGAGGAGGAGGAGGAGGAGGAGGGGGAGGAGGAGGAGGCGGAGGAGGATGAGGAGGAGGAGGCTCCGGCGGCGGACAGCAGTGGGCGTGAGGAGGCGGCACCCGCCAAGAACCAAAGGGGCATTGATCCGTGGGATATCAGCGATGGTGATAGTGGGGAGGAGGAAGAGGATGAGGAGGATGACGAGGAGGAGGAAGAAGAGGATCATCAGTAGGGTATAGTGTAGTGGGGGGTAGAGAGGGAATAAGGGGTATAGTGGCGGAGAGGCGGAGGAGGGGAGGAGGATAGAGTGGGGGAAAGGATGGGTTGGGGAGTAGATTAATAGTTAGTGAGGGTAGTAGGCCATTGTAGGCTTGTTTGTCAGTCGGTCCTTGTCATTCTAGGTCGTGCTCTATAAAATGTTGGGAAAAAAAAAACACACAAAAAGTCCAATAAAAAACGGCCGTGTTTCTGCCACACTGACCGTAAAAAACGATGGTAAAGAACGGCCCGTTTTTTACTATGACCATCATTTTGATCCTTGCAGTAATTGCACAGTAGCGTGGCGAACCCAATTTCTCATCGCCTCTTGAATACGCTTTCGCTCCGCACAGATTCTCGAAATTCTTGTTATAAAGGTTTCGCCAACAATATTTCAACCTCACATAACTTGAATAATTACCATGCTGACCGCGGGCTTTAAATCCTCCCTGGTTATGGTAGCCGTGATGTGGTAGCAACAGTACAGACACGCAGCTATCATAATCATGTGGATCAATACCTCTATTCTACAGTTCCGTATGACCTTTTTCAGCATTTGTTTCCTACAGTAAATGTTGGCTCTTCCATCTATTTCACCTCTGATTACTAATGAACACAACACATCTCGTTCAAGATCATGGTTGTCATTCTGTATTTGAATACAGCTTTGACACAACTGAAACACAGTTCAAGCAAGTGAACTGAAGATGCGTATGTACAGCCGCAACCTCACTACAGTGATGACTGTAAAACCTGAAAGTGTCTCTCCCTTTAAAGCCAATGTTAGGATTGGCCAACCGTCTGTGCCTGCTCTTTGCTCCCCGAATCCAGCTCCCTCTCTAGCCCACGGTGCACACCAGCGGTATTTTCCAGCATCACCTGGGCACTCCCCCTTTCAGTGCTGCAGCTCGACTCGCCCCCGCTGCCCATCACTTCGGCTTCACCCTGAGCATCGCCGCGGTTGGATTGGCTGGCTTGGGGTTGGAGAGGCTCCGCAGGGACGCTAGGTGAGTGCACTGCAGGTGAGAGCGCTCCCTGCTGGGCTGCCAGCATGATCGGATGTGGGGTCTTTGAGCTGCTGCGGATCTCGATAAGAGCGCGAAGGGCGCTACAGGCACTGCGGTAAACCATGGCTACCGTATCGTTGTCATCAGAATCAAACTCTGCAGCGGCAGGCTCTCTGGCAGGCGTCACTTCCACTTCCTCAGCAGCAGCAGACGGGACATCCTGGTGAAGCGTGACTACCGGATGATTGCATGCTGCACATGTAACACAGACGACAGTAGAAGATGCAAAAACGTTGACATCTATCAGACATGAGATAAAAGAATGGGATTACAGCCGCACGTGCTGCAAGTTAATAAAGTGAAGAAAGGAGACAAAGCCGTACATGATTGCTCGCTGGGCGGCAACAGCTGCTGCAGCAGCACCTCGCACTCGCTGATCAACTGCGACAACAGCTCCGTCGTGCAGAACGGCTGCAGACACGAAGGGAACGGGACGATGGACAGGTAGACGTGAGGGACGAATATGAACGGAATATAGATTGATGTGATGGGACCAATGATAGATAAGGTAAACAACGGTCAGGCCAATCACCAAGTGCGCGGAGGAAGAGGACAGAGGTGAGCAATATACCTGCTGCAGCACAGTGCGCAAGAACGGACGCAACGGGTGACTGGTGCGCTTGTCGTGCTTCTTGACAATCTTAACGAGCCCCATGTAGTTGAGCGAGCTGTAGTTCTCCAACAACACCTGCGATGTAACGACACGTCAGCACAGGAACCAGGGTGATAAAGGGAACAGTGATTAGGTAAGGAGAATGGATCGGTCAGGAACAAAGGAGCCTACGGACAGAAACGAGGTTGTCGAAATGACGAAAGAAACGAGGGGCAAGATAAGTACCATTTCACCGTGTAGCGCAACAATGGCACGGCGTATGCTGTTCACCCCGGCACTATCGGCGTTGTCAAGAAGAAATTCTTGGACGGTTCCGTCGGAAGCACTCCTTCGTGGAACCTAAGGACAGAGACGGAAAAAAGTGAGTCAGAGACACCAGTCGGTGAACGATGAATAACGGACACACTACTCCATGAAAAACGAACCTCACTGGCTATCCGCTGCTTGATGGTGTGCATGCGAATGACAAACTCCTCCTCCTTATCGGCGAAAAAGTCGTTGAACCGATCCAACTCCGACAGCAGCAGCTGCACAAACGGGTCCTCCGACGACCCGGAGAAGAGCGCACGCCTGACGATATCTGCACGACAGGGAAAAAATACTAGAGTCTTGGGGATACGAGCATACGGGGAAGAACCCATATACAAGCCGAACTTCCATCGAGATGCGGTACTGGCCTTCTACATAGGGATGCACGGACAGGTCATTAATAAGATGCCTTTCGCCAAACCCTATTGAGTCGATGAATATACCTGAAGATTCATCGCACAAATCTAGCGGCTGCTCTGCCCCCTCAAGCTCGCGTTCCGGTGATTCTGCGGAAATGGTCTTCAACCGCTTCTTCAGCTCCTTGTAGCGAAGAAACTTGCCTCGCCACTCTGGCAACGTATCCTCTTCCTGATCTCTAAGCCTCTTACCGAACTTCATCCTTCCTACAGCATGCAATCTAACGTCCAAGCACCCCTAATTTAGCGCCTCTGAAAGAATTAGAACTTATGTACCACGGCTCCACGACGCGCCTGCTAAGAAAATCCCTAGAATTCGGTCGTCAAGATACGTAGTGCCAATTTATGGTTGGTCAAATGGAAAGGTGTGAAGTAGAAGCAGTGGACATGGACGGAGAATATTTTGCCGAAGATTCCCTTTCGTTGCTGTTCGTGCTGTGCGGGACATCAGCAGAATCATGTCATCATCATGCACTAGCAAATCGCTCTTCTTCCCCCTCCCAATTCACGCTCATGCAATCCAACCTTGCATTGAGAATTTCGCACTGTTCAGGCTTGTTACCCTGCTCGTCAGCAAGGAGTCCCTGACCAATCACAGTATGCCCAGTCACGGCGCATCTCGAAAAGTGCTGCGCTGGGTTGGTTCGGCCAGCTCCTCCGCTAAGGGAGTTGGTCGCCTTGATGTGCTCGAATCTACGTGGCATCACTTTCAGGGCCAGGTCCAGTGCCGCCCTCACCTTGGTGCGGTTTTCAAGCCGCCAACACACCAGAAAGGAATATTCCTGCTGTTGGAAACCTCCACGGCCCACCTATGCGATGTAAGATGCTGCTAAGTCACCATCGCAATAAGCTTAGCAGCGAGTCATCAGCGGACACGTAGGCATTCTCCAAACAGGTGTGACACAAAGGCAGCAGTGAATTATGGAACCAGGGGGTGGTGGGCCACCAAACCAGGACAAGTCTTATCAGGACTTGTTACATTTCGCACAATCCCCGTAAGAAACCCTCAATTTACTTGAAGGGGTTTAGTGTTTTGTTTACAACCCCGTATTCCAAAGTGCACGTTCGGCACGATCGGCAGATCGATCTGGAAGGGACATCGCGTTCGGTGACTTGTGTCGGGTCTTAGCGAATTGAAACGAAAGCGGGATACAAGACACGGCGAACTACTGTATACTCGGAACATCGATCTCCCGCAGGTTCGATGTCGCAATTGTGACGCGTCCTAAGCAACCTCGCGTGGCCTTCGGCTTCCCTTTGCCCAACCTGCACCCATGCTCGTGTTTCTGCCTAGCCAGGTTGGCCCGCTATACTACCCCGTGCCATTCATTGTATCGTCAGTCCATATTATTGAAAGTATACACCATAAACACACATGCTACTGATGGTATATTCCGGCCGTGACTTGTCCAGAAAGTACGCGTCACAATCGAGTGTACCACTCTGTACCGAACTGTTACAAATAGTGATTATTAAATCATCACTGTGCACTCCTTACTGCAGCAACCGAAGCACGCACTACCGAGAATGAAGACGAAAGGACGGAAGTGGCGAAGGGTCGTACGGTTACGAAGGCATCTGAACCGTTGGGCATACAGCATCAGACAGTAGCAATTGCGAGGATTCTGCCCGAACGTTCTCGTAACTGTTGGAAACAATCGGTCCTAAGCGCCTCTATCGTGTCGAAACACTAAGACACAAAAGAAACGAAGTATAACGAATCACCGGCGAGTCAACCCTCGGAGGTTGAAAGTAACTGTTGGAGGTTACGCGAAAGTCAAAGGTCAGCGACCTTTGACCTGACAAAGTACAGCGCGACAGCAAGGACAAACAACTGACTCGGTATTGAGCAGTTGCCCGAGTCGTCACTGTATCGAACCGCAACAGCAATAGTAAAACGGTTATTAACTGTATCTCTTCGTATTCCTTGTACTCTTATAAAAGCTTGTATCTCTTTGTTTTAATCAACTTACTTTGCCCTCACATACTAGCGCAAGGTGGTTCACAACTCTTTAATTAACGCTTCCGCTACTACACCAACTCTACCTAGAGTTCACCCCTGCAAAGATCCTAAGGGTTTTTCAGCCCAACATGGTATGAGAGCTATCAGGGGGAATTCAACTTCTATACCGACAACATCAACAAGCATGGCTACACAAAAGGAAAGGAGCAACTCCAACGGCTCCCAGGGCACTACTCCTACTCCACCTCCTGCCTCTGGCCTACAGACAGAGGAGGGCACAGCAACAAGACCCAGAGCAACATCTACCGAGACTCCCGCGAATCAACCTGCAGACTTCGACCGGAGCATGATGGAGAAGTTTTTCTCCTTCATGTCCTTCTACGAGCAACACCAGCAATCGGCACCTGCGCAGTCACACAACAGCAACAACAACGGAGCAACACCCATGAGTCTCGACGGCTCATCATATGCACGAGGAAATCAACAACAGCAGCCTACCTTTGCTCCGTACGAGCGCGGGTCTATCAGCTTTATGCCACACCCACAGCCTTCACCTGGACAAGAAAAATCACTGGACGCATTACAAGTTCAGTCGCAGTTCGCACACGTTCTGAAGATGCAGACGTCAAGACCCTTCGATGGAAAGGACTTCTTCACCTGGTCGTTCGAGTTCGAGCTGATGATGGAAGGCGCGCAGATACTCGGGTTCTTCGACGGGTCTCTGCCATACCCAACAAACGGCACACAGTACGAGAAGCAGCAGTACACCTATCAGTCAATGATGGCGTACACGATCCTACTGAGGAATATCACCCCGACTCAACAGCAGAACATAAGGTCTTACCGAGGTTACGGCAACTCCGCGGAGCTCGCGTACAACCACCTGAAGAGCCTGTATCAAGCAACAGACAGCGTAAGCCAAAGTCGGTTAATGGCGCAACTGACAACGGTTGAAATGAAACCAGGGGAGAAAGGAATGGCGTATATCAGTCGATGTCGCGAGTTGCGCGACAAGCTTCTTCGATGCGGAGGGTCGATCTCTGAAGACGCCTTTGTCAGAAGTAGTAGGAGTACGGCCTAGGCTTAGTAGCCTAGGCCACAGTAGGACTAGTAACGAGGAGCCAAGTACGAGCTAGGAATGTGTGTAGGAACAGAATTGAGAAGGAATAATTGAACTAGCAAGCAGCAGGATACAAATAGCAAACCCTAAGGGGCTGTACTCACTATAGAGTACCCCACTTCAGGCTACACAAACAACATATTCTGACACACCCCCATAGCCAAAGTGGGGTGTAATCAGCACAATGAGCAGTCATAGCAATAGTTCATAATTATCAGCAAAGCTAGAGGCTATCACAGAGGGCAAGTGAGGAGGAGGAGGGACTATGAAAGGAGAGAAGATGGGAGGCGACGACTGAAGCTGCAGACACACGGGCAACAGAAGCGGCTGACACAGTGGCGGCTGACACAGTGGCTACCGAGACAGAGCGCCCCGGAATACTGGGGTAACTGGCTCTGCGGCTACGACGAGCGACAGAAGCAACGGACCCACGGGCGACTGGTGCAGCAGGCTCTCAGTGGCTACCGAGACAGTGCGTCCCGGAATACAGGAGTAACAGGCTCTGCGGCTGCGACGAGCGGCAGGAGCAACGGACCCACGGGCAACAGGTGCAGCAGGCTCTCTGAGCTACCAGGACAGTGCGCCCCGGACTACAGGTGCTGCGGACGACAAGACAGCAGCCTCCGCTCAACCTCCTCCAACTGTCCCACACACCCCCCACACACCCACTGCTTCACTCCTAACTCCACTTGCACGTCACCCCCCTAGTACCACTCCTTCGGCTCCCACACACCCACCCCCCTCAGCGGCAGCTGCAGCACTGGGAGACGGAGGAGGAGGAGGAGCAGGGGACGACGCACAGAAACTGCACCCCCATACCCCCCACCCCCAAACCCTAATTCAGGAGAACGGGCAGCAGCAGGGGTGGGGCGCCGTCAGAAGCACGGGGGACAGCGGGCAGCGCAGGGGCAGAGAAAACAGGGCGCCCACGGGCCTGGCGCAGCCCGTACGAACCGCGTGCGGGCGGCCCGAGGCGCGCCCTGGCCTGGCGCAGCCCATACGGGCCGCGCGCGGGCCTGGCGCTGCCCATACAGGCCGCGCGCGGGCCTGGCGCAGCCCGTACGGGCCGCGCGCGGGCCTGGCGCAGCCCGTACGGGCCGCGCGCAGGCTGGACGGGCCGCGCGCGGGCCCTACGCAGGTTGCGCAGGCCGCGACGGGCGACGGGGGGCGACGCGCGGGTCCCCGTCGCCCGTCGTAGCGCCTCCCGGGAGCGACGCGCGGAGTGACGGGGCAGAAAGCCGCCGCGCGCCTCGGGGCGCACGGCGGGCAGAAAACCGCCGCGCGCCTCGGGGCGCACGGCGGGCAGAAAACCGCCGCACGCTCCGAGCGCGCGGCGGGATGAAAAATCCGTCGCACGCCACGGGGCGTGCAACACACAGAGTAGCAGTAGCAGCGGAAGCAGTGAGGTGGTGGGCCCACCCACAGGATCGACCCAAGGGGATCGACCTGCTCTGATAGCATGTCAGAAGTAGTAGGAGTACGGCCTAGGCTTAGTAGCCTAGGCCACAGTAGGACTAGTAACGAGGAGCCAAGTACGAGCTAGGAATGTGTGTAGGAACAGAATTGAGAAGGAATAATTGAACTAGCAAGCAGCAGGATACAAATAGCAAACCCTAAGGGGCTGTACTCACTATAGAGTACCCCACTGCAGGCTACACAAACAACATATTCTGACAGCCTTCGTGACAGTCATCATCGGCGGCCTCGGTCCTCAATGGCGCGCCACAAAGGCCATTCTCCGAGCTCACGGAAGAATCTCCGAAGCAGCGCTCTGCGCCGAAATCCACGCCGAGCAGCAAGACATGGACCTGCAAGAAGAACGACACAAAAAGAAGACATCAGCACCGGAATTCGCGTTCCACACTCAGCGACGCTACAACAACAATAACAACCGGCAGCAACAACCGAAACATCTGCACCTCCGTTCTGCCACATCTGCAAAACTTCAGGACACCCGCGTACGCACTGCCCAAATCGTCAACAGTCAACAACTCCACAGCGGCAACTTCGACCTTCAAGCAGCCAAATCGCCTCAACGCAAGCAAATCCCTCGACGCAGATTCAAGCCTCAACGACTTCAACGGGACAACCTGCACAAGGAGCAAGAAACATCGTCAGCTGCATGGCAAAGCTGAGTGACTCCTGCATCACCGAGTCACCATTACACTACTCACCGGAAGAACAACTCGACGAAACCACACCCCGCCGCGAGTCACTTCAGCCGAACCCGACATACGCCGCCATCGCCCAAAGCGAACCATCCGGAAAGGACACATGGTTCTTGGACAGTTGCTGCGGACAGCACATGTGCTCCTCGGGACGCTTCGTTCAACGAGAACACCAACTTCAACGCGAAGTTGTCATTACAGTCGCCAACAATCAGAACCTGCGAACACGACGACAAGGCGTAGTTCAACTTCAGTCAAGGGAAACAAACGTTATACTGCAGATGTCAAAAGTACTAATCGCGGAGGGACTCGGCTACAACTTACTGAGCGTCAGTCAGCTAATGGCGAAAGGGATTCACCTCGAAGCAGACAGCACCACCCAAGAATTCAAGCTGTATCACGGGAGAGGAGGACTTTACATCGGCAAGGCGGTCCTCAAGAACAACGTCTTCGTTCTTGATTTCGTTCCTGATCTTGGCACCGCCGACAGCGACGCCATCGTTAACTTCACCAACTGGACACACCCTCCAGACCTTGATCCAGACTTCAGTCCAGAAGGCTTCTGGTATTCACACACCATCCCTGAAGCAGAAAGAACAAGGGCGTTAGCAACAATTCAGACAACATCAGCAGCAGAGACAACATCAGCAGCAGCAGAGACAACATCGGCAGCAGCAGAGACAACATTGGCAGCAGCAGAGACAACATCGGCAGCAGCAGAGACAACATCGGCAGTAGCAGAACCATCAACGGCAGCAGCAGGAACGTCAACACCAATTGCTGGTCCTTCAATGACACCGCTCCTCATCGACGACACACCACCGACACCCGCGCAACAACTACACCCAGCACCACGAGAAGTTCATCGTAGCGCCAACTTCATCGCCAACTTCTACTCCAACTCCGATATGTACCGACGATCACCCGGACATCGCGCCGACGAAAGCACCTGGCACGCAAGGATGGGACACCCAAGCAACACAGTATTAAACAATACGATAAGAGCAGGAGTACTCGACAAGGACTCACTCCTACTGACCGACGGACGAGAACTTCAACGAGTACGCGGAACGTGCTTCACCTGCCCTGAAGGTGACTTACCACATCGACCGTTTGCGTCTCATCACAATCCGAGCGCACCCGCGTACGCACCACTCGAGAAGGTGTATAGCGACATCCTGTACAATCGGGAACCAGGACAAGTAATATACAACTATACAATCACCTTCATCGACGCCGCCACCCGTTACGTCTGGCACCTAAACCTCCCTAGCCGCGACATGGCATTCGCAGCCTTCGTTGCCTGGCTACCAGTAGCAGAGAGAGAATCGGGCGTGAAACTGAAAAGCTTCCAGTCAGACGGAGGAGAATACACCTCTCGGCGATTCAAGCAGTACCTGGCGGAAAGGGGAATCAAGCGGCTCATCTCCCTTCCCTACGCCCATCAGCAGCAAGGTGTAGCAGAAAGAATGAACAGGACCTTGCAGAACAGCATGCGCAAACTGTTACGTGGCATGCGGCTACCCAACCACCAGTGGCCTGCGGCAATGGACCACGCCGTCATGCTGCACAACTTGCTCTCGTCATCATCGCTTCCAAACAACACATCACCGCATCTGCTATGGACAGGGAAACAGGGCAGCACAAAAATGTTACGAGTATTCGGATGCATGGTACAGTACCGACCCCCAGCAGCACGAGCGGGCCGATTTTCTCAACGAGCACAGTGGGGACTACACCTGGGAATCGAAAAGAACTACAATGCGTGGAAAATCTTCGACGTCCATTCCAAGGAAACAGTAGCAGCACGGGATGTAATTTTCTACGAACGACTCACGCTCCAGACATACCTTGCCAACCTGCAAGAAGACCAGGATCCCACAGGTGGTTTTTGCGGTGACCGAGCCTTCGCCCCAGCAGCGGACGAAGCTGACTGGGACGAGCAGAATGTGGACAACGCATCAGAAGAAGCCGGACCTCTTCCGTTCTGCTCCGTCGACGTTCCCATGGACGAAGATAACCCTCGCGAAAGTGTCAACGCCGAAACCTTCTACTATTTCGCCGACAACGGTTACGTAACACCTGCGACAGTCAACACCAACGAAGCAGAACGAGTAGGACCCAACTTCATACCTGATCCAGAAGCGGGAGATGAAGCAGCTTATCCCGAGGACGCAAATCTTCCCCGCTACTCACAGAGTGGACTGCAAATTCTCGGACTCGTCACCGCAGTCCACGGCACCGCCATTCCTAAAGAGCCTGCGACGGTTCAACAGGCTCTGGGGGGGGAGCATAAGGAAAAATGGCGCGAAGCCATGGACAAGGAGCTGAAGGCACTGGAGGAACGCAACACGTGGAAAGTGGTTCCTATCGGCGTGGCACGGAACAAGACAGTGCTCACCGGGAAGTGGGTCTTCCGTGTGAAGACAAAGGCTGACGGCACCATTGACAAATTTAAGGCTCGCTGGGTTGTACTCGGCTTCGACCAAGAACACGGACGCGACTTCACCGAAACTTTCGCTCCGGTTAGCCGCCACACCTCACTACGCATTCTCCTCGCAATCGCCGCCATGAAGAAGAAGAAGCTGCGACAAATTGATGTCGCGAACGCGTTTCTCTACGCACCTGTTGATGCAGAAATTTTCGTCGAGCTACCGCACGGCTCCCACAGAGAACCCAACCAAGTCTGCCAGCTACTCAAGTCACTCTACGGCATCAAGCAGGCTCCGCGACTGTGGCAACAGTACCTGCACGCTCGCCTCATCCGCATCGGCTTCAAGCAACTACCGCACGATCAAGGCATGTACCGACTCACAAAAAACGACGACTACATCCTACTAATCGTCTACGTGGACGATCTCCTTTACATCGGCTCAAATGACGGCATCACTACCTGGTTCGAAGGGGAGCTGCAGCGAGATCTCACGCTCACAGTTTCATCTACCGTCACTCAGTACCTCGGCCTCAACATCCGGGAAGAGGAGGACGCGATCTACCTCAGCGCCGAGAAATATGCCGACACCATCGCCAAACGCTTTACGCTCACACCGACAGCCATCTCCACGCCATACCGCTACACGGCAGGGAACGGCAAAGGAAGCTCCGCTCTACTCAAGCCCGCCGGCATACGAGACTACCAGAAGAAGCTGGGATGTCTTCTCTTTGCAGCCGTCACCTGTCGCCCCGACCTCTCATACTCCGCAAGCCAGCTCGCCACCTACCTCAAGAAGCCTGAAGCAGAACATCTGGCGGAGCTCGACCGCGCTCTTCACTACTTCGTCAGCACCCCAACGATCGGCCTAACTTACTACAAGAACGCAACCACACCGACTAAGTTAATTGGCTACGTCGACGCTGATCACGCTGGCGACTCCGACAATAGGCGCTCCCGCACCGGCTACATCTACCGCCTCGAACCTATCGGACCTATCTCTTGGCAGTCGAGCAAGCAGGAATT
This sequence comes from Closterium sp. Naga37s-1, assembly GCA_947471745.1. Lineage (NCBI taxonomy): Eukaryota > Viridiplantae > Streptophyta > Zygnematophyceae > Desmidiales > Closteriaceae > Closterium > Closterium sp. Naga37s-1. The sequence goes on along the minus strand of CANJKZ010000071.1, from coordinate 5,019,201 downwards.
AATTGCTCTCTCGTCAGCTGAAGCAGAATATATTGCACTCTGCTCAGCCACCAAGGAAGGACTCTATCTTCGCAAGCTGCTGGAAGAAGCGAAGTTAGCCGATTTACCCAACTTTACCCTGTTCTGCGACAACCAGTCGGCAATTCGCATCGCCAACAAGAACGGCTTCGCGAACAGGACGAAACACATCGCGCTGCGATATTTCTTCGTGAAGGACGAGATCGAGAAGGGAAGGCTCGAGCTGTCATACTGTCCCACGTCCGAGATGGCAGCTGACTACCTGACCAAGAAGCTCGGAAAGCAGAAGTTCGAATACTGCATGCTGCTGACTGGACAGAGCCATGCCAGCGACACTCCAGTATCGAAGGGGAGTGTTGGAAACAATCGGTCCTAAGCGCCTCTGTCGTGTCGAAACACTAAGACACAAAAGAAACGAAGTATAGCGAATCACCGGCGAGTCAACCCTCGGAGGTTGAAAGTAACTGTTGGAGGTTACGCGAAAGTCAAAGGTCAGCGACCTTTGACCTGACAAAGTACAGCGCGACAGCAAGGACAAACAACTGACTCGGTATTGAGCAGTTGCCCGAGTCGTCACTGTATCGAACCGCAACAGCAATAGTAAAACGGTTATTAACTGTATCTCTTCGTATTCCTTGTACTCTTATAAAAGCTTGTATCTCTTTGTTTTAATCAACTTACTTTGCCCTCACATACTAGCGCAAGGTGGTTCACAACTCTTTAATTAACGCTTCCGCTACTACACCAACTCTACCCAGAGTTCACCCCTGCAAAGATCCTAAGGGTTTTTCAGCCCAACAATAACCACATGGAGTCTCACGATAATACATGGCTAGCTAGGTCGTTTCGCATTCCCCTGTACTCATGTTTATTCCTCGTATTTGCATGTTTTAATCATCTCAAACATTTTGTATTCACTCTGCTATTGAGGTCAAGGGCCCACCACCACTAAATCAGTAGTGTGCGAACCTTCCTGAGGTGATCCTAGGAACGATCAACTTCTGATCGCAGCATGGTATGAGAGCGACCCGGGAATTCTTCGCACAACCACCTCCAAAATCTCCGGCGAACGAAGGGTGGCGTCCGGCACATGCTTACGCGTGAGAATGGCCGGACGATCTGGAGGTCAGACAAATCTGACGGCTGAAGCGCAGACCAACCCAGCTGCGACAAGCGAGGAAACGACGACGATTGGAACCGCCGTCCTCGCACAACTGCTTCAGCGACTCACCAGCTTGGAGCAAGGACTCAAAATATTGCGGAATGGCGACGCGGGAACTTCTTCCCAACCCTCTAAACCAACCTGGACGGCCACAATACTGCGGGGAATTACTCTACAACGGTAGTGAGCTAGACTGCGGGGGTTGGCACGAACTACTAGAAGTGATCGTACCTTTGCTTAGTTCCTTAGTGCTTGCACATACACGGGAGAAATCGGCAAGAGTTTCCACTAGGCAAAGTCGAAATTACAGAATGATTGAACAAGCAATGACTTCAATGATTACATCAGGCACCTAGCAACCATGCAGCTAGCCTGGTCGACCGCCAGCATAGCTCGGTCGACCGCCTGCCGGCGTTGCGTAGAGGAGCCGCGCCAGCACTGCGGAAAGGCGACCTGCCAACAGAGCAGGTCGATGGCGTGCCAACGCTGTAGCGGAGCGGCTGTCCAGTGTTTGTCAGAACATTATATAGCTTATGCTGTTGTGTAGGCTATAGTGGGGTATCCCATAGGGGGTACAACCCAATTAGGGTTTCCTATATGTACTCACTTCATTCATAGTTCATTCATTCGCGTTCTCTTCTCCACATGGAATCAGAGCAGGTCCCCTCCTAGGGACTGTTTCTAGGGCCCACCGAAGCGCGCCCCGAGGCGCGCTTTCCTTTTTTTTAGCGACCCTCCGTGTCGCCCCTAGCGGCCCGTTGCGCCGCCCTTACCTACGCGAGCCCGCCGCCCTTACGTCGCGGCCCAGCCGCCCTCACGTCGCGGCCCCGCCGCCCTCACCTACGCGGCCCCGCCGCCCTCACGTCGCGGCCCCGCCGCCCTCACCTACGCGGCCCCGCCGCCCTTAAGTCGCGGCCCCGCCGCCCTCACGTCGCGGCCCCGCCGCCCTCACGTCGCGGCCCCACCGCCCTTGCCTACGCGGCCCCGCCGCCCTCACCTACGCGGCCCCGCCGCCCTCACGTCGCGGCCCCGCCGCCCTCACGTCGCGGCCTCGCCGCCCTTGCCTACGCGGCCCCGCCGCCCTCACCTTCGCGGCCCCGCCGCCCTCACGTCGCGGCCCCGCCGCCCTCACTTTGCGGCCCCGCCGCCCTCACCTACGCGGCCCCGCCGCCCCACTTCGCGGCCCCGCCGCCTCCGGTACCGGCCCCGCCGCCTATCCTCACCGGCCCCGCCGCCTACGACCGCCGAGCCGCCCTGCCGCCGAGCCGCCCTGCCGCCCAGCAGCCGAGCCGCCGAGCCGCCCTGCCGCCGAGCCGCCCGGGAGCCGAGCCGCCGAGCCGCCCTGCCGCCGAGCCGCCCTGCCGCCGAGCCGCCCTGCCGCCGAGTAGCCCGGGAGCCGAGCCGCCCAGCAGCCGAGCCGCCGAGCCGCCCAGCCGCCGGGCCGCCCTACTGCCGAGCCGCCCGACCTGCCCTGCCTGGTGAGCACAGGCAGGAGGAGTTCCAGTGTCTGGCTGCTGCTTCACCTCATCTCGCGTCCGTACTACTTGCCCCTGAGGGAGACCCGGATGCACTAGACATCCCGACTCCGCGCTCTTACGCGAAGGCCGTAGAGGGTCCCTACTCCTCTCAGTGGCAGGCAGCTATGGATGCAGAGATGGCGTCCTGGAAGTCCACAGGCACCTACGTTGACGCGGTGCCCCCTCCTGGGGCGAACATCGTCAGTGGCATGTGGATCTTCAGGGTGAAGCGGCCGCCGGGCTCTCCACCTGTCTTCAAGGCGCGGTACGTCGCTCGTGGCTTCAGTCAGCGGCAGGGAGTTGACTACTTTCAGACCTTCTCTCCCACCCCGAAGATGACCACTCTTCGGGTGCTGCTGCACATAGCCGCTCAGCGCGACTACGAGCTCCACTCTCTTGACTTCAGCACTGCTTTCTTGCAGGGTAGCCTGCACGAGGAGATCTGGCTGCGCCGTCCACCTGGCTTCACTGGGACTTTCCCTCCTGGCACCCAGTGGAGCCTCCGACGGCCAGTCTACGGTCTCCGCCAGGCACCGCGTGAGTGGCACGACACACTGAGGACTACGCTTGCGGCTCTTGGGTTTGCTCCCTCTACTGCTGACCCGTCGTTGTTTCTGCGCACCGACACTTCTTTGCCGCCGTTCTACATCCTCGTGTACGTCGACGACTTGGTCTTTGCCACAGCTGACACTGCTGGACTAGCCTACGTGAAGTCCGAGCTGCAGAAGAGACACACGTGCACAGACCTGGGTGAACTGCGCAGCTACCTTGGCTTGCAGATCACTCGGGACAGAGCACGCCACACCATTACCTTGACTCAGTCACACATGGTGCAGCAGGTCCTTCAGCGCTTCGGCTTCACGTACTCCTCGCCTCAGGCCACTCCTCTGTCTACTCGCCACTCGCTCTCAGCTCTGCCTTCGGATGAGTCCGTAGAGTCGAGTGGCCCGTACCCAGAGCTTGTTGGCTGCCTCATGTACCTGATGACCTGCACACGACCTGACCTTGCATACCCTCTTAGCATTCTTGCACGCTATGTTGCTCCTGGGAGACACCGACCAGAGCACATGGCTGCAGCGAAGAGGGTGTTGCGCTACTTGTGCAGTACGTCGGGCATGGGGCTAGTGCTTGGAGGGCGGAGTCCAGTGGTCCTCACTGGGCACGCGGACGCTTCTTGGGCTGACGACCAGGCTACGCAGCGGTCGTCGCAGGGTTACACCTTCAGTCTTGGTTCCGGCTCTGTCTCGTGGCGGGCTACTCGCTCGTCCTCTGTTCTCGGCTCCAGTTGTGAGGCTGAGATCTACGCCGGGGCCATGGCTGCACAGGAGCTTCGCTGGCTCACCTACCTGCTGACTGACCTTGGAGAGCAGCCTCGTTCTCCTCCAGTGCTGTACGTAGACAACAAGGCCATGCTGGCCTTGTGTCGAGAGCAGCGCTTGGAGCACAGAACGAAGCACATTGCTCTCCGTTACTTTCTTGCTCGTGAGCTGCAGCAGCGTGGTCAGTTGCGACTTGCGTACGTGGCCTCTGAGGCCAACACTGCTGATGTGTTCACCAAGGCACTTGCGCCTTGTGACCATCAGCGCTTCTGCACTCAGTTGGGTCTTGTACCTGTCTTGCCTCACTTGCTCTCCTCTTGACCTTGCTTGTACTGTCACATATATATACCTGCTCTTGCTTGTCTAGCTCTATATATATATGTGTCCTCCTGCATGTGAACTGGCCTTGTGGCCTTGTCGTTGTGCTCGGACTGTGTGGTGACTTTGTGATCCACCCTGAGCTTGCTGTGCTTTGCGTGACTGGTCTTGTGACCCCTTGTTCTCCCCCACTTTGCCTATGGGGGTGTGTCAGAACATTATATAGCTTATGCTGTTGTGTAGGCTATAGTGGGGTATCCCATAGGGGGTACAACCCAATTAGGGTTTCCTATATGTACTCACTTCATTCATAGTTCATTCATTCGCGTTCTCCTCTCCACAGTGTTGACCCGTAGAACACAGCAGTGCGCACGCTCGCAGGTGCGCGCAGACGATTGGCCCGACATGCCCTCGTTGGCCATCTGTCGGCTGTTGTCTGCGCCTGACGAGCCACATCAACTTCGGGATACCAGCCCGCAGTCGCCTTCGTCATCGCGACCTCGACGACGTTCGCGTGCCTCCATAGAACTCGTCGAGCAGGTTACCCGGTCGACCACCAGGTGCTTCCGGTCGACCACCACTGCTTCTGGTCGACCACCAGGTCCCTCTGGTCGACCACCAGGTGCCCCTGGTCGACCACAGCTCTTGTCGAGCTACCCCCTGGTCGACGGACCCCTTCTGTCGACCAGAACAGTCAGCGGTTGTCGCCGAGCTCCCCTCGTTGACCGCTGCTCACTTATCAGGTTGACGGACTGCTCCGTCGACCTCCCGGTTGAACTGCAGGTCGACAGATTGCTTCCGGTCGAGCTGCAGGTCGACGGACTACTTCCGGTCGAGCTGCAGGTCGACGGCTTGCTCCGTCGACCTTCCGGTCGAACTGCTCCTCCTGGTCGACGGCCCACCTGTCGCCCAGACCAGTCAGTTGCAGCTGTCGAGCTCCCTGGTCGACACCAACACCACAGCGGTCCCCTGCAGCTCGACGAAGCCTGTCGAGCAGCTCTCCCACTCTGAATGGTCGGCTAGTACTCCCATACACCCAACCAAGTCGTCGGCGTTGCCCAAGCGAGGGCGGGGCCAACACTCCACTCCCGTAAACACTCCCCTGCCGCGCTCACGCTTGGGCCTCCAGCCCATACGGCAGTACTCCACGGAGAGAACTCGTCCTCGGCGTGCACCCCACACATAGCACGCTGTCACCGCACCAGCCGTGCAGAAGGGCACGGCACCTACTGCTGCACCTCGTCGTCGGCGTCGCCGACGTCGGCCAGACGAACTTGGCCGATGGCGACAGAGCACCGGTTGAAAGCCGGAAAATGCAGCGCCTTCGTCAGGAAGTCTGCCGGCTGCTCGGTGGTCGGGATGTACTTCAGCACGAATTTCCCGTGCCTCACCATGTGCTGCAGCCAGGCATAGCGTCGCTCCATGTGCTTGAGGTTGCCCGTCAGCCCCAAGCCCTCAGCGACCGTGATTGCCGACTTGTTCTCGACGCGGAGGATGGTCGGCTTCCCAGCGTCGAGCAGCTTGAATTCCGCAAGAAGGAAACGAAGTCGGTGTCCCTCTTTGCCTGCATCCGTGACCGCCACATACTCCGACTCGGTCGACGACAATGTCGCGCACTTGATGCGCGAGCTCGACCAGGAGACGGCGGCCCCTCCGTAGACGAACACGTAGCCTCCCGTGCTCGTCCGGTTCTGCTTGTTGCCCGCGTCGTCGAAATCGGCTTAGCCGATCCGCTCCAACGATTCTGGTCCACCGCTGAATTCCAGGGCGGTGTCGCGGGTGTCGGCGAGGTAGGCGAGGCAGCGGTCGACCTCGCGCCAATGCTGGTCGCTTCTTACCGTGAGGCCGCTCCCCAACTTGCTGCAGGCGAACGCGATGTCCGGCCTCGTCGTCGTCGCCGCGAACTGCAGCGAGCCGACCTTCTGCCGGTACTCCTCCTCTTCGCGCTCCTGAGCCTCCTCGTCGTCGAACGTCAGCTGAGCGTAGGCATCGACCGAGACCGGCGTCTTCGGGACTCGACCGCCCTGCTCCTCGTCGATGAAGCGCCTGCGCAGCTTGTCGGCGTAGCCCTGCTGATGCAGCCACAGCTTCCTGGCCGGCCTGTCGCGCACGATCTCCAGCCCAAGGTACTTCACCACCGGCGAGATCTCACGAAGCTCGAAGGCGGCCTCCAGCAGCTCCTTCAGCTCCTTCAGCATCGCGGTGCTGCTGCTGGCGGCGAGCAGGTCGTCGACGTAGACCAGCACCCAGCAGGTCACTCTGTCGTCGCCGGCCTTGAAGTAGAGCGCCTCGTCGACCTGGCTCTTCTTCCAGCCAGCGCCCAGCAGCACACTGTCGAGAGCCCTGTACCACAGCAGCGGCAACTGCTTCAGCCCGTAGAGGCTCTTCAACAGCTTCCACACTCGGCCGGTCCCGTCGTCGAAGTAGTCTGGCTGGTACATGTAGAGCACCCTGTCGAGCTTGCTCTGCAGGAAAGCGTTCTTCATGCCGAGCTGCATCAGGTTGAGGTCGAGGACGGCGACGATGCTGAGGAAGATCCTCAGCGTGACGTAGCTGCTCACCGGCGAGTACGTCTCGTCGTAGTCAGCACCGTACACCTGCGTGAAGCCCTTCACGACCAGCCTCGCATTCTCGCGCTCGACGGTGTCGTCGATGCGGTACTTGGCCGTTAGCACCCACCGGTTCTTCATAATGTTCACCCCGTGTGGGCGTTCGACCAGCTCCCAAGTCCCCATACCGATGAGGTTGCAGATCTCTTCTTCCATGGTGGCCTTCACCGCCTTGCCCTTCCAGCTTGACAGCGCCTCCATCACCGTCATCGTAGTGATGTCCCAGCGGTGTTCGGGGTCGGCATGCACGTCAAGGTCGAGCTCCGGCAGGTTTTCATCCTCCTCGGCATCATCGTACAACAGGTCGTCGTCGACCTCGTCGTACACCATGGTGAAAGCAGCTGGCGGTAGGCAGGGGTGGAAGCTCAGCCGCTCTGGTTATGGTGCACATGAGTTTCGAACTGGAGACCTTTCGATTCAAGTGTCCCGAAAGTGTCTTGTCACAACAGATTGGGGACAGTTTGGGGACAGATTGGGGATAGTTTGGCGAAATCGATCTCGGGTCGCGTTCGGTTTGAAACTCGGCAGCAAAGTGTCGAAGTCAACGGAATTCGCACGGGAGTTACAGTCGGTGGTCGACGGGATTCTTGTCGCGGAAATTCTCGTCTATGGAATTCCAGTCAATGGAATTCGCTCGGCAAAATTCAAGGCTCCGAATTTCGCGTTGACAAAATTCAACGTGCGACCCGGGTCGACACTTTCTTGTGTGCTTTTATTTTGTATTGCGTCCTAGTATAAAACCAGAGAGCACAAACCAGAAATCATCCAAGTCATTATCACTGCTATGTTTGTGTGTAACTCTGGCTATAGTGGACCGTTTCCTGCAATCTTTGGTGCGTTTGAATCGTGCTTCTGAGCTCTATCAAGCTGCTATAGTAGTTGTGAGAAGAAACGAGGAATGGGGAATGACTAAGGGAAAGTTGGGTACAAAATGCAAACCCTAGAAAACTGTACCCCATATGTGCTACCCCACTATAGCCTACAGTAGCTCTGTCATATAAATCTGACACACCCCCATAGGCAAAGTGGGGGAGAACAAGGGGTCACAAGACCAGTCAAGCAAAGCAAAGCAAGCTCAGGGTGGATCACAAAGTCACCACACATTCCGAGCACAGGTTCAAGGCCACAAGGCCAGTTCACATGCAGGATTACATATATATATAAGGCTAGACAAGCAAGAGCAGGTGTATATATATATGCAACAGTACAAACAAGGTCAAGGGGTGAGCAAGTGAGGCAAGGTAGGCACAAGGTATCTGGTAGGCAAGGTAGGCAGTTGAATTCTACATGGTATCAGAGCTGCGTTATTTGCGTCGATCCAACTAGCGGCTTGATCCCGTCCTCCCATCACTTCGTTCCCATGTTGGTGTGGCCGACGCTCGTTTTGAGTGCGCACGCCGAGGGTCTGAATGCCCGTCAGGAGCTTGAGGCGTCTGTTCGTGAGCACCACCCTCAGTTGCGTGATGAGGAAGTCGACCTCATTGTGGACGGTCGTCTACTACGCATGGTTCGGGAGCGCGCGGCGGAGCAAGCACCTGCGAGCGGCCAGCAAGGAAGAACCGGTGAAGGAGGAGCTGTGCACGAGGCTCCAAGTGCTGTGGGCGTTAGTGGAGGAGCTCTTGCACCGACCATTGACACGGGAATGATCGGGGCGAGCTACTGTCAATTCAAGTTTGGAGTCGAACACATCTCCGTGACGCCGCTGCTGGAGGGAAGGCACGACCTTACCGCGTGGGTCAGCGCCATCCGAGCTCAGCTCCAGTGTGCTGATTTGTGGCAGTTTTGCAACGGGACAGCACCAAGCCCGGCCCTGAACAACCCCTTGCAACGAAGGGAGTACGCAAAGGGCCAAATGCTTGCATTCATGGTGCTGAACCAATGTGTTTCTCCACCCATCCGAATGTCCATCTCTGGTTTCTCTCAGCAAGAGAAAGTTGGGCAGCTAGCATGGGCATATATCTTGTCTACTTATCAAATTCGTGATGCCCTCCACGCTTCCCTACTTCAGACCCAGTTAGCCCAACTCAGGAAGGGAGATGATGAGACGGCGGAATCCTACTGCAATAGGGCCCGCACCATCCGAGCGGAGCTGCTGACCATTGGACAGGAGGTCCATACGGCCACGTTTGCCGCCCACGTGCTGAAGGGCCTACCACCGGAGTACGGATTTCTTCGCCGCAAGCTCGATATTTCCAGCCCTGACATGACGGTGGAACGCGTGTGCAGCGAGGTGTTGATGGAGGAGCAGACTCTATCCATCGAACAGAGTTACAAGCAGATCACCAGCGATGCATCTACTTTCTCGGGCGCTGTCAACACCATCGTGGCTACAACGGGGGTCAACGGGAAGGAAGGAAAAGGGGGAAGGGAGCAGACGGACAAGAAGAAGGATGACAAGTGGAAGAAGCGAGCCCCCTTCAAGGGGCGCTGCTACAACTGCAATGAGGAGGGGCACATGGCTGCCAAGTACCCCAACAAGAAGAAAGATACAACGCATGCGGCAGCCGCGAATGTAGCTGAAGGAGACGGGAAGGGCGTGGCGCTCACCGTCACGTGTTCGGCTGCAAAGTTGCTGGCCGACGACAAGGACTTGTGGTTCCTTGACTCAGGATGCTCCCAACACATGACCGGCCACAAGGAGTGGTTCATTGTGATCCGTGACCCATCTGCAACGAAATCAGTCAAAGGGTTTGATGGTTCTATGCAGGAAGTTGCCGGTGTTGGTGAGGTTTTGCTGGGGGGCACTAACGGCTTGCGTGTGACCTACATGATGTCCTCTTTGTGCCAGGAATGAAGGCCAACTTGGTCTCCCCTGGGCAGCTCTTGGACAAGGGAGCAAAGCTACGAACCGAGGAAGGTGTCACTCGCATTATCGCATCAGGAGGTCAAGTGGTTGCAACGGCACGATACCGCCACTGCCTTCACTGCCTTGACCTGAAACCAGGGCCAGCAAGGAACGGTGCAACAGCTGTAGCGGCATGCAACGTTACAGCGGCTACAGCGGCATGCACCGATATGGCGGGTGGAGCGGCGAGCGACGGCACAGGGGCTGCATCGGCATGCAACGGCAGGGCGGCTGCGGCGGCATGCAACGGCAGGGCGGCTGCGGTGGCATGCAACGGCACGGCGGCTACGGCGGCATGCAATGGCACGGCGGCTGAGGTGGCATGCAGCAGTATGCCTAAGGCATTTGCTGAGGTGGTGTCAAGCGCTTTGGAAGAGAATGACGAAGCGGCCAGCCTCACAACATATGCGGTGGGGACCGAGGCGATGCTCAACCTGCGGCACACTCACCTTGAGAATGACCATGCTGGTGCGGTGCAGTGGACAGCCACAAACAGTGGCATGCTAGGCATGGACCTAGAGAAAGGAGGGGAGGACACGTCGAGCGCCTCCTCCCAAGAAGCCAAACTCACTCGTCAAACGCTTCCGCTGCCTGACGAGCGAGAGGGGGAGGTTCTTGGGATGGTCCACGGACCTGAGCAGAATCAGCCGCCGTCACGTATCATCATCATAATCCCAGTGCCGTCCGTGTAAGGGGGCGAACAACCGTTTGATCGTTCGGTTGACCCTGCGGGCAGCAACGCAACCATGGCTCTGCCAGCTCTCTGTCCATCCTTAGCTGCTGGCTTGGCACCTGTGGGACCAGAGGTTGGTCCCTGCGGATGAACGTTGTGCAGCTGATGAAGACAAGGAAGGAGAGGCAACGGACCTGAAATCGGCGGCAACCCATGGAAAGGACCCCATACCCACGGTTCCGCCCCTCCAGCCCACTCCCCCACCCCCATGTCATTCTAGCAGGTCCAACAAGGGTATGCCACCTGTTCGGCTTCCCGCATCCACCATGACGGCCTCGGATGCGGTTGATGGCAACAATATGTACGGCATTGCATTCCTTGCTCGAGGTGCTTATGGCACAGACATCTACTATGATGTGGAGTACTTGGATGAGGCTGATGAGGAGGAAGGGGGGTTGAGGAGCATCATCATCAACCTCGGAGTAACCTTGACCGGACCTGAAGGAAAGTTGGTGGACAAGGTTTCCTCGTGGTGGAATACATGTCATCCACGGAAGGCTATCTTGGTCTGCAAATTGTGCGCGACCACCCCAACAAGACACTCCTCCTGCACCAGAATGCATACGTGGCGAAGGTGCAGCAGCGGTTCTTCAAGGGGGTGCCACCGAAGAAGCAGCCGATCACCCCTATCTCCTCTACCAGCTTTGTCATAGAGGATGCTGAGCTGTTTGCCGATCGCAGCATGACCGACCGCCTTGCAGCAGGTGCACGCCTGAGGAGGGATGCGCATTGGCATGAGCTCTTCCGCACACTCTCCTACTGGGCTGCCTCACCGGACATGGGGCTGCTGTTCAAGGGAGGACCAGCGAGTTTGACTCTCGTGGGGTACGCGGATGCGGATGATGCAGGCGACAAGGAGAATTGGTCATCCACGGGAGGCTACCTCTTCAAGCTTGGCGGAGCTGCCGTTTCATGGCAGGCCAAGAAGCTGCAGGGTGCGACCAAACTTTCCTCCACCGAGAGCGAGCTTGTGGCTGCGGTGGAAGCGGAAAAGGAGGGGCGCAAGCTAAGGTTCCTGTTGTGGGAGTTTCAACTGCTCAAGAAGGGTGTCCCCACCACCCTGTACGTCGACAACATGTCAGCGGTGCAGCTCAGCCAGGCGGGCGGGCTGCAGGGGAACATGAAGCATGTGAACCGTCGCCACATGTGGCTACAGGACATGGTGCGCATGAAGAAGTTGGAGGTGTAGCACATCCCTACAACGGCGCAGCCCGCGGACTTCTTCACGAAGCGGCTCGACAAGGCAGCCTTCAACCGATGCTGTGCAGCAGCCGGGCTGGTCCAGCGTGCTCCTGACAGCAAGGGGGCGTGTTAGAAGGAAATGCTGTCATGAGCAACAAAATGTCTGCGCTGGGATTCGAACTCGTGACCTTCATTTCTGTCCTGAAAGTGTCTCAGGACAGATTCAGGACAGTTTCTGCTCAGGCGCTGGTTATGGTGCACACGAGTTTCGAACTGGAGACCTTTCGATTCAAGTGTCCCGAAAGTGTCTTGTCAGGACAGATTGGGGACAGTTTGGGGACAGATTGGGGACAGTTTGGCGAAATCGATCTCGGGTCGCGTTCGGTTTGAAACTCGGCAGCGAAGTGTCGAAGTCAACGGAATTCGCACGGGAGTTACAGTTGGTGGTCGACGGAATTCTTGTCGCGGAAATTCTCGTCTGCGGAATTCCAGTCAATGGAATTCGCTCGGCGAAATTCAAGGCTCCGAATTTCGCGTTTACGAAATTCAACATGCGACCCAGGTCGACACTTTCTTGTGTGCTTTTATTTTGTATTGCGTCCTAGTATGAAACCAGAGAGCACAAACCAGAAATCATCCAAGTCATTATCACTGCTATGTTTGTGTGTAACTCTGGCTATAGTGGACCATTTCCTGCAATCTTTGGAGCGTTGGAATCGTGCTTCTGAGCTCTATCAAGCTGCTATAGTAGTGGAATTCTACAACAAGTGGTATCAAAGCTGATTAAGGACTTTGTGGAGAGTCTACTGAAGTATGAAGACCCTCTTAGACCCACAATGGCCTGAGGGCGAGCCTAAGTGGAGTTTTGGAGGTTGGATGTGACTTCCGCTAAGGGGAAACTCTGCCGAAATTTTGTTGGCGCCGACACTTGTGACAATTGTGTGGGACTTCGGTGTGGACAGCAAAGGGGGAGCTGGAACGTGTGATTGGAACAGAGAAGATGAGTCAAGGGAGTGGAGAAGCAGCTGAGAAGAGAAGTGAGCCGCCACCATCCAAGATTGAGGTGTTGGATGGCTCCAATTACGACGAATGGAGCGAGCGGATGAGGAGCATCTTCAAGCGCTACAAGCTGCTCAAACTTGTGATGGGAGAAGAGAAAATGCCCGAGGAAGGAGATGCTCGGGATCGGTGGATTGAGCGGAGCGCGGTGTTGTTCGACCTCATCTTGCAATCGGTCAACAACGACATGTTCCAGCACATCAAGGACTTGGTTGAGTTGGACGACTCCGGTCCAAAGGCGTGGAAGCTACTGCACGACGTGATTCAGCCCAACATGCTGCCCATGGTGATCGTGCTCAAGAAGGAGCTGGCGGCCATCTCCATGCGATCGGGAGATGATGTGAAGCCGGTCCTTGACAAGATCAACGACACATATGCGAGGATGGCAGCGGCGGGCAGCAAGGTGTCGCAGATGCAGCAATGCACCAAGATCATCTCGGTGCTCGACAACTCATGGGACAACCTCATCCCCACCCTCAACGTTCAGCAGAACAAGTGGACGCCAGAGTGGCTACGGCAGCAGATTCTGCAAGAGGACTTCCACAGGCGCCACATGGGAGGTGGTGCTGCCAACAAAACTGCTGAGGGGTATGGAGCTGCAGGAGGCGGCAGAGGAAGAGGGGGTGGGAGAGGCCGAGGCCGTGGGAGAGGCTTTGGCAGAGAGAGAGGCCGAAGTGACTATAATGAGGGGCATGGGAGCTCTGGTGGCAGGGGGAGCACCCGAATGGAGGGTGCGTGCTGGTATTGCAAGAAGGCTGGACACCCGTGGTTCAAGTCTTTTAGCCGGCCTGAGGGATGGGCGCCCCTGGGCATGAAGCCGCCAAGTGGTGAACGTGCATGAGGTGGCGCTGTGCAAGGTTTAGGTGCACAAGGTGATGGTGCACAAGGTAAAGTCGACCCTGGGATGTTCCTCATGGTCGAGGATGTGCAAGGGAGTGGGGGTGATGTGGGTTCAGTTGGGAAGGTTATGACGAACCCCCTCACTTACTGGGTGATAGATTCAGATTGCACAAGTCACATGACCCCACGCGCAGATTTGCTTGACGAGGTAAAGGGAGCTAAAGGGATAAAGTTTGTGGCTGCCGCTTCAGGTGCTTTGCTCCCTGTGGTTGGTGTGGTGAATGCCAAGGTAAAGGGAGCTAAAGGGCAGCTTATGGGGCTGGGGAATGTGCTGTTGGTTGAAGGTTTGTCCGCTAACCTTCTTTTTGTGCGCCGGCTGCAGAAGAGCAAGGCCAAAGTGACCTTCGGCCCAACCAGCTGCCGTGCAAAGCTTGGGAAGTTGCTGCTGTGGGATTTGGATAAGAAGAGCAGCTGCATCAAGGACCTATGGCAGCTGCCCATCATCCCTTGGAACGGGAAACCACCAGCAACGGCAGCGGCTACAGCAACGGCAAAGGCAACTGCGGGAGGAGAGGAGACTGCACCAACTGATGGGGCCCTGGATGCAGTGAAGAAGGTGCAGCAACCACTGCAGTCACATGGTGAGGTGCTTGTTGGTGTGGATGCGACAACTGCATGGGCAAAGGCTTCATCTGGGAGTGGTGAGGCCGATTGGGAGACGTGGCACGAGAGGCTGTGTCATGTGAACTTTCCTATGCTGCAGAAGTTGGTTACGGATGGGAGCTTGAAGGGGTTGGAGGTGAAGGGGGCAGCGAAGGAGACTGGGAGCTGCCCTACATACCTTGAGTCCAAATTCACAAAGTTTCCCTTCAGCAGCAGCACAGGACCAGCCAAGGCTCCACTTGCGCTTGTGCACATGGATGTGGTGGGTCCCACGAGGGCCAATTCTCTCTCGGGAAGCCGCTACTTCTTGACCATTGTGGACGACCACACGCGTGCGGTGTGGGTGTACCCTCTGAAGACTAAGGGGGAGGTGGCAGCGGCTGTTCTCAAGGAGTGGATGCCGAGAGCTCAAAGGGAGAGCGGACACAATGTGAAGGTGATCCGCACAGACAATTGGGGAGAGTTCATTGGTGCTGATTTTGAGGCGGTGCTGAAGAAGAAGGGGATCCAGCATCAGCTCAGAGTGCCCTACAACCCTCAGCAGAATGGCATGGCTGAGCGGTTCAACCGGACCCTGCAGGAAGGTGCTCGCACTCTCCTTGGGCGTGCAGGGCTGCCGGATCCTTTTTGGGTGACTGCACTGCGGCAGGTCGCCCTTGTGAAGAACAGGGTGCTAGCGACCGTGGGGGACAAGCAGTGGGTCCCCTACACCAAGTGGTATGGGAGTGCACCAGCAGTCAACATGCTGAGAGCCTACGGCTGCATGGTGGTGTTTCATGTGCCGAAGGAGAAGAGGGGAAAGCTGGAAGCTTCTGGGAGATGGGGTGTGCACTTAGGGCTTGCGAAGGACCACAAGGGCTGGCTGCTATGGGACTTGACCAGCCAGCAACTGACTGTGTCGAGGGATGTGAAGTTCCTCGAGTCCTTGTACTACAAGGAGTGGAAGCAGCAGCAGCAGAAGCTTCCTACGACACCACTGATTGTCGGAGCCGATGAGGTGCAGCGGCCTTCGAGGCAAGTGGAGGTTTCTGTCTTTGAGAATGAGATCTCTGGGGTGACTAAGGATGGGGGAGAACCTGAGGTGGAGGAGCAGCAACAGCAGCAGCAGCCGCAGCAGCAACAAGGTGCTCTACAAGGTGTCGCACGTCCGGCTGACCGTCCTAGGAGGGATGTGCGCCCTCCTAATCGGCTGACCTATCCTAGCTTTGGCAAGCCAAAGGTGGTACGAGCTGGGAGTGTGGCTGAGCAGTGTGATGAGGATGAGATAGCATACTACCACTGGGCATCCGTCCCTGAGCCCAAGACCCTAGCTGAGGCATTGAGCGGACCCGATGCTGAAAAGTGGAAGTAGAGTGTGAAGGAGGAGTACGACTCTCTCTTAGAGATTTTTTTTTTTTTTTTTTTTGCCTTTATGGGCTATACACCAGAACAGAAGTGTACAACACATAAACAGTCGTAACTGTGCGTGAGAAGCAGGAGACCTGCCTCAAAAGAGTCCGGTCCTTACACGTGGATCCGGGGCCTGTGTGGCTGCCCCAAATTGCTGCAAAGCTGTTCGACCACCGCCAGCTCTTACCCTCCACTACCCGAATACGGCTTAGAAGCCGCTGCTCCTGAGTTGTCATTACGTGCCATCTGGCTTGCTGCTTCTTCCCCTTCTGCTGTAACTTCCTCGCAGATGCCCGCACGTACACATTCACATGCATGCGCAGGGCCGTTACGATCCTCCTCAATACCCGCCTTGCGCAGAATTTGCAGCCACGGAAAGCACCTTCACACCACTCCACCCACAGTTGGTGCAGAGCGATAGTTGTCAGGGTCGCCTTCGGAAACTCTGACGTGGACCCTGCCTTCCCAAACAGCCAATCCCCGAGCGACTCCACCCGCCTGGTGGGGTTAATCATGCGCAGAGCTTTCTTCATCGCTGCAACCACCACTTGAATCCTCGGGCACTCGAAGAAACAATGCTCCAGGGTTTCAAAGTTGTCGCAGTAAAGGCACACCGACCTGTTGCTAAGAAACATAAGCCTCTCCCCGACTTGCAGGTTTAGACTGTGGATTCTTAGCAGAACATCTCTTGGCCTGCTGGGGGTGACCAGCGACTCCCGGGTTTTAACTGCCCGCTTCCAATCTATGCGCCCACCCCATCTGCTGTCCCACTTGCGTCGCCTGGATTGTCCGCTGCTACCATGCCCCCAGCGGGATCTGAGACTTTTCAGCGACGCAGCTTCCCCGTTCACCAGGAGTTTTGCGCGCAGTTGTACTGAGCCCCCTCTGCCAGCCTCGTACACTTCCGCAAACCCTACCTGAGGCGGCTCAGCTGAGAGAAGCACCTCTCTCCATGGTTCTGGTGCTGCTGCAAATGCCTTGAGCGCTAGCTTTGCAGTTTCTCTCCCCCGTAGCTCCCTATCCAGGGTGGTGAGGTCCTTCAGCACACCTCTCCCCGTCTCATCCTTTTTTATCGGGTCCCCCAGCCGGACGTCACGCAGCTGCTTAGCCACCTTCTGTCCACCGATTGGCGTAGTCTTCTTCTCACCGATAAGAATATGTTTATTAAAGACGATCCTTTCCAATGCATCCTCCTCTCTGCTCCGTTCAATCCCGATCACCACCAGCGGGGGGCGCATGAAGTTTTCACACGCGAGTTTCCAGCGCTGACTTTTCCCCTACCATGTTTTCAAAAGCTTCTCATGCGCCAAGAAGGTATCTAGCCCCAGCGGTAAGTCTGCTGCCTGGCGCATCAGGTTCCGTTTGAGCTGGTCAGTTTCCGTAAGAATCGACCCAATCCGTCTGGCCGTAAAGCAGGTGAGCATGGCTTCCGGGTCTTTTGCCCCCACTCCCCCCTCCATCACCGGCGTGTATAGCAGTTCTTTACTCCACAGAAAAAAACACTCATCTGTTGTAACTTTGTTTGCCGACATGAAGGTATGAGAGCTTCGTGATCACCCCCCATGTTCGTGCAGGTGGCGGGTACACCTGAGCCTGAGACCATGCGATCGGGAGGATGTACCCATCCATCACTGCCCTTCTTGCGTTAATCGGGAGATACTGCGGCTGCCACAGCGTCATTTTCCCCACAATCCTCTCCAGAGCCTTGTCCCACGTCGGCTACCAACTCCCGCTTGGCGTAACCCAAACCTCGAGGAGCTTCTTTGCTTCGTCCGCGCCTGCCCATCTGAAGCCATCAGAGCGCCATGTAGTTTTACCAAGGTTAGTACCCAGCGGGAGCACAACCAACTTTCCTTTATTTATTGCCAGCCCCGAAATGTTCTCAAACTCCTCTAATATCTCCTCCGCTTTGCCGATTTGATGTTTCCCTTGCAGCAGGAGAGTGGTGTCATCAGCATATCCAATGTATGAGAGTCGTTGCCCTACGCAGCTGGTGAGAGTAATCCCAATCTTCTTCTTTTCCACCTTTTGCGCCAACGGCTCCACTGCACAGAGAAATAGGTAGGGTGCAAGGAGACACCCCTGCCTGACACCAGATACCACGTCCACTGCTTCGCCAAGCCACCCGTTGACAAGCAGATTTGTGCGTGTGTTCTCATGCAGGCCCTTCACCCAGCCGATGAAACGATCAGGAACCCTCATCTTCTTCAGAACTTCGAAGATGAAGTCCCTGGATACGGAATCGAACGCTTTCTTAAAATCGACAAGCAGCATGAACCCGCCCTCATTGCCGTTCTTCGCCGCATCGATAATGTCAGCCACCAACCCGACCGCGTCCGAAACACGCCTTCCCGGTATGAACCCGAATTGCTCTTTTGAGATCACTTCATGGAGTATTTTCTTGATCCTGCTTGCCAAGACTCGCGCCAACACCTTATAGCTGACATTTAGTAGGGTTTCGAGCTGATCCTTTGCCCCTTTTTTGTGCAGGAGGATTGTGACAACGTCCTTGACACTGGTCGGGAGTACGGCAGAAGCAGTGAAGCTCTCCACCAGCGACATGAGATGCTTCCCTAGCACGTCCCATTGTTGTTTAAAAAGCTCCTTCGGGAGCCCATCCTTCCCCGGTGTTTTGTTGTCAGCCATCTCCCGAAGGGCCTTTTTCACCTCTGCCTCTATCCAGTCCTCCTGCAGGCCCTCCACGTCTGAGAACCACAGCCTTTTCCCTGCCGCTGGAACCCAGTCCGCAACCACTGTTCTTTTGTCCGCTCCGAAGAGACCCCGACAATACTCCAACACTGCTTCCAGGGTTTGTTTTGGATCAGTTCTTGTCCCGCCCGGAACCGCTAGCTCCGCGATTTGCGTGCTAGCCTTCCGCACCTTAATCCTTGCCGACAGATGTGGTGATGGAATTTCGCCAGTGAGTTCTTTCGCCACCCCAGCCATGATGTGAGTCCTCTCCCTTCGGCAAGCATGGTATTCCTTAAGCTGCCGTTCCTGCTTCCTTAGCCTCTCCCTTAGCCGCTGGTCTTTGGGGTTACACATAAATGCTTGCTTCAAAGCTGCAACAAATGTAGCAAGGTGATTAATCGTCGCCCTGATCCGCTTGCTCTCTTCCTTCGTGTACGCACGAAGACTAGCGTTCAGGCGGGAGATAAGAGCCTCATAACTTCCCCCTTCCCGCGCAATCTGTCGTTCCACCTCCTCCGTTAACTTTCGAATTCCCGGTCTGTGCATCATGGAAGCATGCAGCCGCCACATCCCCGGGCCCGTCTGCAGCTGCGATTTGATTCTGAAGGCAATGCGGATGGCGAAGCCATGGTCGGAAACAGGTTCGTCAGGCATGACATGCGAGGCCGACACAAGGCGCGGAAGCAGGGAGCGAGAGACCAGCGCTCGATCGATCCGCGTGCTTTCCTGGTGCGCCTGCGCATAAAAGGTAAACTCTCGCTTAAATGGGTAGAGAGCACGGAAGGCGTCAGCAATGTCAAAGGATTTGCAGCGTTGGTAGAGGTGATCATTCTCCCTTGACGAGCCCTGCTTTGATGTCTTGTCAAGTATTGGGTTTTCAACTATGTTAAGGTCTCCGATAATCAGCAGGTGAGAGCCCGGTGGGACAAGGTCAACTGTCGGACCGAGCACTGTCCTGATAAACGCTCGTCTAACTATCTTGTCCGAGGGGAAATACGTTGCTATCAGGGTGAGATGCAGGCTTGCGCAGCAGATTTCAGTCTTGAATAGTCTGCCAGAGGGGTGAGCTAGCGGGTTGTGAAAAGCAAGGTTAGTTCTACGGCTAAGGACAGCAACTCCTCCAGCACGAGTGACCGGTGTTGAGGCGGCAAAGGTGGTGAGGTTAAGGGTGGACCAGTAGGGGTTGTATTCTGCTATCCTGGTGTTTGAGAGAATCATTACGTTTGCTGCTTTTGTGCTATACGTCCAGTCTGTCGTGCGCTTCCGTTTGTTGTTATCTCCCAGGACGTTAACATTCAGGCCCGCGAACGAGAGGGTGTTGCGTGTATTCATTTAATCACTCCTTGATCGCCTCTCCGCATCCACAGGCAGGTGAAACATGCTACAGCTACAACCATTGATCCAGCCGATATCACCACCGAGAGTAAATCCGGGTCCCTCAGATACCATAATCTTTGCGAACTGGGTGCAGATTCTCCTCCATTGTTACCCGAGTAACAGCTCCCAGCTCTCCCTGACCATGCAGATGGTGAGCAGAGGTGATATGTTCCGCAGCGGCAACAAACAACTTCCCGTGTGCCTTTCCGCAGCACGTTTGTGTACAGATCCACTCCTCCCTGGAGCTGTCGGTGGAGACAAGTACAATGGCAGGGACTAGCAGGATCGGGCGCACCAGTCGGGAAGCGGTGAGAGATGCAGCTGCGACAGACGGCCAGAGAGTTAGTGAGTGAATGACAAGGTAAGCGGGATGCGGTTGGTGCGGAAATCAGCTCAGCGTTACCGTTAATCCTATGCACACGACCTATGCTCAGAGACCACTTCCCTATGTTATTTTGTCGCTCCGTGGGAATGAGACATGGGAGCTGTGTGAGCTGCCTCCTGGGAAGAAGGCCATTTCTTCCAAGCTGATCTTCAGACACAAGTACGGACCTGATGGGGCGCTGACCCACTAGAAGTCAAGGATTGTGGCTAAGGGGTTTCAGCAGACAAAGGGGAAGGACTTTGACGAGATTTTTTGCTCCTGTGGGGAAAGGCACAACATTGCGGGTGTCATTGGCAATGGCAGCAAACTGTGGATGGCGGGTGAAGCAGATGGACATCGCCACCGCCTTCCTCAATGGGATAATTCTGGAGAAGCTGTACATGTTACAGCCTGAGGGATTGGATGATGGGAGCAGTAGGGTGTGCAGGCTGAAGAAGGCCATCTATGGCCTGAAGCAGGCTCCTCGCGCCTGGTACCACAAGCTGGAGGAGACACTGCTGGCTGGGGGGTTCAAGAAGAGTGAGTGCGACCACAGCTTGTTCTTGCTGCAAGAGAAGGAGCAGTTCTTTATGCTCCTGGTGTATGTGGACGACATCCTGCTCTTCTCCGAGTCATCTGCGATGATTGAGCATGTGGAGGAGATGCTGGAGATGCAGTTCAAGTGCTCAAAGATGGGAGATGTGAAGTATTACCTTGGGATGCATGTGGAGAGGGACCTTGACAAGAGAGTGCTGAGGTTGCACCAGAGGAAGTATTGTGAGGGGCTGGCGGAGAAGATGGAGGAAAGCCAGCCACCCCACTGCCTTCGGGGTTCACTGTGGAGCCCTGTGCTGATGAGGAGGTGGTGGGTGAGAGTGAAAGGAAGCTGTTTCCATTCCATGGTTGGGGCACTCAACTATGCAGCTAACCACACGCGGCCTGACATTGCCTTTGCCACATCCAGGCTTGCTAGTGTGGTTTCATGCCCCAGTCATGAGCAGGTGGAAGCGACCAAGAGGTTGGTCCGCTATGTGAGTGCTACAACATCTGTGGGTTTGGAGTACAGTGCTGTGAGGCAAAGGCAGCAGCGGGGTGCTGCTGATTTGGGAAAGGGGGAGATGCTCTTGACCTGCTACACTGACGCTAGCTTCAACTATGTGAAGGCAGATGGCACCAGCATTGGAGACTATGTGTGCCTGTTTGGAGGTGGTGTAGTGAGCCAGCGCAGCAAGAAGCAGAACAAGGTGGGGCAGTCCTCGTGTGAGACAGAGTACATGGCCCTGCATCATGGGGCTAAGGAGGTGGTGTGGCTGAGGCGTTTGTTGGAGGAGATTGGAGTTGGTTAGGGGGAGCCGACTGTGCTGTTCTGTGACAATGAGTCGGCAGTGAAGTTAGTCAAGAATGCTTGTCTTCATGGGCTAACCAAACATATCAGGCCAAAGTGGCATTGGGTGAGGAGGCTCCTGGAGGTGCAACTAGAGATTGTGAAGACCCATCAGCAGGCGGGTGACATTCTCACCAAGCGCCTGGCTGAACCTGAGCATTGGAAGTGCATGAAGCTTGCTGGAATGAGTGTGCATTGAGAGTGCATGCATGAGCTGAGGCATGTGGGATGATGGTAGGCAGCCAGAGGGGGAGTTTGTTGTGTGATGCTATCATTTGCATTCACGTCTGTCTGCCTCCCATCATATGTTTGTGCGTTGCATGAGTGGTGTGAGCGTGCGCAAGAATTTGTGTTTGGTGTGGTCTAGATTCTTTAAGTGTGTGTGAATGTTATTTGGCTTGAGCAGATATCTGAAGTGAATCCTCTGCTCAAGAGCTTTCCGACGAACCAATAATCGCCGCGATCGGAGCAAGAACGAGAAAGATATTATCGTTCAAAGTTTTGATTGTGGTACGGTGACTATGGGAATTTGCGGGTTGACTCAATATGGGGTACAAACTTTTGGGGGTTGGGAAATTCGTCCCCATCACTGTAGATGCTGTCAAGTGGTTGGGAGAAACCAAGTTGGGTTGGCAAGTGTGGCCAACTTGGGTGAGGTGGATTGTGGAGGTTGGGAAAGTGACAAATGTCAAAGTTGGGGTACCCATAGAGAGGGGAATTGTGTGGCATGGGGTTTCCTTGGTTGGGGACTCTCTTGGGACCTTCCCTCTCGTCCTCCTCATCCCCTCCTACTTGGTTTCTAGCTACTCCAACTTTCTTGTGTGAATCTTATAAGACTCTTGTGATTGAGTTAAGTTTTCTGTGGCAGCATACCCCCTAGTGCGCCGAAATCCATAAGTCAATATTTACTTCACCTTTTTGTACGATTAATATTTGGAATTGTAGCCACGGAATAGAGCTACAACATATCCGAGATTGGTGAAGTTTTGACAGTGAACGTTTTGCCGACGGCGTTTCTTGTGAGCGCGACTTTTCTGTCCAGAATTCTAAGCCAACGATTTTGAGAAATTTAGGCCCCTAATCTTCGTAAACTCCGTCCTTAGTCTCTAACAAGCATTTCATCACCGACATCTTGCAGCTTCACGCCGCTGTCCTTCAGCTGGCCCGCGAAACAATTTCGCGTGAACGCTCGGGACGTAGAGTATGTGGGGGACGAGAATCTGCTTCCTAGTCTCCTCGCACAGAGCGACTATGCCACGGCCTTCGACGTTTTGCAACGCCCCGTTGAAGCCATGCACATGATTGACGTCGCCTCCAAGCTTCATTTTGACGAACGCCTCCTTTGTCCCTATCAGATGGTGGGAATAGCTGCTGTCGAGCAGCACCACTGTCGGGTTCGCCTGCACGGCGGCCGCGACCGCTGTGAAGTCCTCGGCGCCGGAGAGACAGTCGACTCTACGACACCGACCATCGAGCACGACGCCTCCCCGTCGCCTCGACCTTTTCCGGCAGAGGATTTGGCGTCCCTCATCGACGGCGTCGACTTCGACGTCGTCGACTTCGACGTCTGCTTCTTCGTACGCGGCTTGTTGTGTCGTCGTCGACAACCGCCGGCAAATTTCCCACAGCCTCCCTTATTGTCGTCGTCACTCTTTTCGTGGTCGGGGCACTCGTAGGAGAGGTAGTCGAAGTCGCCGCAGATCCAACACTCCTGCCGTCGACAACCTCCGCCTCTACCCCTGTCATGCGCCGACTTCGACCGGTCAGTGGCCTTCGGCGACTTTCCATGCTTACCGCACCATGCGGAGAGTCACTACACAACGGGAGTGGACTACGGAGGAAGGCACGGTGTTCTGTGGGTGATCGTAATGTTACACTAGGCGTTCTCACTACTTTGCTATGTTCACAATGAAATTTGGCATGAGTTTCACTAAGAAATTTAGAGAACATTAGATTAAAAATGAGGCATGCAAGTCAATATAGGTAGAATGGCATTGCAACACCTAGCAAGCCCTATGCAGGGCGAACTATGCCAGTGCAGCAGAAGACCGGCTTGCCAACGCTGCAGTAGAGTAGTCTGCCAGCGTTGCACCGCAGCGGTCTTCCAGCGCGGCAGAGGCATGTGAACTTCTGCGCATATGAGGTGCAGATAGACGGTGGCGCCGCCACTCACATTGCGCAGGTGCCAGGTTGAACACGTGTCGACGGTTGCAATGCACCGTCAAGCACGTGATGCCGTTCCGCAGGTCGACTTCGCGAAAACCTCCTGGGCAACATTCGCCTATGCATCAGATTTTGCAGTCGAGCGACTTGCGTTGACCAGCTCGACGATGCTCCGTCGAACAGCATTCGCCTAGACGAGCACGTCGAGCAGAGCCTGTATACCAGCACCTCTCTACGGGCTTGTCGACCAGCGTCCTCTGCGAGCTCGTCGATTGCGTCCTTGGCGAGCTTGTCGACCACGTCCTCTGCGAGATTGTCGACCGCTTCCTCTACGAGCTCGTCGACCTGCGTCCTCTGTGGGCGACTTCTGCGAACTGGTCGAGATCGAACTCTGCGGACATGTCGACGTCGAACTCTGCAGACAGGTCAACGGCGAACTCTGCGGGTAGGTCGACGTCAAAATCTGCGGGCTATCGACGTCGACTTCTGTGCGCCCCCAAACTTCTAAATCCACTCGCCCAAGCGAGGGCAAGGCCATTTCCCATCAACAGAAACTGTTACGAATAGTACAATGTGAAAGGTCACTGTGCAGTCCCGACAGTAGCAATCGAATCACACATCAACGAGTACGAAGTCAAAGAGGGGGAATGACGCGAAGAGTCGCGCAAGGTTACGAGGGATCTGGACCGTCAGGGCAGACAGCATCAGGCAGCAGCAGTGGCGATGATTTTGCCGGAATAGTCCGTAACCGTCTGGAGTAGCACGGTAAGATTTCGTTGTAATAAGGGAATGTGCCCCTTAAAATACATGGCTAGTCTAGGTCGTTCCGTATTCCCCTGTACTCTTATTCATACAATTGTATTTCCATGTTTTAATTATCTCAGTTATTTACATTCTCTCAAATCTGAGGTCAAGGGCCCTCCACTACCATACATCTTCTGCGAACCTTCCCGAGGTGATCCTAGGGGCGATCAACTTTGAATCACAACAGAAACCCGTCCTAGGATTGGTCCAGATGGACTCAAAAGCTCTCGTCCACGTCCACTTCTTATCATCAGGTACACGAATCTTGGTCAGCAACTGCTGCTCCTCTAGTAAGGGCTTCTGAAACTGCCACCGTGCACGGATTTCTTCTTCTTCTTCTGCCACGCTGTCACGCGTGCCTTGATGTACACCCTCGCATGCTGAAGAAACGCGAACATGATACTTTTCCGCACTCGGCGCGCCCGTAGCTCGCACCCCTTGAAGACAGTCTCACGTCGTTCTAACCAGAGCTGATGTAGGGTGATTGAAATAAGGGTCGCCTTGGGTAAGACCGTGCTCGATCTTGCTTTGCGGAAGAGGAGGTCCCCAAACGAGTTTGTGACGCGAAGCGGGTTCAGCATGCGGAGAGCCTATTTCAGCATAGCCACCACTGTCTGGATCCACGTGCAGGTGGAAAGACAATGCAGTGGTGTCTCTTAGTCTCTGCAGTATGGACAAAGTGGCTTGTTGCTGAGAAAGGCCAACCTTTCTCCCACTTGGAGGTTAAAATTATACACCAACGTGAGAATGTCTCTTGGTAGGCTGGGGGTGACCAGTGACTACTGGACGCCCAGGATTTTTTTTTTTTTTTTTTTTTTTCTTTTTTTTCCGTTTGATGGAGCCGCTCCACTTGCAAGCCCATCGCATCATACGATTCGACTATACGTGCTTCCCCTTCCAGATAATCCTTATCATTTTCAGGGGCACCACCCCTGCGCTCTCAAGAATCGGCAGCTGCGGGAGTTCCCCCGCCCCTCGTGCCCAAGTCAGCCAAACTTGTGCAGGGGGTCAGCAGCACCTCTCCAAGCCATTTTGCCAATTCTGCCATGGATCTCGGCGTTCTGCTTCCGTCCTGTTGTTATTTCACCAGTTCTCCCAACACCCGGTTCCACAGCCGCTCTGCATGTTTTTGTTCCCCTACCGGCGTAACCGCTCCCACTAATATCGCTCTATTGAAAACCAGTCTCTTCTTCGCGATTTCCTCCTTTGACACACAAGCTGATCGAACGCGAAGTGGTGATTTCATGAAAAAATTACACGTTTGCTTCCACCGTTGACTCCTCCCCTCCAAGTGCCGCAAGAGCTGGTCATGTGATGTGAAGGAGTCCAAGCCTAGTGAGAGATCTGCCGCCTGCATCATCAACTTCCGCTTGAGTTGGTTTGTTTCTATAAGCAACATGCCGATGCATTTGGCAGCCAGACATGCGAGTGTGACACTCGGATCCTGAACCCCTAGCCCTCCATCCTGCCTTGGGGTGTAGAGCAGCTCCATACTCCAGAGCAGGAAAACCCTGGTCGATTAATAGAGTTACGTATTAATCTCTCCAGCTCCCCCCATATCTTCGCAGGTGGTGGGTACACATGTGCATGGAAAGCCATTAATGGCTAGATGTAACAGTTCGACACCGCTGCCCTCGCATTTTCAATAAGATACTTCTACCGCCACAGTACCAGTCTCTTTGTGATCTCCTTCAGTATTTTCTGCCATGTGGGCAGGCCACTGCCGTCCGAGTGACCCATACCCCCAGCAACCATTCAGCTTCCTGTCGTTTCGCCCACTCGAAGGCGCCCCCAGCCGTATTTTCTCGGTTCACCCCCAACGGTAAGACCACTGTTTTTGCTTTATGTGTTGCCAAACCCAACCGCTTCTCAAAATTGTCCATATTTTCTTCTGCCTTTAACGATCTGTTGCCACCCCTGCAGGGCTAGTGTGGTGTCGTCCGCAAAGCCAAGGTATGCCAGGCGTTGCCCAGCTATGTCCAGCCCCAATTTTTTCTTCTCCACTTCCTGCACCAATGGTTCCACAATGCACAGGAACAGGTACTGCGCTAGTGGGCAACCCTGATGCACCCCCGATACCACCTCGATTCCCCCTCCCATCCAGCCATTGATCAGCATCTTAGTTGCCGTATGTGAATGTAGTCCTTCTATCCATGACACGAACCATGCCAGAAAACCCATGCGCTTGAGCACATGAAAAACATGAAGCATCTCGACTCTGAGTCGAAGGCTTACTAATATTTACTGCCATTCTTAGCGGCGTCGATGATGTCAGCTACAAGCACGCCAGCGTTAGAGAGCCTCCTCCCTGGGATGAACTTGTATTGTTCCAGCGATATAACCCAATATAATACTCTTTCAGTCGGTTCGCGATCACCTTAGCCAGAATTTTATGCGTGAAGTTCAACAGTGTGATCGTTTGGTAGTTTTTTAACTGATTTGTCTCCCCTTCCTTGTGCAAGAGGATGGTCACTGCCTCCTTCACCTCCCTCGAGAGCACTTCAGAAGCTGAAAAGTCCTTCAATAGGGCCATGAAGCTTCCCCCTAGAAGATCCAGTCGGTCCCGAAGAACTCCTTCGCCAGACCGTCATTTCTAGGTGACTTGTGTTTAAGTAGCTAGTTAATCTTAGGACCCATGGCTAGGGTTGAAGGTACTAGCATGAGTATCGAGAAAGTTTGGCAAAGGAGAAAGGTAATTTCAATATAGCAAAACTGGAACATATAAGGGAAAGGAGGGGAGGTGCAGCACCAAAACAAGAAGCATATAGCTACACTACGATATACTGTAGGCAGGTATATACATGTATACAAATACATTTCAACAACTTATTTTTTGCTAATGCTGCAAAAGCAGCTTTCGCTTCCCCTTTTCTCCATTCTGCCTCCAGCCCTTCCGAGTCCCATTAATGCAGTTTCCTACTTGGCACCGAACTCCAATATCTGAAATCTGACCTCCTAGCTGCAAGAACCTGCTTCGAGTCCGACACCACCCCTCTGGCGACCTTGACATCCGTAATCTAAGTGTAACTCTTCCGCGCCTTAACGTTTGCCGATAATTGCTTCGACGAAATTTCTCCAGTGAGCTCCATTTCGAGACCCACCATAAGGTGAAGTCTGTCCTACTTCCATGTCAAGTACTCTTTCAGCATCACCTCCTTCTCCTCCAAGAGAGCCTCCCGCCTATCACAGCTTGGTTCCCCAGCACCTTCTGCATCAGTGCCGCCACCGCCGACATCAGGTGAGTGAAGGTTGCTCGTACCCCCTTATTCTCCTCCCTTGTGTAGGCCCGAAGCCGTGCGTCGAGCCTAGAGATGAGTAGCCCATAGCTCCGTCCGTTTGTCGCATTTTTTTTTTTTTTTTTTTTTTTTTTTTTTTTGGAATGTGTCTTAGAAAATCCGTCTTACTCCGGATCTGTTTGGTAACGATGCATGCAGTCTCCAGATACCTGGTCCCAATCAGGCTTTGGCATCCACCTTATGTGTGACATGAATCGCGAAACCGTGATCTGGTACCTTTTCCGCCGGTGAAACATGCGACGAGTCGACCAGGAAAGGCAGGAGAGACATGGATACCAAGGCTCTGTCTATACTAGAACTCGCTCGTGCAAATGCTGCGTAGAAGGTGTATTCTCGGCTTCTTGGATATAAGGTACGATAGGCGTCTGATGGCTGGAATGTTGCTCATGAACCGTCACTTTGAAGACTTACGATGAACTCATATCTCAACTAAATGCAAATCCGCGCGCGCTAGTTTTTGATACCAACTCTAAGTTGAATCACGTCAAAAGGTGGTCCAGAGAGTGAGAACAAATTGAAAACGTATAGTTGTTGCTTTCACTAGAATGGATGGAGGAAGAACAAACATTAGGCATGAAATAATAGGTTTTGGGGGTTTCAGGAGAACCTTGTGAGGGAAGGGCTCTCTAAAATGCTAAGGATGGTAGGAACCTTCTTAGTATCAAAGATGCAACCCTCATCATGAGGTCCTTAAGGTGTCACATGCAAAATCCAATCAAATTGGATTTTGCCTAAGTGTTGCAACATTTGCAACCCATGCTAGAAACTTCTAGCCACCCCAATCCAAAACTCAAATTGCCTCCTTAACCACCCAACCAAAGATCCCTTTATAGTCATGACCCAATATTCGCCCAATTTAGATAATATCCCAAACCAAAATAGAATTCCCAAATCATGGAATTCTTGTAACTTGGGTGACATTGGTCGGAATAAGGTGATCTTGAAATCGTTGGAACGCTCTGGATTTCTCCTTTGCAATCAAGCAT
Organism: Closterium sp. Naga37s-1; assembly: GCA_947471745.1. NCBI lineage: Eukaryota > Viridiplantae > Streptophyta > Zygnematophyceae > Desmidiales > Closteriaceae > Closterium > Closterium sp. Naga37s-1. Next base: position 4,990,482 of record CANJKZ010000071.1, on the reverse strand, counting down.
TTAGACTTGGAGAAAAATACAGAGGTAAGAGAATCCATCAGCCGTGTATAATGATATATGCTCATGCACATAATGCAATCATGAACCGCACAAGCACACATCAGGACGTTAGGATGATGTGCTCTCAAACTGGCATGCAAACAACAAGGAAAGCGTTGAAGCGCTTAATCAGTCTGTTATTTTCAGCTTATGTACCACGACATGGGGTTCTGTTTAATTCTGAATCTTCCACCATGATAAGCAGGTGGTACCTGATCTACTACTATGCCAGACGTTGAGCATGGAAGGGGTTCTGATGACGAGGCTCGCTAGGAGGTAAACTGCAAGCAACATGAGTTGGATATTGGGTTCATTAACTACTGTGTTGATGATTCTACCTAAAGGGTGTCGAATGGTTTTAAAAAGGCAACCCCACCGGCTTTCGCTCTGGGAGAGGCTGCTGCTACTGTGGCGAACCTCGACGAGGACCAGTAATAGTGGGTGTCTACTAATCTGGTGCTTGGTGGTAGTATGAAATTTGCAGCGTCCCAGGTGGTGACTCTTCCTTGCTTCCCACTACCTTCTAGGCCGTTAACATTGAGGCTCGCAAAGGTGGAGACGTTTTTGTGGTTAATCATTCAACCACTGATCGACGGCCCTTACGCATCCATAGGCTGAGAAAGGCAATAAAACTGATTACACTAACTACCTTACACACTTTTGCCGCTGTGGGTAACATCTTATTCAGATTCCGTATTCCTCAATGAAAATAAGGCTGGCCTTGTCGAGGGAGGCTTTGGTGGAGTTTCCAATCTTTTCCATGTCGATGAGGTGAGCAGCAGAAGTGACATGATATTTCGCCGACATGAAACATTTCTTGTGTGCCTTCTTGCAGCCAGCCTGAGTGTAAGGCCACTCCTCCCTGTTGCTTCCTGTTGAGATAAGGGCCAGCGCGGGGTCTCGTAGGAGGGGGAGGACTAGTGGAGTGGCTTTTAGGGATGACCTTGTCAACGGGAGTTGTGTGTTGGCCCCGTCCTCGCTTGGGCGGAGCCAACTTCGTGGTCGGGTGTGAGGGGAGCAGCCGACCTACAGCAATGGGCGAGCTGGTCGACGAGGAGGTCGACCTACACGGGGGCCATTGCACGGGCGCCGATTTTAGGATGGCGCCGATTTAGGGGAGGTCGACCTGTGAAGTCGACCTGCGGAGGGCGTCGACTTGGGTGGTCGGCTGACAGGACTGCTAGTCGACCTGGTGGTTGGTCGACCAGGCGTGATGTCGACCTGGTGGTCGACCCGACCTGGTGGTCGATGGAGGAGGAGGCCGACGTCGACCACAACTCATGACGCCGAGCAGCTGGGCGTCGAGTAGCAGGGCGTCAGCTTGGTGACGCCGACTTCGGGTAGCCGACTTGGGTGGTCGGCTGACAACTGCGCTGGTCGACGTGGAGCTGGTCGACCAGGAGTGACGTCGACCTGGAGCTGGTCGACCAGGGGTGTGGTCGACCTGGAGAGCTCGACTAGAGGTGGCCGCCGACTTGGGAGGTCGACGGGCACATACAGGATCAGCTGGTCGACGTGGTTGCCCGGTCGACCAGGTTACCTGGGTGACGAGGTTGTGCGGAGGAGTGCGATGGTCGCCCAGGCAAAGTTGGCGAGTCCAACCTCAGTGGTGATATCCCGAGGTCAGATGCGGTCGTCAGCGCCAGGTTGACTGGGTATGTGCGTTGTGCAGGTGACAAGGCTCAGCGCGCCAATCATCTGCGAGCACCTGCAAAGCTGGTGCGATGCTACACTGCGGGAGCAACACTGGCACCCCGTCAACCTACAGCGTTGGCACGACGTCGACTTTGCGCTGCTGGAGCGCGGTCGACGAAGTCGTGCTGGAACGCGGTCGGCCGTGCCGCTGGCAGTCGACCTGCTTGCATGCTTGCTCTGATGTAGTCTTGTCTTGCCAACTTTATTGTCACATTGTTGTCAACTTTCTCTAGTGAAACTCTTACCAAATTGCCCCGTGAACTAGCAAGCAGTGTGTGCACTAGGAAACGACTAAGGACCAACGAACGCAGAGATCACACGAGCACCCGTGCCTAGCCCGTAGTCTAGCTCCCGTTGTAGTAGTTATCTCCGCATGGTGCGGTGAGCGTGGACGGCACACGACTTACCTTTCAGTCAGATCGACGTAGTGGTCACTTACCTAAGTTGCTCTTAGGCCGGCAGCCGTGCAGTCACTAGCGTGCGCGTAGGTGACGCAGAGGTGATGGACACCCTGGAGGCACAGCTGGAGGATGCGAGAAGACGCCATGAGGCCCAGGAGTACGGGGCGATACCCTGGGCGGTCGTCGAGGCAGGACTCCGCTCCGTGCTGGCGGTGGAGCACCCCCCTTCTCGGCCAGCGTCTCCTCGACTGGTGACCAACGAAGGTGGCGTCGACGTGGGCGTCAACGCCGGAGGTGGCCAAGTTGGCAGCAGTGCGGGAGGCACGTCGAGGCAGCATGGTGTGATTCACGCCGATGAAGTCGGTGGTGTTCAGGCGCGAGGGGTGCAGTCGTCGGCGGCTGCAGGCTCCTTGCAGGGCGACGTTGGAGGACGACGATGCGGATTGTCGCCGATGTCGGCGACCCTGGTGATGGCGGGCGGGATTGCACCGAGCTACGGCTACTTCCAGTTTATGCCGGACAGGATCTTGGTCACCCCACCGCTCGTCGGTCGACGGGACATAATCACTTGGAAGGAAGCTATCGAGCCCCAGCTGGAGATGGCCGGGCTGATCGGCTTTGCTCAAGGCACCGTGGCGACACCGGAGGACCCCGACCTGCGTGCGGAGTTCCGCGCCGTGCAGCTGCTGACCTTCACGGTCATCTCGCGGTGCTGCTCGCCGGGCGTGCAGATCGCCCTGAAGTCGTGCAGGAAGTACCTCGACGCCGGCCACCGAGCGGGGCATTTCATCGAGTCGACTTACCAAGTCACCAACGACTTGTTCATCGCCCAGCTTGAGGGGCAGCTGACGCACCTGCGTTTGGGCGACCAGGAGGCGGCGATCGACTACTGAAACCGAGCTCGGCAAATTCTTTCCACCATAAGGATGGCCGGCGCACAGTACTCGACGGCGTCGTACGTCACCCACGTCGTGCAGAGACTCTCGAGCAGCTACAACCTCCTGAAGCGGCTTTCCATGGCGCCGAGCACGAGGGCGACGCTCAACGAGGACAACTTGACCTCGTACATCCTGCAGGACGAGGCGATGCAGGAGGCTGAGTGGTCACAGGAGCTCTTAGCATAGGCGAACTTAGTCACCACGGCGAAGCAAGGAGGACGACCGGGGCAGCGCGGACAGTCTGGCAACGGTGGTAGTAGTGGTTGGAAGCCGGCCAAGGAAGTCGACAAGAAGAAGTCGACCAAGGACGGCGGTCGAGGAGGAGGAAGTCGACGTCGGGAGTGCTGGCTGTGCGGCGACCCCGACCACCTCTCCTTCAAGTGCCCCGACCGCAGTGACTCCGACGATGACGACTCCAAGGGAGGCCGCGGGAGGTCTGGCAGTCGTCGTCCTCGTCGAGGAGGAAACATGCCACGCAAGGAGAAGCAGTCGACCACGTTGACCTCGGCGAAGGACGCCGACTCCTCTGCTAGTGGAAAGGGGCGGGAGGACAAGACAGCGTCGTGCTCGCTGGTCGGCGTCGTGGAGCCGACCGTCTCACTGGCGTCGGAGGCCGAGGAGGACTTCTAGGCGGTGGCGGCAGCTGTGCAGGTGACCCCGGTGGTGGTCTTGCTTGACAGTGGCTGCTCCCACCACCTGATGGGGACGAAGGAGGTCTTCGTCGACTTGTAGCCGAGTGGCGACATCAAGCACGTGCACGGCTTCATTGGGGCGCTGCAGGACGTCCAGGGCCGCGGCACTGTCGCTCTGCAAGGGGAGGCCGGGAAGCGGGTGCTCATCCCCGACGTGCTGTACATCCCGGGTGTGCGGGCAAACCTGCTGTCGGCCGGCCAGCTGAAGGAGCACGGCGTGAAGCTGCAGGAGGACGGCAACGGGATGCTGCTCGTCTCGGCGGCGGGAGAGGTGCTCGGTCAGGCGACGTACTCCGGGCGTGTCCTCTGCACCGACCTGCGTCCCTGCTCAACGAGGTCGACGTTGCCCGCGCCGGAGGTCGTGGCCCTGCGGGCGATCGTCTCGGCGACGAAGTCACGCCGGACAGGATGCATGCGAGGCTTGCGCACGTCGGCATGGATACCATACGGAGCTCGGCAAAGCACGAGGTCGCCACTGGGCTGGACCTCAAGTCAGCGACGGGCACCGACTCACCGTGTGTCTCGTGCGTCGGTGGGAAGCTGGCGCGGCACACATTCCCCGACCAAGGCTCCGACGCCGATGACGTGCTGGCCGTCGTGCACATCGACCTGTGTGGGCCATTCCGGGTGGCTGCCAGGGATGGCAGCCTGTACTTCTTACTGCTGAAGGACCGCAAGACCCACTACGTGTGGGTGAGGCCGGTCGCCAAGAAGTCGGACGTGCTGCTCGAGTTCCAGAAGTGGCTGGTGTTGGTGGAGCGGCAGGTGAAGAAGTCGGTGCTGATTCTTTGCTCCGACCGAGGGGAGGAGTTCCTCGGACGGGCGTTCACCGACTTCGTGGACGACAAGGGGATCGTCCACGACCTGACCTGCCCGTACACCCCTAAGCAGAACGGCACATGCTGGTGGAGCGGGAGATGAGGACGGTGGTGGAGTCGGTGCGGACGATGCTGCTGCACATGGGCGTGCAGCACCACTGGTGGCACCTCGCTCTGCGACAGGCCGTCTGGGTCCGCAACTACCTTGAGAGGTCGATGCTGCCGCCGGGGACAATGCTGTACCAGCTGCTCATCGGGCAGAAGTCCGACTTGTCGCTGGCACGGGTGTGGGGCTGCATGGCCCAGTTCCTGGCCCCCGAGCAGCAGCATGGCGGAAAGCTGAAGCCGAAGGCCAAGTGGGGCCTTCACCTCGGTGTGTCGGCGGAGAGCAAGGGCTGGGAGCTCCTTGACATCGCCGACAACCAGGTGGTCACCACGTCGGAAGTGGTGTTCTACGAGGATATGTCGCTGGAGGTATGAAAGTCGGAGCGCGGGCCGGTGTCAGGACGGCTGATGACCACCCCGCCGACCGACACCTCGACGGCGACGCTGCCTCTGCTCGCCGAGGTTGGTGAGCTTGCTGACAAGAACGCCGAGGTCGTCCGTCCTCCTTCTTCTTCCCCTTCCCCTACGACCCCTGTCCCTCCCCTCGTGGACGACCTGCACGGACTAGCTTCGCTGTCGGCCTCCGGCGATGATGGGAGTCGTGTGACGTCGCCTTCGGCGCCGGCCAAGAGCTTCACCGGTGGCCGACGTGACGAGCGGCAAGTCGACGTGGTAGTGAGGTTGACGTTGATAGGGGAGGAACAGGTTGAGGAGGAGCAGCCGACTTGGGTGCAGTCAGCGAAGAAGGCAGCAGGGCAGCATCCGATAGGGGAGCAGGCAGCTGTGATGCCGACCACGGAGCAGTCGGCAACCGGGCAGTCGGCAGAGGAGCCGACCACAGGGGAGAGGTCGGCCAGGAAGTTGGCCGAGGTGCAGCCGGACGACGAGGGCAGCAAAGCTGGTGACAAAGGAGGGGGCGCCGCGAAGTCCACCGACAGCGACGTGGTTGAGGTTCGGCCTGAACCCCGAAATTCAGGTCGACTTCGGAGGCCACCGGACTTCTTCGTCCCCGCTGCCTTCACCAGGGTGTACGACGTGGACGACGACGACCTGGCATATGATGACGCCGAGGAGGATGAGGAGTTTCCGGAGCTCGACCTCGACATGCATGTCGACCCCAAGCACCATTGGGACATCTCGACGATGACGGTGAAGGAGGCGTTGGCGAGCTGGAAGGGCCCAGCGGTGAAGGCCGCCATGGAGGAGGAGATCCGCAGCCTCATCAACATAGGCACTTGGGAGCTGGTCGAACGGCCGCCGGGAGTGAACATCATGAAGAACCGGTGGGTGTTGACGACGAAGTACCACGTCGACGACACCGTCGAGCGCGAGAAGGCGAGGCTGGTCGTGAAGGGCTTCACCCAAGTGTATGGCGCCTACTACGATGAGACGTTCGCGCCGGTGGGCAGCTACGTCATGCTGAGGATCTTCCTTAGCATCGTCGCCGTCCTCAACCTCAACCTAATGCAGCTCGACATGAAGAACGCCTTCCTGCAGAGCAAGCTCAACCGGGTGCTCTACATGTCCCAGCTGGACTACTTCAACGACGGAACCGGTCGGGTGTGCAAGCTGCTGAAGAGCCTGTACGGCTTGAAGCAGTCGCCGCTGCTATGGTACTTGGCGCTCAACAACGTGCTGGTCGGCGCCGGGTGGAAGAAGAGCCAGGTCGACGAGGCTCTGTACTTCAAGGTCAGCGGCGACGGAGTGGCCTGTGTCAAGCTATATTTGTTATAGCTTATTTGTGTTAGCCTAGGTGTACTTTATGTTTTCCTAGGGTTAGGGTTATGCTTGCTATATCTTGCTTGTTTTCACTTTCCTTAGTCAACACTTATACTTTTGTAACTTGACATGGTATAGAGCGATAAAAAGATCCCATGGGCCCACCGCCCCGTAACGTGCCCTAGCCCGAAGCGCCCTAGCCCGAAGCGCCCTAGCCCGAAGCGCCTTAGCCCGTAGCGCCCCGTCAATCCATGTCTCGTAGTGCCCCGTACCCCGCGCGCCACCCGTTTTCCCGTCGCCTCACCTGTCAGATCCGTCGCGTCGTTACTCTCCCCCCCCCCCCCCTCGTCGTGACCTGCCCGTTTTCCCCCGTCGCGCCCTACCTTTTCCCCCCGTCGCGCTGCCCGTACATCCGCTCGCGTAGTCGCACGCACCCATACGAACGGTCGCGCGCGCAGCCGCGTGCGACGGCACACACAGCAGCACGCGCAACTGCTCGCCCGTCCGCTCGCACAGCAGCCTGTGCGGCCTGCGCGCCGCGCCACCTGCAACCCGTCCCACAGCCTTCCCCGTAGCTCGACGCCCCACCCGTCCCCACTGCCTTAGCAAGCCGCCCCAGCCAGAATAGCCGCCCCTTCCCAGTTCTGCCGCCCCACCCTTGACAGGCCGCCCCAACCAGTTCTGCCGCCCTCACCCGTTCCCACTACCTCATCTGTAGCCGGCCGCCCCAGCCATATCTGCAATCCCACCCGTTTCAGTCACCTCACCCAGTACTCCCCTGCACAGAACCGCACAGAACCGTGCAGAACCGCAAAAAGCCGCACAGAACCGTGCAAAATCGCGCAGAACCGCACAGAACCGTACAGAACCGCACAGAACCGCCGCCTTACCTTCCCCACCCGTCGCCAGCAACCTAGTCTACCGCCAGGAGCACCACCAGTAACTTAGACTACCGCCAGTCGCACCAGCAGCAACTTGAACTACCCCCTAGCAAAGCCAGCAACTTACACCGCCCCACCCGGTACTCCCCACTGCATAGAACCGCATAGAACCGCACCCGCTGCCCCACCCATTCCAGCCAGAGCTGCTGCCCCACCCGTTCCAGTCACCTCACTCGGAATCAGCCGCCCCACCCGGTACTCTCCACCTCGCAGAACCGCACTGAACTGCACATAACCGCACAGAACCGCACCCGGTGCCCCACCTGTACCAGCAGCACCAGTAGCAGCAGTTTAGGCTGCCCCAGCGCTCGAGCAGCAGCTTAGACTACCGCTAGTGCACCAGCAGCAGCTTAGGCTGCCCCCAGCGGAACCAGCAGCAGGATAGCCTACCGCCAGCAATAGTTTAGGCCCACCTGCCAGCACCACCCCCGTTTCTAGCTACTCACATGGCTTGTACTCGAGTCCTACAGCAGCAGGGCCAGCCGCAGCACTCCCGGCAGTGGGGACCTGCGGGTCCAAAGTGTGGAGCCCTCAGCAGTGGCTCAGCTAGCAGTGGGCGAGACGTCGGCCCCTGCGGGTATTGGGCCCTGACAGGCCCTGGTGCTGGCACTACCTGCTGGAGTCCTGATCACTCTGCGTCCAGCTGCTACCGTCGACTCGACGACCTTCACCGTGAGCGTTTTGGTCCTCATGCTATTACACCGCACTGGCCCTCGCGACTTCGCCAGCGCACTGCTGCACTAGTTGAGTCTGACCTACCTGGTCTAGGACCGTTCCCGGCTGCACGAGTAGAGACCTGTGTTTCCAGTCTTGGTGCGTGTGTTGTTTCCAGTCCAGGCGCCTCTGAGGGTCTTTGTGTAGGAGCTGCAGCTACCACTAGTCTAGCACTAGCCTTTGTAGCTGGTTTGGGTGCGACCCCACAGACTGCACAGCTTTCCTTCACCCTAAACTCTAGAGCGTCCAGCTGTTTCTTTCGCGACTATACTGACCTCACACCACTGCGCACTCCAGTCACTGTCGCCTTAGCTGACCCCTCTGTGGGACGTGTAGTTGCTCGCAGCACCACCACTCTCCCGTGTCCGGCGGCTCCCTCAGGTTTTCTTGCAGGTTACTACACCCCCTCGTTCTCTAGGAACCTGGTGGGTGTCAGTCACCTCCACGACCTAGGTGTAGTCACCACTTTCCCACTGGACGAGCCTGTTGCCTCCTGCACAGTCGGTACCACTGGGGCCCCTCTGGCCACTTTTCACAGGGAGCCGGGCTCTGGTCTGTACTCACTACACACTGGGTCCCACCGCGCTGGGTCAGGCCAGGTCAGGTCAGGTCAGGTAGCTGCTGTGTTGTGCGACTGTCGCTCCCTCACCCACCCGTCGGTCCTCTGGCACCATCGTCTAGGTCACCCGTCATTCCAACGTCTCAGTAGGATGGCACGTTACCGTCTGGTCTCAGGTCTCCCAGAGTCGCTTGCCCCGCTTCCTCGCTCGCCTGCGCCGCTGTGCACTCCTTGCGTCGAGGGTCGGCAGCGCGCTGCCCCTCACTCCTCCTCGTTCCCCCCCACCACGGCTCCCTTCCAGACCCTGCACTTGGACGTCTGGGGCCCCTCCCCGGTTCTTGGACCATGTCAGGAGCGCTACTTCCTGATTGTGGTGGACGACTACTCCCGCTACACCACGGTTCTCCCCTTGCGACGGAAGGCCGACGTGCCTACCGTCCTCGAGCCGTGGCTACTAGCGTGGGGTGGTGCCCAGGGCCTGTGTGGGCTTCGCCTACACTCGGACCGTGGTGGTGAGTTTTCTTCCACTCGTTTGGAGACGTTCTGTCAGGGTCGGGGAGTCATTCAGTCGTACACGCTACCAGCCTCGCCGCAGCAGAACGGGGTAGCCGAGCGTCGCATCGGCCTGGTCATGGAGGTTGCCCGGACCTCCATGTGCCATGCCGGTGCCCCTCAGTTCTTGTGGCCTCAGGCGGTCCGCTACGCCGCGCACCAGCTGAACCTATGGCCCAGTGACGCACGGCCACGGGTGACGCCGGTCTCTCTCTGGTCAGGTTTACAGGGTGTAGCAGCTGACTTCCGTGTCTGGGGTTGTCTGGCTCACGTTTGCGCCCCTGGCGCGAACAAGTTGTCTCCGCGCACTCGTGCCTGCATCATTCTTGGCTTTCCTTTGGATGCCTCCGGCTGGGTGTTCTACGACCCGGTCACCTGCGGGTTCTTCGCTTCCCAGGACGTCACGTTCGACGAGTCTGTCTGTTACTACAGGAGTCGCCCCCACCGAGGTACTGAGGTCTTTCCCCCCCCGCTGTTCCTCACCCTTGAGCCTCCCCCAGTCGCCCCGGTAGCCCCCCCCCCTTCGCGTCCGGCCCTTCAGGTGTGTCGCACGTCACTCCGCAGTCGTCCCTCCCGCAGCGTCCAGTCCCTATCGTGTCTGGGGGTGCGGGAGGTGCAGTTGCGGAGGGTGAGGGTACTGGGGCTGCAGGAGTTGGTGCTGTCGGCTCTGGGGGTACAGGGGTTGTGGGCGTGGAGGTCACTCCTGTGGAGGACACGGCAGCCTCGAGTCAGCGGCCTCGCCCCGCCTCACCCCCTGGCTTCCCGTCCGTCCCGCAGTTTCCCCCTCGTCCTTCTCTGCCGCCGGTTGCTGCGGAGCCTGGGGGTGTTCCTGCGGGAGGTACTGGAGGCCCCGGGGGTGTCGGTGGTGGAGGTGTTGGTTCTGGGGGTGCTGGAGCTGGAGGCACTGGCACTGTGGCGCCTACACCGCGCACTGTACGTTTCCTGACCCGTGAGCAGCGTCTCCTTCGGTTGGAGAGGGAGGAGCGTGAGCAGTTTGAGAGGACACAGCAGCAGCAGGAGAGAGTAGAGGAGGAGTCACGGCCACACCAAGAGAGGGTAGAGCAGGAGTCCCGCCCGCAGCAGCAGGTGCAGTTACAGACACACCCGGAGAGAGTAGAGGAGCAGTCCTGGCCGCACCAGGAGAGGGTAGAGCAGGAGTCCCACCCGCAGCAGCAGGTACAGTTAAATACCCAGTAGGAGAGAGTAGCGGAGCAGTTACGGCTGCAGCAGGAGAGGGTAGCGTAGGAGTCCCACCCGCAGCAGCAGGTACAGATACAGATCCAGTAGGAGAGAGTAGAGGAGGAGTCACGGCCGCAGCAGAAGAGGGTAGTGCAGGAGTCCCAGTTGCAGCAGCGGGTGCAGCTGCAATCGCAGCAGGAGAGGGCAGAGGCGGAGCCACAGGTGCAGCAGCAGGGGCCGGTACCGTCGCAGCAGACGCCATAGGAGGCGGAGCAGCAGCGACTGCGATTACGCGACCTCCCCGACCCAGCACCTGCACGCTTTGTTCGTGGTCCCCTACCGTCCCCTCCTGTTCCCCCTGTTGAGTCCCTTTCCTCGTCCCAGTGGACTCGTCGTTCTCCCCCCAGTCGTGCTGTGTCCCCAGAGCGTCGTCGGTCCCGTTACCGTGCAGATGGTCCGTTCCACCTTGTTCTTCGCTCGCGTGTTCCACCTCCACCTGTCCTTCTACAGCCCCCTGAGTCGTCCCTCACTGTGCTTCATGACCCGTTGTCTGACTACCTCCATGCCTCCCGTCCTGTCGTCTCCCGTGTTTTGTCCGCGTTGGTCACTCACCCGACTGCACCCCTGTCATTTGTCTCAGCTCTTTTTACCACTGTCGCTGGCTTTGCCTCTTCCCACCGCCTTGACTACGCCGCTCACGTGGTGAGTGGCCCTGCTCGTTCTCCGTTCTCTGGGGGTGCTCCTCTCTTTCGCTTGGAGGTTCTCGAGGACAGGCAGTTCGAGCTTGGTTTCCTTGCGGCCGTTGTTCCTCATCTCTGCGCCATGCTACTTGCCCCTGAGGGAGATCCAGACGCCCTTGACATCCCGATACCTCGCACTCACGCCAAGGCGGTCTCGGGACCCTGGGCTTCGTACTGGATAGCAGTTGAGGAGGCAGAGATGGCATCTTATAGGTCCACAGGCACTTACGCCGACGCAGTCCCACCACCTGGGACGAACGTCGTCAGTGGCAGATGGCTCTACAAGGTGAAGCGGCCGCCTGGATCACCACCTGTGTTCAAGGCGCGCTATGTGGCGAGAGGCTTCAGTCAGCGAGAGGGGGTGGACTTCTTCCAGACCTTCGCTCCCACCCCAAAGATGAGTACTCTTCGGGTGTTGCTGCATATTGCAGCACAGCGCGACTACGAGTTGCACTCCTTGGACTTTTCCACCGCGTTCCTTCAGGGGAGCCTGCACGAGCAGATCTGGCTGCGTCGCCCGCCTGGCTTCACTGGCTCTTTCCCACCTGGGACCCAATGGCAGCTGCGTCGACCAGTCTACGGCCTGCGTTAGGCTCCACGTGAGTGGCACGACACACTTCGCTCGACCCTTGCAGCTCTTGACTTCTTTCCGTCGTCTGCTGACCCATCACTGTTCGTTCGCCGTGGCTCGACCCCGTTCTTTGTCCTGGTCTACGTCGACGACCTGGTGTTTGCCACTCCCGACCGACGTGCGCTGGCCTCCGTGAAGGAGGAACTGCAGAGGAGACACACTTGCACTGACCTTGGTGAGCTGCAGCACTACCTTGGCCTGCAGATCACCAGGGACAGGGCAGCTCGCACCATTACGCTGACTCAGTCGCATATGGTCGAGCAGATCCTCACGCAGTTTCGCTTCCCGTTCTCCAAGGTACAGCTCACCCCTCTTGGTGTGGATCATGGGCTCACGGCTCCACCTTCGGACGAGCCATTTGAGTCCAGCGGTCCATATCCTGAGCTGGTGGGTTGTCTCATGTACCTGATGACCTGCACTCGCCCAGACCTAGCTTACCCTCTTACCCTCATCAGGTATGCGGCTAAGAGGGTGGCGAAGTATGTGGCGAGTACATCAGGCATGGGACTTGTCCTTAGAGGGAAGCAGCCAGTTACACTCACAGGTTACTCAGACTCGTCGTGGGCCGACGATGCAGAGACGCGCCGGTCTACACAGGGGTGCTCCTTTAGCCTCAGAGCAGGTGATGTTTCGTGGCGGTCGACTCGGGCGTCGTCTGTCACCGGTTCCAGCTGTGAGGCAGAGGTGTACGCTGCGGCCATGGCCTCTCAGGAGCTTCGCTGGCTGTCTTTCCTTCTCACCGACCTTGGTGAGCGGCCTCGCTCTCCCCCAGTCTTGTTCGCCGACAACAGGTCTGCTGTCCTGTTGTGTGAGGAGCCTCGACTGGTTGGGAAGGCGAAGCACATCCAGCTTCGTTACTTCCTTCTGCATGAGTTGCAGCAGCGTGGCCAGGCACGCGTGGTACGTGTGGTCTCTGAGGCCAACACTGCAGATATCTTCACCAAGGCGTTGCCGCCTTGTGACCACCAGCGTTTCTGCACCCAGCTTGGCCTTGTGTCTACAGGCCCTCACTTGGTTGTGTAGAGATGCTTTGCTTTGTACTCTGGCATCTCTTTATATTTGCTATATATACATGCATCTAGACTGGCCTTGTGGCCCTGTGCTTCTGTAAGGATGCTTGTCGTGTACTCTTGCATCTTCTATATTTGCTATATCCTTGCATGTGGACTGGCCTTGTGGCCCCTCGCTTGTTCTCGGACTGTGTAGTGATCTTGAGATCCACCCCGAGATTTGTTGTGTTTTTTGCGAACTGGTCCTGTGACCCTTGCTGTGTGTTGCTTTCCACAGGACTACCGTCACCTAGACAATGGGGGTGTGTCAAGCTATATTTTTTATAGCTTATTTGTGTTCGTCTAGGTGTACATTATGTTTTCCTAGGGTTAGGGTTATGCTTGCTATATCTTGCTTGTTTTCACTTTCCTTAGTCAACACTTATACTTTTGTAACTTGACAGCCTGCTGGGTGCTGGTCTACGTCGACGACCTGCTCGCCGCCAGTAGCAGCACCGGGATGCTGAAGGAGCTGAAGGGGCTGCTGGAGTCCGCCTTCGAGCTGCGTGAGATCTCGCCGGTGCAGAAGTACCTCAGGCTGGAGATCGTCCGCGACAGGTCGCCGGGGAAGCTGTGGCTGCACCAGCAGGGCTACGCCGACAAGCTGCATAGGCGCTTCAGTGACAGGGAGCAGACTGGGCGCACCCCGAAGACGCCGGTCTTAGTTGATGCCTACGCCGAGCACACCTTCGACGACGAGGAGGCGCAGGAGCGCGAGGAGGAGGAGTACCGGCAGAAGGTCGGCTCGCTGCAGTTTGCGGCGACAACGACGAGGCCAGACGTCGCCTTCGCCTGCATCAAGCTGTGGAGCGGCCTCACGGTAAGGAGCGACCAGCACTGGCATGAGGTCGACCGCTGCCTCGCCTACCTCGCCAACACACGTGACACCGCCCTGGAGTTTGGCGGTGGACCTGAGTCGCTGGAGCTGGTCGGCTACGTGGACGCCGACGATGCTGGTGACAAGCAGAACAGGACGAGTACGGGTGGCTACGTGTTCGTCTACGGAGGGGCCGCAGTCTCCTGGTCGAGCCAGCGCATCAAGTGGGCAACATTGTTGTCGACCGAGTCAGAGTACGTGGCGGCCACGGAAGCCGGCAAGGAGGGACGTCGCGTTCATTTCCTCCTCGTAGAGTTCCGGCAGCTGGATGCCGGGAAGCCGACTATCCTTTGGGTGGACAACAAGTCGGCCATCACGGTCGCCGAGGGCATGGGGTTGACGGGCAACCTCAAGCACATGGAGCGGCGACAGGCTTGGCTGCAGCACACGGTGAGGCGCGGGAAGTTCTTACTGAAGTACATCCCGACCACCGAGCAGCCGGCCGACTTCCTGACGAATGTGCTGCACTATCCGGCCTTCAACCGGTGCTCCGTCACCATCGGCCAGGTGCGCTTGGCCGACGTGGGCGACGGCGACGACGACGTGCAGCAATAGGTGCCATGCCCTCTTGCATGGCTGGGGCGGTTGACGACGTGCTGTGTGTTGGGTGCACGTCGACGAGCTATTCTCCGAAGAGTGCTGTCGTGTGGGCTGGGGGCCCAAGCGTGAACGCGGCAGGGGAGTGTCAACGGGAGTTGTGTGTGGGCCCCGTCCTCGCTTGGGCGGAGCCGACTTCGTGGTCGGGTGTGAGGGGAGCAGCCAACCTACAGCAGTGGGCAAGCTGGTTGACGAGGAGGTCGACTTGCACGGGGGCCACTGCACGGGCGCCGACTTCAGGGTGGCGCCGACTTAAGGGAGGTCGACCTGGGAAGTCGACCTGCGGAGGGCGTCGACTTGGTGACGCCAACTTGGGGCAGCCGACTTGGGTGGTCGGCTGACAGGACTGCTGGTCGACCTGGTGGTTGGTCGACCAGGCCTGCTGGTCAACTTGGTGGTTGGTCGACTAGGCGTGGTGTCGACCTGGTGGTCGATGGAGGAGGAGGCCGACGTCGACCACAACTCAGGACGCCGAGCAGCTGGGCATCGAGTAGCAGGGCGTCAACTTGGTGACGCCAACTTTGGGTAGCCGACTTGGGTGGTCGGCTGACAACTACGCTGGTCGACGTGGAGCTGGTCGACCAGGAGTGACGTCAACCTGGAGCTGGTCGACCAGGGGTGTGGTCGACCTGGAGAGGTTGACTAGAGGTGGCCGTCGACTTGGGAGGTCGATGGGCACATACAGGAGCTGCTGGTCGACGTGGTTGCCCGGTCGACCAGGTTACCTGGGTGACGAGGTTGTGCGGAGGAGTGCGATGGTCGCCCAGGCGAAGTTGGCGAGTCTAACCTCGGTGGTGGTATCCCGAGGTCAGATGCAGTTGTCAGCACCAGGTTGATTTGGTGTGTGCGTTGTGCAGGTGACAAGGCTCAGCGCGCCAATCATCTGCGAGCACCTGCGAAGCTGGTGCGATGCTGTACTACGGGAGCAACGCTGGCACGCCATCAACCTACAGCGTTGGCACGACGTCGACTTTGCACTGCTGGAGGGAGGTCGACCAAGTCGTGCTGGAACACGGTCGACCGTGCTGCGCTGGTAGTCGACCTGCTTGCATGCTTGCTCTGATATTGTCTTGTCGTGCCAACTTCATTGTACCATTGTTGTCAACTTTCTCTAGAGAAACTCTTGCCAAATTGCCCCGTGAACTAGCAAGCAGTGTGTGCACTAGGAAACGACTAAGGACCAACGAACGCAGAGATCACACGAGCACCCGTGCCTAGCCCATAGTCTAGCTCCCGTTGTAGTAGTTATCTCTGCAGACCCTGCGAGAACCGAAGGTCAGTATGTGCAAGATGAGTATGTGGCGATCTCAGTGTTGAAAGTCAATGCTGGGAAGTCTGCGATCTTGCCGTTGGGGAAAATATATAAACAAACAAGCACCGGACGGGGTAAGCTACAAGTGGGTTGGAAAAGATGAGGCGGAAAGACTGCTCGGAATATGGGTGATCCCATGAGGGAGCGCAGGGGTTACATGGGAGAAAGCATTCGACAGGGCAGCGGGGCAATCCAAATACCTCACAACAAGTGCGAGGGTGACCATCATCAATAGCTACATGTTGCCGGTGTTCCTCTTCCAAGCACAAGTGTATCGTCGGAGGACCTGCTGTGGAAACGGGTGGAGACACTGCTGGAGAATTTTGTGTCAGCCAATCAAGCATCATGCTTTCCCGAAATGTTCCTGGCTGCACCGTGTTTTTCACCCGATGACTGGTGCCGATACTGATGTGGTCAAGGGACTCGTCTATGCTCACCTTGCCGACATGCATTGCTGGTCGTCTCCCTCGCTCTGCGGGGTTCAGCACTATGATAAGTATCACAATGCTCTCACTGTTGAGCGTCAGAATAACGTAGGCAAGTGGAGTCTGATAGATGGAAAGGTTCACAGACTAAACGGTAAAAGTTTTAAGACCATGTCTCAGCATACTCGCCTTTCTTCTGCTCTTGCACATTTTTTTTCCTGTTTCTTTTTGTTTTAGTGAAAGCTTATAGAAAAGGGATGTATAGGCAAAACACTAAGTCATAAATGATTCATCAGGGCTCAAGCCAAGTTGCTACCCAGCCCTCCCTGCAAGACTACGGTGGTTTGACAAAGGTTCTTGGGCTCGACCAGATGGACTGGAAACCCCCCTGTCACCTCAGCCCCAACGCCTCGCTGTCACAGATCCGCCGCATGACACGTGCCTCATCATCCACTAAGTTCCATCTCGCCCTATCCTTCCTAGCATGTCTGCGTGGTCTGCCATAGTACACTCACACATGCTTGTTAAATTCCACATTAATCCTCCGAAGCAACTTCCGAGCCCAAATTTTCCGAGATTTGCCCATGGACACGTCACATCTTCCCAGAAAAAGGTGATGCACTGCCACCGCCACCATTGTTGCCTCCGGAAATCTGGACCTCGTCGCTTCCACCCCAAACAGAAAGTCTGCCAAGTTATCCACACATCTTGTCGGCTGCATCATGCAGCGCCGATTTGACCACAGCAACCACCACTACCACGTGCGGACATTCGAGCAGGCAGTGGTCCAACATCTCTGCTTCCCCACTGTGCGGGCAGGAAATCCCACCTCCCAGGAAATATACTCTCTTGCAAATTGAGGCTGTGTTGTTGGAGCAGGACGTCCCTTGCCTTGACTGGAACCGCCAGGGAGTCTATGATGCGCCTTCCCTGGTCCCAATCAATTTTCCTCCCTGTCCGAACTTTCCATCTCGCTCTTTTCTCCTCAACCGCCTCTAGCCCCTTGCTCAGCTCCCTGAGCTTCCTCAGCGGTGCCACTCCCCCCTCTTTGAACAACGTCGACCCCAACGACCGCACCCTAGAGTCCCGTACCACTCCGCTTACCTGGTTCTTGAGAATTTTCATCGGTGCCATACTCTCACACCGCAACTCCAGCTTCACATCCCACTCTGTTCGTTTCCCTTGCCCGTTAACTCCATGTAGCTCAACCATCGTCTCCTTGGTCCCACTGATCTCCCACGGGCACCTCTTTCCATTCGGGAGTTGTCAGAACTATATTGTAGGCTGTAGTTGGGTAGACAATATGGGGTACAACTCTTTTAGGTTTTCATACTTGTACCCACCTGCTTGCTAGTTCATTCATTCCTCGTTATTATTCTAAAATGGTATCAGGGCAGAATCGTTCCTAGGGCCCACTGAACGTTCCGCCCTGCCCTAACTGGATATTTTTTTTAGCTGCCCCTGCAGCCGCACTGCCCTTGCAGCCCCCGTGCTGCCTCTGCGACCGTGCTGCCCCTGCAGCTGGGCGCTGCCTCTACAGCCCGCGCGCCGCCCGGCCGGGCCGCGTGTCGCCTCTGCAGCCCGTGGGAGCTGCCTCTGCAGCCCGCGCACCGCCCTGCCGAGCCGCGCGTGTCGCGGCGCCCCCTGGGCGCCGTCCCTGCTCGTCGCAGCGCCCCCTGGGCGCTGTCCCTGCTCGTCGCGGCGCCCCTGGGGCGTCGCCCCTGCTCGTCGGGGCGCCCCCTGGGCGCCGTCCCTGCTCGTCACGGCGCCCCCGGGGCGTCGCCCCTGCTCGTCGTGGCGCCCCTGGGCGCCGTTCCTGCTCGTCGCGGCGCCCCCGGGGCGTCGCCCCTGCTCGTCGCGGCGCCCCCTGGGCGCCTTCCCTGCTCGTCGCGGCGCCCCCGGGGCGTCGCCCCTGCTCGTTGCGGCGCCCCCTGGGCGCCGTCCCTTCTCGTCGCGGCGCCCCCGGGGCGTCGCCCCTACTCGTCGCGGCGCCCCCTGGGCGCCGTCCCTGCTCGCCGCGGCGCCCCCGGGGCGTCGCCCCTGCTCGTCGCGGCGCCCCCTGCAGCAGCTGCCTCGGAGCCCCCTGCACCAGTCGCGGCCCCGCCCTGCAGCAGCTGCCGCGGAGCCTCCTGCCGTCGTCACGGTCCCGCCCTACAGCAGCTGCCGCAGAGCCGCCTGCAGCAGTCGCGGCCCCCCCCTGCAGCAACTGCCGCGGAGCCCCCTGCCGCCGTCGCGGCCCCGCCCTGCTGCAGCTGCCGCGAAGCCGCCTGCAGCAGTCGCGGCCCCGCCCTGCAGCAGCTGCTACGGAGCCCCCTGCCGCTGTCGCGGCCCCGCCCTGCAGCTGTCGCGGCCCCGCCGTCGCCGCCGTCGTGCGCCTACCCTGCTCGTCCGGCAAGCGACTGCCCTTCCCGCCACTGGTGAGCACTTGCCCTACCCGCGCTTCCCGCGCGCCTGCCTTACTAGCGCGCTGCCGCGCCGGCCTGCCTGCCTGCCTGCCGGGCCTGCCTGCCAGCCGAGCCGCGCCGCCCAGCTGAGCCGAGCCGCTCAGCGGCGCCAAGCCGCCCAGCCGGGCCGTGTCGTGCTGCCGGGCTGTGCAGTCCTGCTCTATTGAGCCACACTGCCCTGCCCGTGCTGCTACTGCTGTTTCTGCTGCTGCTGCTGCTGCAACTGCTACTACTGCTACTGCTGCTCCTGGCGGTGGCCAGATGCAGCTCCAGCGACGTCCCCGTGAGTCCCTCACGCCCCAGCAGCTTCGTGAGTGGTACGCTAGTTGGGGTTGTAGGGGTGGCCGCGCTGCTACTGCTGCTACTGCTGTTACTGCTGCTACTGCTGCTACTGCTGCTACTGCTGTTACTTCTTCTATTGCGGCTACTACTGCTACTGCTGCTCCTGGCGGTGGCCAGATGCAGCTTCAGCGACGTCCGCGTGAGTCCCTCACGCCCCAGCAGCTTCGTGAGTGGTACGCTAGTTGGGGTTGTAGGGGTGGCCGTCGTGGGAGTCGCCTTGGGGCGGGTCGTTCGGGAGCTTCTTGTAGTGACCAGGTGCAGCTGCAGCAGCGTCCGCACGTGGTCCTTTCGCCCCAGCAGCTTTGTGAGTGGTACGCTCAGAGTAGAGGGTCACGGAGTACTGCTCGCTGCCTGTACGTCATTCGCACTGATGCTCGGACTGGTCAGCCTTGCGGGACGGTTGGTCACACAGAGTCCCGCTGCTTCGCCAGTCTGAGCGACGCCTGGCGTACAGAGTTTGGCGACGACGCTGAGCTCCCCTCCTGGCTGGAGCTGCTTAGGCAGAGGGTAGATATCTTTGCTCTTGACTATGATGCTATCCTCACTGCCATATATGCATTGCCTACTAGTGATGAGGGTGCCTCTTACCTGTGTGCCGCATGACCCAGGCATAGAGTCTGCTGCTCTAGGTGTTGGTGTGAGAGTACGACGGCTTATGCCAGCTATGCTTGCTTGCCTTTACTTTATCATGCTATTTCTAGCATAGGATAATCATATGCATGCATGAATTGCTTGATTTCCTAGGCTAGGTGCTTTCCTATATTTTATTATAGTTATAGCACCGAGCTAGGTTGCGTGCACCGAATTCTGGCTTTTCGGTTGCCACCGAATTGTCAGATTATAATGCATGTCTAGTCTGTAGTGGGGTACTCAAAAGTGAGTATAACCCTTTTAGGGCTTACTACTTGTATCCCCCTCCTTTCTAGTTTCACCATATTCTCCTTCCACAATTCTCTCGACATTTTCCTTACACCCTACACCCTCGAACTTCACCAAGTCACCTAAGCTACTATGGCTCCTAAGCCAAACTCTCGCTAGTTTCTTAACATGGTATCAGAGCTTAAAGCTCCTGGCCTGTGGGCCCACTTGCTTCCGCTGCCCTACTGTGTGTCGCGCGCCCCGTGGCGCGCGACATTCTCTTTTTCTTCCCGCCACGCGCTCGGAACGCGTGGCGGTTTTCTGCCCGCCGTGCGCCCCGAGGCGCGCGGCGGGTTCCTACCTCGTAGCGGCGTCTTGGGGGCCCGCGCACTGGCCCCGACCGTCGCCTCGTCGCGGCGTTTTTGGGGGCCCGCACGCAGGCCCCTCCCGTCGCCTCGTCGCGGCACTTTCGGGGCCCGCAAGCCGGCCCCTCCCGTTGCCTCGTCACGGCGCCTTAGGGGCCTGCGCGCGGTCCCCTCCCGTCGCCCGTCGAGGCACTTTCGGGGGCCTGCGCGGCTCCCTAGCACGTCGCCCGTCAGGGCACCCTGGGGGCCGTGCCCTTCCCCTCCCCTCCCTCCTAATTTCCGCTGCAGCAGCAGCCCCTGGAGCAGCCGCCCCAGCAGCAGCAGCACCTGGAGCAGCCGCCCCAGCAGCAGCAGCCCCTGGAGCAGCCGCCCCAGCAGCAGCAGCCCCTGGAGCAGCCGCCCCAGCAGCAGCAGCCCCTGGAGCAGCCGCCCCAGCAGCAGCAGCACCTGGAGCAGCCGCCCCAGCAGCAGCAGCCCCTGGAGCAGCCGCCCCAGCAGCAGCAGCCCCTGGAGCAGCCGCCCCAGCAGCAGCAGCCCCTGGAGCAGCCGCCCCAACAGCAGCAGCCCCTGGAGCAGCCGCCCCAGCAGCAGCAGCCCCTGGAGCAGCCGCCCCAGCAGCAGCCGCCCCAGCAGGAGCAGCCCCAGCAGCAGCAGCCCCTGGAGCAGCCGCCCCAGCAGCAGCAGCCCCTGGAGCAGCCGCCCCAGCAGCAGCCCCTGGAGCAGCCGCCCCAGCAGCAGCAGCCCCTGGAGCAGCCGCCCCAGCAGCAGCAGCCCCTGGAGCAGCCGCCCCTGGCCCCTGCAGCAGCCGCTCTTGGACCCGGTGCAGCCGTGGGGGGGTGGGTGTGGGGGTGATGGTTGTGGGGGTGTCGGTTGTGCGTGCCGTCCCCTCCTCCTCCTCCTCCTTCGTCTCCCACTGCTGCAGCTATCGCTGAGGGGGGTGGTTGTGTGGGAGTCTGGGGTTTAGGGTTTAAGGGGGTGCTGTGGGTGTAGGGCTAGGGTTTGAGCAGGGGGTGTGTGAGAGGGGCGTTGGGCAGCTGGGGGAGGTTAAGTGGAGGCAGCAGTCTTGTCGTCAGCAGCACCAGCAGTCCGGAGGCTACAATCTCCGGTAGTCGCCAGTCGCCTGTGGGTCAGTTGCTCGTCTGCCGCTACTTTTAGCCGCGGAGCCAGTTACTCCTGTAGTCCGGGCCTTTGCTTCGGTAGCCACTGAGCCAGCAGCTCGTCTGTGTGTCTGCAGCGTCAGCAGTCGCCTCCCATCTTCTCTCCCCCACAGTCTCTCCTCCTCCTCACTTGCCCCCTGTGATTAGCTCTAGCCTTACTTACCTATTGTGAACTCTAGCTCTATGTCTGCATGCTGTACTGATTATACCCCACTTTGACTATGGGGGTCTGTCAGATTATAATGCATGTCTAGTCTGTAGTGGGGTACTCAAAAGTGAGTATAACCCTTTTAGGGCTTACTACTTGTATCCCCCTCCTTTCTAGTTTCACCATATTCTCCTTCCACAATTCTCTCGACATTTTCCTTACACCCTACACCCTCGAACTTCACCAAGTCACCTAAGCTACTATGGCTCCTAAGCCAAACTCTCGCTAGTTTCTTAACACGAATTGCCTTCTACCGAATTCGGGAAGGATCTGTTCGGGACGCTTCGCGACCCGCGGAAACTTCGCGTAACACCTGGTTACTAGGCCTTGTGTCGAGCCTACATATAGCCTCGGGTTGTACCCAGGTGCTCATTCAAATCAATTACAATTCTCTTTTCTGAGCTCGATCCTAGATCCTCACACTTTGTAATCAGAGCCTGTTTACACGCGAAGTTTTTCGACCGCTAAAACCTAGTCTTTAAAACCGCGGGGGCGACGACGGAAAGCGCCGATTTCGGGTACGTAAACCAGTTCCGCGCTATTTTCTAACGTCCCCCTCGAACCGGTTTTCGAATACTCCTCAGGTCTGGTGGCGAAAAGTTGGAATTTCGACCGTTGGATCGATTCGAATCTCAACGGCCCTGGGAATTTCGACCAAATAGGTTGGAATTTGGAGCGTCGGATCGAATTTCTTCTCAACGGCCGCGATCGGACGCGAATTTCGACTAAGGGAGAACTACGCGACTTACAGAATCAGCGCTCGTCATTTCTTCAGTTGATTCGACTCACAGTAAGATGACCAGCGCCTAGAAGTAAATTATTTTCGTCGCAAATCTTCCTGTAAATCGCAAAATGGAGGAAAATGGTGATAATTCCGTACGAAAAATTACGGAGTTACACACCGGCCTGGACCAGATGCGAGCGGCACTCCAGGGAATAGAGGAGCTTCTCGCGAACCAGTCGGCAGCCGCCATAGCAGCAGCGAACGCAGCGGCGAATGCAGCAGCGACGTCAGCAGCAGCAGCGGCGACACCGACACTCAACCCCAGCAGCAACGGCGGCGGCTACAATGAATCTTGAGGCAGCACGTCCGAGGCTACCGGAGACGTTCAATCCGAATGCGAGAGACACTCACGTTCGTCGATTCATTGCGACTCTCGAAATTTACTTCGAGGCCGTTGGCTGTACGACCCCGACACACGATGCAATGCGGATTCGGCTCGCAGCGACACTGTTACGAGGCCCAGCGCTCGAGTGGATTTACAATAGCAACGAGGTCCGAGGCGAGGGGTCATGGACGCAGTTTCGGGAAGCTTTAATTCAACGTTTCGAACCAATCAATTCCAGCTTCATGGCGCGGCAGCAGATTCATCAGCATAAACAGTTCGGCAGTGTAACACAGTACACGCAGCAGATGGAGAGCATCTTCAACCGAATTACCGACCTGACCGAAGGGGAAAAAATCAAAGCGTATACTAAGGGGCTAAAAATGGAAGTCCGGCGACAGGTGATTGCCGCGAACTACAACAACTACCGCGACATGGTGTGTGCAGCAGAGAGATTCGATGCATTGATGCGAGATCAACCCGAAACACGACGACGGGTGCCGAACAAATCATTCGGCACGGAGCGATCGGCACCACCCACGGCCGCCAACCCGATGGATATCGACAAGATCGACGCGAAGCAGCGGCCGACAAAATATGAAAACTGCGAATTTTGCGGCGCAGCAGGACATCGATTCTTGGCGTGTTGGAAAATGAAGAAGGCACGAGCGGAGCTGCAGGGCAACAACAGTGCAACATCCACGATGGCGAAAAAAGGAGGACACGATGGTGCGAATTTAAAACGCCACGACCGACCGGCAACAGGGGAAATCGCCGAGACAAATGGAGGCTCCGCGAAACAAGACTCTGCACCGACCATGAAACTCCAGCCGAACACCCCCGAGAGTAAGAATATTCCCTCTCGAGGTTTTCGAGCCTTTAAAAAATTCAGGGGAGATTTCAAGGCCGAGAAAAAGCTTTCAGACATTATTCAGGTACCTGAGAAGTTGGGCAAACCACTCCGGAGTGTTGAAAAGGGTCGTGCGTTCCAAGGAGTTCATATTCTCTCCCCGCAGCACAGTGTTAAGGCTCCCAATTGCCCACAGGTGAAGCCTACACAGCTGCAAAGGCTTAAGGGAAGGTTCCAGGCCAAGACAAAGCTGAATCGGCCTCGGATAAATCCTTCTAACCCAACTCAGTTGAAAACTGATATGGAGTCAGCAGCTTCGAGCGCAGGACCGAGGGATGATCTATTCGACGTACCCTACGATCCTATAAGCGAGACCATCTACGGTAACTCGGAGCAGCAACAACCACTACTACTCGAGGTGATCTGCAACGGGCGACGCCTCCAGGCACTGGTGGATAGCGGTGCGTCTCACTCGGTGTGCGACCGCAGGACGTTGGAGAAAATTGGAGAATCTTCGGAGGAGACCAAGTTCACGGCAACGATGGTGGACGGTACGAAACTTCCCATCCACGGCGAAGCATCACTGCAGCTGCACATAGGGGCGCTGAGGTGGAAGCCGACGTTGCCGATCACGAACATCAAGGGCTTAGATTTCATCTTGGGGCGAGATTTCTTGAAGCGGTTCAACCCCGAGATCGACTGGGTCAACAGGAAGGCGTGCATCTATAACAACGGGAAACGAGTGGAGCTGCGAAGCTGGACGGATACATGGAGCATTCCTGAAACGACACTGGCACGGTTCGAACGGACAGTGAACGAGAGTAACATGGGTTACTTAGCACTGGTTATGGCAGCAGCAGAGGAGGAGAAGCTGAGTACGGATCTACCTGCAGCAGTGAAGGAGGTCTTGGAGCAGTGCAAGGATATAATGCCCGACGACCTACCTGCAGGCGTACCTCCAGTACGCACCCACGAGCACGAAATCGTGGAGGAACCAGGTGCGAAACCCGTCTCACGTGCACCATACCGACTGAGTCCGACCGAACTGACAGACATGAAGAAACAGATAGAGTATCTACTGGACAGACAACTGATCCGCCCATCCACCTCTCCCTACGGTGCACTAGGAAACAGGTGGGTACAAGTAGGAAAACCTAAAAGTGTTGTACCCCATATTGTCACCCC
This sequence comes from Closterium sp. Naga37s-1, assembly GCA_947471745.1. Classification (NCBI taxonomy): domain Eukaryota; kingdom Viridiplantae; phylum Streptophyta; class Zygnematophyceae; order Desmidiales; family Closteriaceae; genus Closterium; species Closterium sp. Naga37s-1. The sequence continues at coordinate 4,965,984 of CANJKZ010000071.1, read as the reverse complement.
ACTACAGCCTACACAGACTGTAGCATATAAGTTTGACACACCCCCATAGGCAAAGTGGGGGAGAACAAGAGGTCACAAGACCAGTCAAGCAAAGCACAGTAAGCTCAGGGTGGATCACAACGTCACCACATATTCCGAGCACAAGTTCAAGGCCACAAAGCCAGTTCACATGCAAGATTATATATAAAGGCAAACAAGCAAGTGCAGGTATAGATAGATCACAGTACAAGCAAGGTCAAGCAGTGAGCAAGTGAGGCCAAGTAGGCACAAGACCTAGCATCGTACAAAAGCGCTGATGATCACAAGGCGGAAGTGCCTTGGTAAAGATATCAGCAGCGTTGGCCTGAGAGGCCACGTAAGCAAGGCGCAGCTGACCACGCTGCTGCAGCTCACGAGCAAAGAAGTAGCGAAGAGCAATGTGCTTCGTTCTGTGCTCCAGTCTGTGCTCCCGACACAAGGCCAGCATGGCTTTGTTGTCTACGTACAAAACTGGAGGAGAACGAGGCGGCTCTCCCAGGTCAGTCAGCAGGTAGGTGAGCCAGCGTAGCTCCTGTGCAGCCATGGCCCCCGCGTAGATCTCAGCCTCACAGCTGGAGCCGAGAACAGAAGACGAGCGGGTAGACCGCCACGAAACAGAGCCGGAACCAAGGCTGAAGGTGTAACCCTGTGACGACCGCTGCGTAGCCAGGTCGTCAGCCCAAGAAGCGTCTGCGTGACCTTTGAGGACCACTGAACGCCGCCCTCCAAGCACTAGCCCCATGCCCGACGTACTGCACAAGTAGCGCAACACCCTCTTCGCTGCAGCCATGTGCTCTGGTCGGTGTCTCCCAGGAGCAACATAGCGTGCCAAGATGCTAAGAGGGTATGCAAGGTCAGGTCGAGTGCAAGTCATCAGGTACATGAGGCAGCCAACAAGCTCTGGGTACATGCCACTTGGCTCTACGGACTCATCCGAAGGCAGAGCTGAGAGCGAGTGGCGAGTAGACAGAGGAGTGGCCTGAGGCGAGGAGTACGTGAAGTCGAAGCGCTGAAGGGCCTGCTGCACCATGTGTGACTGAGTTAGGGTAATGGTGCGCTGTGCTCTGTCCCGGGTGATCTGCAAGCCAAGGTAGCTGCGCAGTTCATCCAGGTCTGTGCACGTGTGTCTCTTCTGCAGCTCGGACTTCACGTGGGCGAGTCCAGCAGTGTCAGCAGTAGCAAAGACCAAGTCGTCGACGTACACGAGGATGTAGAACGGCGGCAGAGAGGTGTCAGTGCATAGAAACAGCGACGGGTCGGCAGTAGAAGGAGCAAACCCAAGAGCCGCAAGTGTAGTCCTCAGTGTGTCGTGCCACTCACGGGGTGCCTGGCGGAGACCGTAGACTGGCCGCCGGAGGCTCCACTGGGTACCGGGAGGAAACGACCCAGTGAAGCCAGGTGGGCGGCGCAGCCAGATCTCCTCGTGCAGGCTGCCCTGCAAGAAAGCTGTGCTGAAGTCAAGAGAGTGAAGCTCGTAGTCGCGCTGAGCGGCTATGTGCAGCAGCACCCGAAGAGTGGTCATCTTTGGGGTGGGAGAGATGGTCTGAAAGTAGTCAACTCCCTGCCGCTGACTGAAGCCTCGAGCCACGTAACGCGCCTTGAAGACAGGCGGAGAACCGGGCGGCCGCTTCACCCTGAAAATCCACATGCCACTGACGATGTTCGCCCCAGGTGGGGGAACCTCGTCGACGTAGGTGCCTGTGGACTTCCAGGAAGCCATCTCTGCGTCCATGGCTGACTGCCACTGTGAGGAGTAGGGACCCTCGATCGCCTCAGCGTACGATCGAGGAGTCGGGATGTCTGGTGCATCCGGGTCTCCCTCAGGGGCAATCAGCATGGACACGAGATGAGGCAAAGCAGCAGCAAAACACTTGAACTCCTCCTGCCTGTCCTCAAGGACGTCCGTGCTAAGAGCACACTCACCCCCGACGGACGGAGGACAGACAGACTCAGACTCAGCAACGAGACTAGTGGCGTAGTCCAGATGACAGCGAGCAGCAAAGTCGACAAGCTCAGCAACTAGAGCAGACGCAGCAGTGGACGCAAAGGAAGGGTCAGTGACAACAGTAGCGAGAAGACGCGTGACAGTAGGACTGGCAGCACGAAGAGAGTCAGACGCCGGGTCAGCAAGAGCAGGAAGAGAGGACTCTGGAGGAGACGGCAACGGGACACGCAGTGGAGCAGTGGAAGGACGCAGTGCCATCTGGTGTGTGCCGGGGACCGCAGGAGGACGCTGACGCGGAACACGACGACTAGTGCGAGCAGCACGAACAGGCGACGCAGGACGAGACGCAGGCGCACGACGCTCAGCAAGACCTCCAGTAGGGCCGGTGTAGGGAGAGGGAGCAGGCAGTGGGGAGGCAGGCTGTAACTGTGACTCAGACTGGACAGGTGGCGGACTCTCTAAGGAAGGAGCAGGACCAGCAGAAGGCGGGAGACGAAGAACCTGCTCAAGGAGCGGTACGAAGTACGGCCGTGGCCGCGCAGCGCCTCCAGAGCCAGCAGGGACAGCACCAGCACCCCCAGCGGCAGCACCAACACCAGTAGTACCCCCAGCCGCAGCACCGCCAACTCCAGAACCCTCAGAAGTACCAGCGCCAGCAGCACCTCCAGCGCCAACACCCTCAGTAGCTCCACCACGACGCTCAGCCGGACCACCGGAAGACTCGACAGCCACAGCTCCAGCACCTCCAGCAGCACCTGCTCCAGAAGCTCCACCAGCAGCTCCAGCACCGCCAGCAGCTCCAGTACAAGGAGCACCCCCAGGCCCAGCAGCTCCAGTACCTCCAGTACGAGCACCTCCGGGACCCGTGGCACCAGCACCCTCAGTAGCAGTAGAAACTCCACCTCCAGCAGCACCTCCAGCTCCAGCAGCACGACTCCAGCGGCGAGCAAACCACTCGCGCAGCTCCTGTGGAGAGGGTAGCTCCCGCCGGGACGAAGCACCTGAAGGACCTCCAGAACCAGCACCGCCAGAGGCCACACGAGCAGGCCCAGCACCCCCAGGCTCCGCACCCCCAGGCTCCGCACTCCCAGGCTCCGCACCCCCAGCCTCAGCACCCCCAGGCTCAGCACCCCCAGACTCAGCACCCACAGGCTCAGCACCCCCCGACCCCGCACCCGCAGGCTCAGCACCCCTAGCAGCACCAGAGTCAACAGCTACCTCAACAGGCTCGACTGCGTCTACCTGGGACACACCTGACGGGGCAGGACCCTGAGGGGGGAGGGGGTCTACCGGGGGGGGACCTGGCGCGAGGAAGAGCGGCGGCGGGGGGAGGGGCGCAGTGCGGTAGGGGAAGAGACGGTAGTAAGGAACCGACTCGTCAAAAGTGACGTCCTGGGAGGACAGAACACGGCGCGAGGTGGGGTGGTAAAACTGCCAACCAGGCGCGTTAGGGGGGAAGCCAAGGAAGACGCAGGGAACAGCACGAGGGGACAGCTTGTCCGCAGACAAGTCGCGGACAAACGCCCGAGATCCCCAGACACGAAACGCAGACGCATCGCCAACCTTCCCCGTCCACCGCAGGGTGGGGGAGGTCTCCGGCAAGGAAACCCGGGGCTGAAGGTAGATCTGATGCGCCGCGTACTGAACCGCAAACGGCCACAGAAAATGGGGAGCAGCCGCATGGATCATGGACGTACGAGCGACGTCCATGACCATGCCAATGCGGCGCTTAGCAATCCCATTTTGCTGTGGAGAGGCCGGAAGCGTGAACGTCTGGCGGATGCCCTATGCACGACGAAAGGCTCGCAGAAGGTCAGAGGAAAACTCTCCGCCCCTATGAGAGTGCAGACGCAGAACAGGAAAGTCCGAGCCGAAACTCTCTCTGAGCTGGAGACGAGCTGCGCGGATCCAGTCGATCAACACCTAAGTGACGTCACCCTTGCTGCGCAAGGGGAAGACCGTGATGTAACGCGAGTAGTCGTCAACCACCAACAGGAAGTAACGCTTGTGACCCTGGCCACGGACGCGGGCGGGGCCCCACACGTCCAGGTGAAGTGTCTGCAGCAGAGCCTCTGTCGGAGGAAACTCGGAGGAGTGAGGAGCAGCGCGCTGCCGCCCCTCGACGCAAGGAACGCAGGTAGGGGCAGGCCCCGGAGGGAGGGGAGGGAGGGACCGGGGGAGACCAGAGACAAGGTAACGGGAAGCCATGCCTCGGAGACGAGGCAGGGAGGGGTGACCAAGGCGGTGGTGCCAGAGGAGGGTCCGGTGGGACAGGAGACGACACGAGCAGGGGGCAGACTCAGGACCAGACCTGGACGCTGCAGCAAACACCTGACCCGACGCAGGTACCTGATTAGACTCAGCAACCAGAGGAGACTCAGTAGTCAGTGTGTACAGGCTCGACCCCGGCTGACGGGTAAACGTGGCCAAGTGTCGGCCCGTCCGAGCACACGTACAGTGGGTCACCCGCTGACTCGCAGGAGTGAACTGGTCCACCCCTTCATCCTGTAGATCAGCACCACTCACCAAGTTCGTAGAGAACGGGGGGAGGTAAAGACTGGACAGGGTGCCAGAAGGGGCCGCCGGACAAGGCAGGACAGTGGAGAAGTGGGCAAGGACAGGACCCCCAGAGGGGTCCGCCAGGGAGACCGCAACCGGCCGACTAAGCGGCGTGAGTGTGGTGCGGTCTCGAAAGAAGGAGCGGGAAGCACCTGAGTCAAGGGTGAAGGTGTGTAAGGCCTGAGCCGACGTGGTACCTGAGAGAGAAGACTCACCAGCACCTGGGACAGCAGCCTCACCAGCACCTAGAGCAGCAGCCTCACCAGCAGCCTCAATGCCTGGGTCAGGCGGAACACACAGGTAACAGTCACCCTCATCACTAGTAGACAGAACATACATGGCAGCAAGAATAGCATCATAATCCAGATCAAAGATAGCAACCCCCGACCTAAGCAGCTCTCCCCAGCGGGGGATCTCAGTGGCGTCAGGGAACTGGAGACGCCACGCGTCCGTCAGGCGGCCGAAGCAGCGCTGGGTGGTGTGCGGGCCACCGCACGGCTCACCAGTGCGGTCGCCGGTACGCAGGACGTAGGCACAGGGACCAGCACCCCCACCCCGCTGACGCGCAGTGTACCACTCACGAAGCTGCTGGGGGGGCGGGGTCTCACGAGTGCGCTGCTGCTGCTGGCGCTGACCACCACCGAATCCGCCCCGCTGCGCAGAGCCACCCCGACCAGCTCCACCGCCGCCGCCGCCACCTCCGCCACCGCCTCCTCCTCCGCCTCCTCCGCTCCCACCGCCACCGCCGCCTCCGCCTCCGCCTCCACCGCCGCCAACGAAGCCCCCACCCCCGCCACCACTCCCACCGCCACCCCCACCCCCTCCGCCGCCTCCACCGCCACCTCCACCGCCCCCGCCAGCTCCTCCAGTGCCCTTGCCCCGCTTGCCCTTGCCGGTGCGGCGCCTCCCGCTAGGGGCAGACGCAGCGCCGACCGACTCGGTGCCAACGAAGTCGACGGCAGCAGCAGAGGCAACAGAGGGCAAAAGGGGGGAGGGGGAGCACCCCTCAAAGAAGGGGGTACGAGGGTCACCACGAGAGGCTCCTACAGCGACTATACTCTTCTCAGCTGCTAGGAGGCGCTCCTCGAGGAGGTCAACGGTGAGTGTGGTGGGGCAAACAGAGAGGAAGTGGTCCCTGACCGAGCGAAGGGAGTCAGGGAGCCGGGTGACTATGTAGTAGAGGGTGATGTACATGGGGGGGGGGTTCTTGGCGCAGAACTCAGCAGGAAGCGCAGCGCGGTAGCGGGTGTCACTAGTGCGAAGGTGCGTAATGAGGTCAGCGACAGTGGGAAAGGCGGCGAGGTCAGGGAACAGGTACGGCAGCATGAGTTGGCTAAGGGCAGCAGTGGCAGGGGAAGAGTAGCATGCAACTACAACGTCGTACAAGGTCTTAGCACTCTTGTACTGACTAAAGTGCGTGCACTCAGTGGACGGCAAGTCACTACGCACAGCAAGACGGGCAGCAGCATCGCGTGTGGCCCACTGGGAGCGAACATTGCTGTCAGTATCGGCAGTAGGGGCAGGAGAGGCGCCAGACGTGAGATCGAACAGTGAGAGACCGTCTTTCCTATCGCACTGCAGGAAAAGCTGCAGATCATCGACCCAGACATCAAAGTCGACAGCCCAACCCTCAGCATCAAAGGTGAGAACGCTAGGGGTAGCCATGACAGCAGCAGCAGCAGGCGCGGCTCGGCGGTGCTCTTACCAGGGCGGGTGGGTAGGGGCCCGCAAGTGGTGGGGCAGGGCCGAGGCGTGTCGGCAGGGACAGGGCCGCGACGGCGGCGTCGGCTTCCGCTGTCGGCGGCGGCAGCGGTCGCGGCCCCGGCAGCGGCGGTGGCGGCGGTCACAGCAGCGGCGGCTGCGGCCCCGGCAGTGGCGGCGGCGGCTGTCGCTGTCGGCGGCGGCCGCTGCTGTCGGCGGCGGCTGCTGCTGTCGGCCGCTGCTGTCGGCGGCGGCGGCTGCTGCTGGCGGCGGCTGCTGCTCTCGTCGGCGGCAGCTGCTGCTGTTCGCGGAGGAGCCGAGAAGGGGCCGGTAAGGGCGGCGAAGGGGCCACGAAGGGCCGTGAAGAGGCCGCGAAGGGCGGCGACGGGGCCGAGGCGGGACCGTGAGGGGCCGCGAAGGGCGGCGACGGGGCCGAGACGGGGACGTGAGGGGCCGCGAAGGTCGGTGACGGGGCCGAAAAGGGGCCGCGAGGGGCCGGAAAGGGCGGCGACGGGGCCGAGACGGGGCCGAGAAGGGGCCGCGAAGGGCGGCGACGGGGCCGAGAAGGGCGGCGACGGGGCCACGAAGGGCGGCGACGGGGCCGCGAAGGGGCCGCGAGGGGCCACGAAGGGGCCGCGAGGGGCCTGAAGGGGCCGCGAAGGGCCGTGAGAGGGGCCGTGAGGGGCCGTGAGAGGGGCCGCTAGGAAACAGGAGGGTACAAGTAGGAAAACCTAAAAGTGTCGTACCCCATATTGTCTACCCCACTATAGCCTACACAGACTATAGCATATGAGTTTGACATGCACCAGTCCTCTTCACTCCAAAACCAGACGGCAGTTTACGGATGTGCATCGACTACCGCGCACTGAACAAACAGACAGTTAAAAACATATACCCCATACCGCGCATAGACGACCTACTGGACCAACTGCGTGGTGCAACAGTCTTTTCGAAGCTGGACCTACGGTCGGGTTACTGGCAGATCAAGATGGCGGACAACTCGATCCACAAGACGGCGTTCCGTACCAGATACGGCTCCTACGAATACTTGGTGATGCCATTCGGACTCTGCAACGCACCAGCAACGTTTCAGGCGGAGATGAATCACATTCTACGGCCCCTGCTGGACGAGTGCGTTGTGGTGTACCCTATCTACTCCAAGAACATGAAGGAGCACGTGGAGCAGCTGCGGAAGGTCTTCGAGATCCTGCGGATAAACAAATTCTACGTGAAGCTGTCAAAGAGCGACTTTGCACTGAAGAAGGTGCAGTTTCTCGGGCACATGGTGAGTGCCGAGGGCGTACACGTGGACCCGCGGAAGATCGAAGCCGTCAAGAAATGGAAAGTACAGGAGAACGCGAAGGAGTTGCAGCAGTTCCTAGGCTTCGCCAACTACTACAACAGGTTCGTGCCGCAGTACGCTAAGATAGCAGCGCCACTGACCGACCTACTGAAAAAGGATACGCCCTACAAATGGGATACTCCTCATCAGCAAGCCATGGAGCAGCTACAGACAGCACTGACTACAGCACCAGTACTCATCCTACCAGATCCAGACAAGGAATACGTGGTGGAAGCAAACGCTAGTGACCAAGGAGTCGGAGCAGTACTGATGCAGGATCACGGACGCGATTTGCAGCCCATCGCCTACCTCAGTAAGAAGCTGCACGGAGCAGAACTAAACTACCCCATCCACGACAAGGAAGCCTTAGCTAAAGACATAGCCTTCAAGGCGTGGAGGTGTTACCTAGAGGGAGCCAAGACCACAGTCTATACTGACCACTGCAGTCTCAAATACCTGAAGTCACAGCCAACGCTCTCGAGGCGACAGGTGCGGTGGATGGACTTCCTAGAAACTCACTTCCACTACGACATCGTCTACAAGCCCGGGCTACACAACAAGGCAGATGCGTTGAGCCGCCCCGGACATGTAGCAGGCATCCAGCTCGACGGGATGAACCCTCTACTCAAGGGTCTATTCCAACATGGGTACTCCGTGGACGCAGAGATCGCTACAGCACATACCAAGAAGCTGTTACAGTGGGAGAAAGACTTAGCTGTAAGGAAGGGTTCAGGAAAGATTTGGGTACCGAATTACGCCCCGCTACGGCAGATCCTATTGGAGGAGTTTCACGACGTACCTTACGCGGGACATTTCGGGAGCAACAAAACGTTAGCAGGGATAGCAAAGTATTACTACTGGCCTGGGATGGCAGCAGACGTGCAGCAGTTTGTCACCTCTTGCGACACGTGCCAGCGGATGAAGAGCAGCAAGCAGAAAAAAGCAGGGTTACTTCAGCCTCTACCCGTACCGGAGCAGCCATGGCAGGTCGTTAGCCTCGACTTCATCACAGGACTTCCTTCAACCTCACGGGGGCACGATTCCATCCTCGTGGTGATCGATAAGTTCTCCAAAATGGGTCACTTCATACCGACCAACGCCACAGCTACAGCTGAAGCAACTGCTCGCCTCTTCTTCGACCGCATCATCACCATCCACGGCATCCCCGCTACACTCATCTCAGACAGAGACCCAAAATTCACAAGTAAGTTCTGGAAGGAGCTCATGGGACTGTTGGGGACAAAGCTTGCAATGTCTTCAGCGTACCACCTCCAGACTGACGGACAGACCGAGCGACTCAATCAAGTGGTTGAACAGTTACTGTGCACAGCTTGCAAGGACGACGTCTGCCACTGGGACACACAGTTACCGACCCTAGAGTTCGCTTACAACAACGCATCACATGCGGCCACAGGGAAAACTCCTTTCTTCCTGTGTTACGGACGGGAACCACTCACACCACAGCAGCCAACCACACCGGCACACGTCCAAGCCGCACATGACTTCGTCACCACCATGCAGCAGCTATGGGAGAAGACTCAGCGACGACTCACCACGATGCAGACCTCCCAGAAGCAGTATGCCGATCGTCAGCGACGTGATCACTCAGTAGCAGTCAGAGATCAGGTGCTTCTTGACACGCGCAACTTGAACCTATCTCACCTCCCATCCAAACTCCGGCCTTGCTTCTGTGGTCCTTTTCTCGTTGAGGCACAGGTGACGCCAGTTACATTCCGCTTGCGCTTACCAGATACGTGGAAGCTTCACAACGCTTTCCATGTCCAGCTACTGAAGCCCTACAAGGACCCAAACCAACAGTTCCAGGGACGCCAGCTACCGCCACCATCACCTGTTCTTATACAGGATGAACCTGAGTACGAAGTGGAACGTGTTCTCACTCATCGGCGCCGCGGCGGCAAGACCCTCGAGTTCCTGATCCGCTGGAAGGGATATGACTCCACTGAGGACAGTTGGGTTGCAGAAGCTGCTATGGGCAACGCACGCTGTGCTCTCAAGGAATATCTTGTCAAGCAGGGTGTATCTCACGCCACCCAGCTTTGAGGGGGGAACGTGTGAGAGTACGACGGCTTATGCCAGCTATGCTTGCTTGCCTTTACTTTATCATGCTATTTCTAGCATAGGATAATCATATGCATGCATGAATTGCTTGATTTCCTAGGCTAGGTGCTTTCCTATATTTTATTATAGTTATAGTACCGAGCTAGGTTGCGTGCACCGAATTCTGGCTTTTCGGTTGCCACCGAATTGCCTTCTACCGAATTCGGGAAGGATCTGTTCGGGACGCTTCGCGACCCGCGGAACCTTCGCGTAACACCTGGTTACTAGGGTTTGTGTCGAGCCTATATATAGCCTCGTGTTGTACCCAGGTGATCATTCAAATCAATTACAATTCTCTTTTCTGAGCTCGATCCTAGATCCTCACAGTTGGTGAGGCTGCTGCTCTAGGTGCTGGTGCGTCTCCTGCTGCAGGTGCCGGTGAGGCTGCTGCTCTAGGCGCTAGTGAGTCCACTGCTCCAGGTGCTGGTGCGTCTGCTCTCTATGGTACTGCGCGTGCTGCGGCCTTGCACACTTTCACCCTTCACTCAGGTGCTTCCCGCTCCTTCTTTCGCGACTGCACCACACTCTCGCCGCTCAGTCGGCCAGTGGCAGTCTCTCTGGCTGACCCCTCTGGGGGTCCGGTCCTTGCACACTCCTCCACGGTTCTGCCGTGTCCGGCGGTCCCGTCTGGCTCTCTGTCTGGCCTCCACGTCCCCTCGTTCTCCACGAACTTTGTGAGTGGAGCTGACCTTCAGGATGCGTGGGTTGACCAATTTACTCCTGGAGGTCAGCGGGTGACCCACTGTTCGTGTACTCGGACGGGCCAGCACCTGGCCACGTTCACCCGTTAGCCTGGGTCGAGTCTGTACACTCTGACTACCGTGTCTCCTCCGGTTGCTGAGTCTGGTCAGGTAGCTGCGTCGGGTCAGGTGTTTGCTGCAGCGTCCCAGTCAGGTCCTGAGTCTACCCCCTGCTCGTGTCGCCTCCTGTCTCACCAGACTCTCCTCTGGCACCACCGCCTTGGTCACCCCTCCCTGCCTCGTCTCTGAGGCATGGCCTCCCATGTCATTGTCACTGGTCTTCCCCGGTCTCTCCCTCCCCTTCCCCCGGGGCCTGCCCCTACCTACGTTCCTTGCATCGAGGGGCGGCAGGGCGCCGCTCCTAACTCCTCCGAGTTCCCTCCGATGGAGGCTCCCCTACAGACGCTTCACATGGATGTGTGGGGCCCAGCCCGCGTCCGTGGCCAGGGTCACGAGCGCTACTTTCTGCTGGTCGTTGACGACTACTCGCGTTACAACACAGGTTTTCCTTTGCGCCGCAAGGGTGAGGTCACTGAGGTGCTGATCGACTAGATCCGCGCTGCCCGTCGTCAGCTCAGCGAGAGTTTCAGCTCGGACCTTCCTGTTCTGCGTCTGCACTACGACAGAGGTGGAGAGTTTTCCTCCGACCTTCTGCGAGCCTTCTGTCGTGCGGAGGGCATCCGCCAGACGTTCACGCTTCCGGCCTCTCCGCAGCAAAATGGGATTGCTGAGCGCCGCATTGGCATGGTCATGGATGTCGCTCGTACGTCCATGATCCATGCGGCTGCTCCCCATTTTCTGTGGTCGTTCACGGTTCAGTACGCGGCGCATCAGCTCAACCTCCAGCCCCGGGTCTCCATGCCGCAGACCACACCTACTTTGCGGTGGACGGGGAAGGTTGGCGATGCGTCTGCGTTCCGTGTCTGGGGATCTCGATCTTTCGTCCGCGACTTGTCTGCGGACAAGCTGTCCTCCCGTGCTGTTCCCTGCGTCTTCCTTGGCTTCCCCCCTGACGCGCCTGGCTGGCAGTTTTACCACCCCACCTCGCGCCGTGTTCTGTCCTCTCAGGACGTCACGTTTGACGAGTCGGTTCCTTACTACCATCTCTTCCCCTACCGCACTGCCCCCCTCCCCCCCCCGCCACTCTTCCTCGCGACAGGTCCTCCCCCGGTAGACCCCCTACCCCCTCAGAGTCCTGCCCCCTCAGGTGTGTCCCAGGTAGACGCAGTCGAGCCTGTCGAGGTAGCTGTTGACTCTGGTGCTACTAGGGGTACTGAGCCTACGGGTGCTGGGTCTGGGGGTGCTGAGCCTGAGCGTGCGGAGCCTGGGGGTGCTGAGTCTGGGGGTGCTGAGCCTGGGGTTGCTGAGTCTGGGGGTGCTGAGCCTGGGGGTGCTGAGTCTAGGGGTGCTGAGCCTGGGGGTGCTGAGTCTGTGGGTGCTGAGCCTGGGGTTGCTGAGTCAGGGGGTGCGGAGCCTGAGGGTGCTAGGCCTGCTCGTATGGAGTCTGGCGGTGCTGAGCCTGGAGGTCCTTCGGGTGCTTCGTCCTAGCGGGAGCCACTCTCTCCACAGCAGCTGCGCGAGTGGTTTGCTCGGTGCTGGAGCCGTGCTGCTGGAGCTGGTGGTTCTCCATGCGCTGGAGGCCCTGCTGCTGCTGGAGGTCCTACTGCTGCTCGAGCTGCTGGGGTTTTTGGGGCCTCGGGTCCCGGAGGTGCTCGTAATGGAGGTACTCGAGCTGTAGGGCCTGGTGGTGCTGCTGGAGCTGGAGCTGCTGGATGTGCTGGAGCCGGCGGTGCTGCTGGGGAAGGTGCTGCTGGAGGTACTGGAGCTGGAGCTGCTGGCGCTGCTGGTGCTGGAGGTGCTGCTGGAGCCGGTGCTCCTGTGGGTGATGGAGTTGGCGCTTCTGGTGCTGCTGGAGGTGCTGCTGGAGCTGGTGGTACTGCTGGAGTTGGAGCTGGCACTGGGGGTGCTGGTTCTGTCCCTGCTGGTTCTGGAGGCGCTGTGCGGCCGCGGCCGTACTACGTTCCACTCCTTCAGCAGGTTCTTGGTCTTCCGCCTTCTACTGGTCCTGCTCCTTCCTTAGGCCCCCGCCTGTCTAGTCGCAGTCACAGTTACAGCCCGCCTCCCCACTGCCTGCTCCTTCTCCTTACACTGGTCCAACCGGAGGTCCTGCTGAGCGTCGTGAGCCTGCGTCTCGTCCTGCGTTGCCTGTTCGTGCTGCTAGCACTTGTCGTCGTGGTTCGCGTCAGCGTCCTCCTCCTATCCCTTCCACTGCTCCACAGCGTGTCCCTCTGCCGTCTCCTCCTGCGTCCTCTCTTCCTGCCCCTTCTGATCCGGAGTCTGACTCCCTTCGTGCTGCTATTCCTACTGTCACGCGTCTCCTGGCCACTATTGTCACTGATCCTTCCTTTGAGTCCACTACTGCGTCTACCTTGGTTGCTGAGCTTGTTGACTTTGCTGCTCACTGTCCTCTCGACTACGTCGCTAGTCTTGTTGCTGAGTCTGAGTCTGTCTGTCCTCCGTCTGTCGGGGGTGAGTGTGCTCTTGGCATGGACGTCCTTAAGGACAGGCAGGAGGACTTTGAGTGCTTTGCAGCTGCTGTACCTCATCTCGTGTCCATGCTGATTGCACCTGAGGGAGACCCGGATGCACCAGACATCCCGACCCCGCGCTCTTACGCAGAGGCGATAGAGGGTCCCTACTCCTCTCAGTGGCAGACAGCCATGGACGCAGAGATGGCATCCTGGAAGTCCACAGGCACTTACGTCGACGAGGTTTCCCCTCCTGGGGCGAACATCGTCAGTGGCATGTGGATTTTCAGGGTGAAGCGGCCGCCGGATTCTCCGCCTGTCTTCAAGGCGCGTTACGTTGCTCGAGGCTTCAGTCAGCGACAGGGAGTTGACTTCTTCCAGACCTTCTCCCCGACCCCGAAGATGACCACTCTTCACGTTCTGCTGCACGTCGCTGCTCAGCGTGCCTACGAGCTTCACTCTCTTGACTTCAGCACTGGTTTCCTACAAGGCAGCCTACAAGAGGAGATCTGGCTGCGCCACCCACCTGGCTTCACTGGGTCGTTTCCTCCTGGTACCCAGTGGGGCCTCCGGCGGCCAGTCTACGGTCTGCGCCAGGCGCCCCGTGAGTGGCACGACACAATGAGGACTACGCTTGCGGTTCTTGGGTTTGCTCCTTCTACTGCTGACCCGTCGTTGTTTCTGCGCACTGACACTTTGCTGCCGCCGTTCTACATCCTCGTGTACGTCGACGACTTGGTCTTTGCCACTGCTGACACTGAGGGACTCGCCCACGTGAAGTCAGAGCTGCAGAAGAGACACACGTGCACAGACCTGGGTGAACTGCGCAGCTATCTTGGCTTGCAGATCACCCAGGACAGAGCACGGTGCACCATTACCTTGACTCAGTCACACATGGTGCAGCAGGTCCTTCAGCGCTTCAACTTCACGTACTCCTCGCCTCAGGCCACTCCTCTGTCTACTCGCCACTCGCTCTCAGCTCTGCCTTCGGATGAGTCCGTAGAGCTGAGTGGCCCGTACCCAGAGCTTGTTGGTTGCCTCATGTACCTGATGATCTGCACTCGACCTGACCTAGCATACCCTCTTAGCATCTTGGCATGCTATGTTGCTCCTGGGAGACACCGACCAGAGCACATGGCTGCAGCTAAGAGGGTGTTGCACTACCTGTGCAGTACGTCGGGCATGGGGCTCGTGCTTGGAGGACGGGCTCGAGTTGTCCTCACTGGTCACGCAGACGCTTCTTGGGTTGACGACTTGGCTACGCAGCGGTCGTCACAGGGTTACACCTTCAGCCTTGGTTCCGGCTCTGTTTCGTGGCGGTCTACCCGCTCGTCTTCTGTTCTCGGCTCCAGTTGTGAGGCTGAGATCTACGCTGGGGCCATGGCTGCACAGGAGTTACGCTGGCTCACCTACCTGCTGACCGGCTTGGGAGAGGCGCCTCGTTCTCCTCCAGTTCTGTACGTTGACAACAAGGCCATGCTAGCGTTATGTCAAGAGCACAGACTGGAGCACAAAACGAAGCACATTGCTCTGCGCTACTTCCTTGCTCGAGAGTTGCAGCAGCGTGGTCAGCTTCGTCTTGCTTACGTGGCCTCTCCGGCCAACACTGCTGATATCTTTACCAAGGCACTTCAGCCTTGTGATCATCAGCATTTCTATACTATGCTAGGTCTTGTGCCTATCGGGCCTCACTTGCTTACCTCTTGACTTTGTTTGTACTGTGATCTATATATACCTGCACCTGCATGCTTACCCTTGCTAGGTTGAGATCACTGTCTTGCTTGTTCACCTTGCTTTAAAATCCTGCATGTGAACTGGCCTTGTGGCCTTGAACTGGTGCTCAGAATGTGTGGTGACGTTGTGATCCACCCTGAGCTTGACCTTGCCTTGTTCTCTTGCTTGTCCCCCACTTTGCCTATGGGGGTGTGTCAGAACTATATTAAGGCTGTAGTGGGGTAGACAATATGGGGTACAACTCTTTTAGGTTTTTGTACTTGTACCCACCTGCTTGCTAGTTCATTCATTCCTCATTATTATTCTCACAAGAGTGTAGTGCATAAGATCGGCGACAACGCTGCAACCTCCCCCGCTGACACCAGTGCCAATAACCACCTCCGCCATTGCTCCGGGGCTGCATAGAACGCTTTGACCGCCATGGCTGCCTCATTCTTGTTGTCCAGCTCTCGGGTAATCGCTTCAACCGTCTTAACCACGTTAGTGCCATCCCACTTACGAACCACCATGTAATGCATCTTCCATTTCCGCCGCTTTGTCGTATGTTTATGACCGCCAAATGGAAACTTCCCTCTGTACATATTTTTTTTGTTGAAACACAGGTACTCCTCCTCTGCTTCTGACCGTGACGAAGCCTCTATCACTCGCACCGTCGCCAATGTCAGCACCACCTTCAACAGCTTTGCCCATCTCCTACAATTGATCAGCCCTCCTTTGAGCACCACCTTGTGCTCGTACAGCATCGCCCACCTGAGCGGCAGCCCCGCAGCACGCTCAGTCAACCCATGCCTGAGCAGGCACTCCTGGAGCAGTGCCAGCCCCACACACCTCAAGGCTACACTGTTTATCCTCCCTCTTGGGTCCACCACGCCCAATCCCCCTTGCTCTCTCGGCGCGTATATCAAGCTGCCACTCCAAAGCCGGAAGTGCTTATCCATATCTGGTCTTCATCCTCCTCGGCGTCGTCGTACAAAAGGTCGTCATCGACCTCGTCGTACACCGTGGTGAAAGCAGCTGGCGGTAGGCAGGCATGGAAGCTCAGCTACTCCGGCGGCCGTCGAGCTCGACCTGTGCGTCGCAGCTCAGGCTTCGTAATCGGCACTTCCACCACGTCGCTGTCGGTAGACTCCTCACCCGTTGACTGCTCCTCTTCCTCGTCGACGTCCTCGTTGTCAACCAGCTGCTTCGGCCCTTCGACCAGCTGCTCGCCTGCTGCTGACTTCGACAGCTCCCATGTCGACCGCCCCGGCTGCTGCTCCCCTGTCGGCTGCACCGCTGCTGTTGCCTCCTGTTTGACTGGCTCCCCTGTCTGCTGCTCCCCTGTCATCGACGGCTTCCCATCCTAGTCGACGAGTTTGGCGCCTTGTAGACCGCCGGCGATGCCATGGGCCGGCGCCACAGGCGCCGCCTCAAGGCTCCCCTCATCGTCGGTGGTTGACACAGGTGCTGACAGAGGCCGATCTGCGACGGGGAACGGAGGAGCAAGAATAAGGGGAGGGGGAAGAACCTCCACAACATCCTCATCAGTAGGCTCGTCGACTTCGGCGAGCAGTGGAACCGCTGCCGTCGAGGTCTCCGTCGGCAGGTGTGCCTGTGCCCGCCCCGACGCCGGCCCATACTTTGCCTTCCACACCTCTAGCGACAGCGTCTCGTAGAAGATCACCTCGACCGACGTGACCACCTTATTGTCGGTCAGGTCGAGCACCTCCCAGCCCTTGCTCTCCAGCGACACCCCCAGGTAAAGCCCCCAACGAGCCTTCGGCGCCAGCTTCCCACCGCGCTGCTGCTCGGGAACCATGAACTGCACCATGCAACCCCACAGCCGCGCCAGCGTAAGGTCGGGCTTCTGCCCGAACAGTAGCTGGTACGGAGTCGTCCCCGGCGGCGTCGTCGACCGCTCCAAACAGTTGCGCACCCAGATAGCTTGTCGTAGAGCAAGGTGCCACCAGTGGTGCTGCACGCCCATGTGCAGCAGCATCGTCCACACGGACTCGACGACCGTGCGCATCTCCCAGTCAGCCATGCCATTCTGCTGCGGAGTGTAGGGGCACGTCAGATCGTGAACAATGCCCTTCCCGTCGACGAAGTCGGTGAACGCCTTCCCGAGGAACTCCCCTCCTCGATCGTAGCGAAGCGACAGCACCGACTTCTTCGTCTGTCGTTCCACCAGCACTAGCCACTTCTCGAACTCCCGCAGCACGTCGCTCTTCTTAGCGACCGGCATTGCCCATACAAACCGAGTGTGCCGATCCTTCAGCTGCAGGAAGTACAAGTTGCCATCCTTGGCAGCCACCCGAAATGGCCCGCACAAATCAATGTGCACGACAGCTAGCGCCTCCTCAGCGTCCAAGCCCTTGTCGGGGAAGGTGTGCCACGCCAGCTTTCCTCCAATGCACGATACACACAGCGGATCTGCTCCGGTCGACGGCGTGATGTCGAGCCCAACAGCAACTTCATGCTTCGCCGAGCTCTTGATCGTGTCGACACCGACGTGCGCTAGCCGTGCATGCAACCGGTCAGGGGTCGACGCCGTCGCTGAGACGATCGTCCGCAGAGCCACCACCTCGGTCGACGGCGACCACGTCGAGCAGGGGCGAAGATCGGTGCAGAGGACTCGTCCGGTGTAGTATGCTCGACCGAGCACCTCCCCGGTCGCGGTGACGAGCAGCATCTCGTCGCCGTCGCCCTGCAGCTGCACTCCGCTCTCCTTCAGTTGGCCAGCTGACAGCAGATTCGCCTGTATGCCCGGAACGTAGAGCACGTCGGGGATGAGGACCTGCTTCCCGGCCTCCCCTTGTAGAGCGTCGGTTCCTCGACCCTCGACAGGCTGCAGTGCCCCATTGAATCCGCGTACGTCCTTCTCTCTGTCGCTCGTCCCCATGTCGACGAAGACCTCCTTTGTCCCCATCAGGTGGTGGGAGCACCCGCTGTCGAGCAGCACCGCGATCGGGTTGGCCTGCACAGCTGCCACCACCGCCTGGAAGTCCTCGCCAGCCTCAGGCGCTAGCGAGAGTGTCGGCTCCACCACGCCGACCATCGATCACGACGCCTCACCGTCGCCTCGGCCCTTGCCGCTGGAGGTGTCGACATCCTTTGTCGACGACGTCTTCTTCGCATCTCGACGGGGGCGACGACTGGCCGATCGACCGCGGCCTCCCTTGCTGTCGTCCTCGTCGCTGTCATCGCGGTCGGGGCACTCGAAGGAGAGATGGTCGGGGTCGCCGCAGATCCAGCACTCCCGCCGTCGACCACCACCTCGTCGACCCTTGTCCCGCGTCGACCGCTTCTTGTCGACGTCCTTCGTCGACCGCCCACCTCCGCTACCACCTCCGCTCGGCTTCCCGCGCTGCTCCTACTGACAATTCGGCTTCGTCGATGCAGCGTAACTTGCCCTCGGAAGGAACTCCGTGGGCTGCTCTGCCTCTTGCATCGCCTCATCCTGGAGGATGTAGCTGGTAAGGGAGTCCTCGTCGAGGGACTCATGTGTGCCGGGCACCATCGTAAACCACTTCATGAGGTTGTAGCTGCGCGGCAGGCCCTTGAGGACGTGGGTGATGTAGGACGCCATCGAGTATTCAGCGCTCGCCATCCTCATCTCAGCTAGGATCTGTCGAGCTCGGTTGCAGCAGTCCGTCGTCGACTCCTGCTCGCCCATACGAATGTGAGTCATCTTTTCCTCCAGCTGTCAGATGCACAGGTCGTCCCTGGCCTGGTACGTCGACATGATGAAGTGCCATGCCTGGTGACCAGCATCTAGTCGCTCTCGACAGCTCCTGAGCGCTAGTTGCACCACCGGCGAGCAGCACCTCGAGATGACCATGAAGGTGAGCAGGTGAGCAGAACGAAACTCCCTGCGCAGCTCGACATTTTCCTCGGGCGGAATTGGCACGGTGCCGTCGGCGAATCCCTTCAGCCCGGCATCCTCCAGCTGAGGTTCGATCGACTCCCTCCAAGGGATGAGGTCCCGTCGACCTTGCAGCGGTGCGACGGTGATCCGGTCCGGCGAGAACTTGAAGTAGTCATACGCCGGTGCAATACTGCCCGCTGTCACATGCGTCGTCGCCGAGAGCCTTCCATCGCTTCGTAGAGGAGAGCGACGTCGAACATCGACGTCTACACGCGAGCTGCCTGCAGCCGCCGTCGACCGCTGCACTCGCACCTGGATTCCGTCGACACCACCGTCGACCTTGATCACCCCTCTCTGCCTCGTGCCTTCGTTGGCGCTGACTCGTGTCAGAGGTCCACTGGTGATCCCCGATTGATCCTAGAGAAGGGTTACAGGCTACTTGTCCTGGGGGGTTATGGGCGCAGTGACCCGCTACTTAACAAGCCCTTTTATCCCAATGGTTTAGTGGTTGGGATTCTGACATGGTATCAGAGCAAAGGTCTCGGGTTCGAATCCCAGTGTGTGCACTTCGGGCATCCCAGTGCGGGGGGGTGTCAGAGGTCCACTGGTGATCCCCGATTGATCCTAGAGAAGGGTTACAGGCTACTTGTCCTAGGGGGTTATGGGCGCACTGACCCGCTACTTAACAAGCCCTTTTGTCCCAATGGTCTAGTGGTTGGGATTCTGACAGCTCGTGCACCACCGTCGACTTCGTCGTCGACGCCACCTTCGTTGCGCACCGGTCGAGGAGATGCAGGACGGGAAGGGTGTTCCGTCGCCCACTGCGACCGGATGCCCAACTCGACAATCAGCAAGGGGATCGTCCCGTACTCGCCATCCGCGTGGCGTTTCCTCGCATCAGCCAAGCGTGTCTCCAAGGTGTTCGCTACACCCGCATTAGCTACGGGGTTGACCATGATGACTGTCGCTGCTGCCGACCTACGAACGAATTAGTAGGTGCAAAAGTCGGCTCCTATCTGAAGGTAATCTGCGGGGCCGTCCACGCTCACCGCACCATGCGTAGAATCACTCTTCAACGGTAGTGAGCTAGACTACGGGGGTTGGCACGAACTACTAGGAGTGATCGTAGCTTTGCTTATTTCCTTAGTGCTTGCACATTCACGGGAGTAATCCGCAAGAGTTTCCACTAGGCAAAGACGAAATTACAGAATTGATTGAACAAGCAATAACAGAATGACTACATCAGGCACCTAGCAACCCTGCAGCTAGCCTGGTCGACCGCCAGCACAGCTTGGTCGACCGCCTGCCAGCGTTGTGTAAAGGAGCCGCGCCAGCACTGCGGAAAGGTGACCTGCCAACAGAGCAGGTCGACGGCGTGCCAACGCTGCAGCAGAGTGGTTGTCCAGCGTTGCCCCATAGAACACAGCAGTGCCCACGCTCGCAGGTGCGCGCAGACGATTGGCTCGACTTGCCTCGTTGGGCATCCGTCGGCTTTTGTCTCCGCCTGACGAGCCACATCGACTTCGGGATACCAGCCCGACGTCGCCTTCGCCATTGCGACCTCGACGACGTTCGCGTGCCTCCGCAGAACTCGTCGAGCAAGTTACCCGGTCGACCCGGTCAACCCCCAGGTGCCTCTGGTCGACCACAACTCCCGTCGAGCTACCCCCTAGTCGACGGACCCCTTCCGTCGACCAAAACAGTCAGCGGTTGTCGTCAAGCTCCCTTCGTCGACCACTGCCCACTTGTCAGGTCGACGGACTGCTCCGTCGACCTCCCAGTTCCCGGTCGAGCTGCAGGTCGACGGAGACCTCCCGGTCGAGCTGCCCCTCCTGGTCGACGGCCCACCCGTTGCACAGACCAGTCAGTTACAGCTGTCGAGCTCCCTGGTCGACAGCAACACCACAGCGGTCCCCTGCAGCTCGACGAAGCCTGTCGAGCAGCTCTCCCACTGTGAACAGTCGGCTGCTACTTCCGTACACCCGACCAAGTCGTTGGCGTTGCCCAAGCGAGGGCGGGGCCAACACTTCATTCCCGGTAACAATAACGTCACGACCGGCCGGCACCAGGGGAAATAGCTGAGACAATGGAGACTCCGCGAAACAAGACCCTGTACCGACTGGGATACTCCAGCCGTACACCCCGACAAGTAAAAAAATACTTCTCATGGGTCTCAAGCCTTTATTAAGGGAGAGTCATAAATTAAACCGGTACCGGGAAATATGGGGACCCTACTCCGGAGCGCTAATAAGGGTCGAGCGTTACGAGGAGCTAATATTCTCTCCCAGCAGCATTGTTTAAAGGCTCCATGTTCCCCACAGATGCAGCCTACACAGCTGCAAAGGTTTAGGGGAAGGTTCCAGGCTCAGGAGAAGTTGTACCAGCCTTGGATAAATCCTTATAACCCTACTCAGGTGATACCTGATATTGAGACAGCAGCTTCAAGCGCAGGACCAAGGGATGATACATTTGATCTACCCTTTGATCCTATAAGCAACACCATCTACAGCTGCTCGGAGCGGCAACAACCACTAGTACTCGAGGTGATCTGCAACGGGCGACGCCTCCAGGCCCTAGTGGACAGTGGTGCGTCCCACTCGGTACGCAACCGCAGGACGTTGGAGAAAATTGGAGAGTCATCGGAGGAGACCCAATTTACAACAACGATGGTGGATGGTACGAAGCTTCCTATCCACGGCGATTCAATATTGCAGCTGCAGATAAGAGTGTTATGTCAGAACATTATATAGCTTATGCTGTTGTGTAGGCTATAGTGGGGTATCCCATAGGGGGTACAACCCAATTAGGGTTTCCTATATGTACTCACTTCATTCATAGTTCATCCATTCTTGTTCTAATCTTCTCATGGTATCGAGCAGGTTCCCCCTTGGGAACTGTGCTTAGGGCCCACCACGTCGATTTTTTTTTTTTTTCCTGCCCGAAGCGCGCTCAGCCCGAGTCGCGCTCCGGGCCCTCACTTCGTCGAGCCGCCCTAGCGGCCCCACCGCCCTACCTAGCGGCCCCGCCGCTCTACCTCGCGGCCTCGCCGCCCCATTGCGCGGCCCCGCCGCCCTACCTAGCGGCCCCGCCGCCCTTCCTCGCGGCCCCGCCGCCCCATCGCGCGGCCCCACCGCCCTACCTAGCGGCCCCGCCGCCCTTCCTCGCGGCCCCGCCGCCCCATCGCGCGGCCCCGCCGCCCTTCCTCGCGGCCCCGCCGCCCCATCGCGCGGCCCCGCCGCCCTTCCTCGCGGCCCCGCCGCCCTACCCAGCGGCCCCGCCACTCCTCTGCAGCGGCCCCGCCGCCCTACCCAGCGGCCCCGCTGCCCTTCTGCAGCGGCCCCGCCGCTTCTCTACAGCGGCCCCGCCGCCCTATCACGCGGCCCCGCCGCCCTTTCTGCAGCGGCCCCGCCACTCCTCTACAGCGGCCGAGCCGCCCAGCAGCAGCGCAGCCGAGCCGCCCAGCCGCAGAGCAGCCCAGCCGCGCTGCAGCCGAGCCGCCCGGCCGCCCACCTGCCGAGCCGCCCTGCCGCCGAGCCGCCCGGGAGCCGAGCCGCCGAGCCGCCCTGCCGCCGAGCCGCCCGGGAGCCGAGCTGCCCAGCAGCCGAGCCGCCGAGCCGCCCAGCCGCCGGGCCGCCCTACTGCCGAGCCGCCCGACCTGCCCTGCCTGGTGAGCACAGCACCACTGTTACTGCGTGCCCTTCCCCTACTGCTTACACTACTACACTGTCGTCGTCATGGCTACCCCTAGTGTCCTCGCTTTTGACGCTGAGGGTCGAGCCATTGACTTTGAGGTCTGGGTCGACGACCTGCAGCTGTTCTTACAGTGCGATAGGGCGGACGGTCTTTCCCTCTTTGACCTCACCTCTGGCGCCTCTCCTGCCCCTGCTGCTGATGCTGACCCCGCGGTTCGCTCTCAGTGGGCCACCCGCGATGCTGCTGCACGTCTTGCTGTGCGTCGCCACCTGCCTACCACTGAGCGCGCGCACTTTAGTCAGTACAAGAGTGCTCAGACCTTGTACGACGCTGTAGTTGCGCGCTACTCTTCCCCTGCCACTGCTGCCCTGAGCCGCCTCATGCTACCGTACCTCTTTCCTGACCTTGCTGCCTTTCCCACTGTCGCTGACCTCATTACGCACCTCCGCACTAGTGACACTCGCTACCGCGCCGCCCTTCCTGCTGAGTTCTGCGCCAAGAACCCCCCCCCCATGTACATCACTCTCTATTACATAGTCACACGCCTCCCTGACTCCCTTCACGTAGTCAGGGACCACTTCCTCTCAGTCTGTCCCACCACTCTCACTGTCGACCTCCTCGAGAAGTCCCTCCTGGCGGCGGAGAAGAGCATCGTCGCTGTAGGAGCCTCTCGTGGTGACCCTCGCACCCCCATCTTTGAGGGGTGTTCTCCTTCCCCCTTGCTGCCCTCTGTTGCCTCTGCTGCTGCTGCCGACCTGCTTGGTCTTGAGTCGGTCTGCGCGGCGTCTGCCCCTAGCGGGAGACGCCGCCCTGGCAGGGGCAAGGGGGGCAAGGGCGCGGGTGGAACTGGCGGGGGCGGTGGAGGTGGCGGTGGAGGCGGCGGAGGGAGTGGGAGTGGCGGTGGGAGTGGTGGCGGGGGCGGTGGTGGCGGTGGCAGCAGCGGAGGACGAGGCGGTGGTGGCGGCAGCGGTGGGAGCGGAGGCAGCGGTGGTGGTGGAGGTGGAGGCGGCGGTGGCGGAGGGGGTGGAGCTGGTCGGGATGGTGCCCCGCAGCGTAGCGGCTCTGGTGGTGGCCAGCGTCAGCAGCAGCAGCAGCAGCAGCGTTCGCGGGACATCCCCCCGCCCCAGCAGCTCCGTGAGTGGTACACGCAGCGTCAGCGGGGTGGGGGTTTTGGTCCGTGCACCTACGTCCTTCGTTCCGGCGACCGCGCGGGTGAGCAGTGTGGGGGTGCCCACCCCACCCAGCGCTGCTTTGGCCGCTTGACGGACGCTTGGCGTCAGCAGTTCCCCGAGGCTAGTGAGATCCCCCGTTGGGGAGAGCTGTCTAGGGCTGGCGTAGCTATCTTTGATCTTGACTTTGATGCTATCCTTGCTGCCATGTATGCTGTGACTATTAGTGAGGAGGGTGACTGTTACCGGTGTTTCCCGCCCGACCCGGGCATTGGTACTGCTGCGCTAGGTACGTCTGCGGCTGCTGCTCTAGGTGCCAGTGCGTCTGCACTCTCAGGTACTGGTGAGGCTGCGCTCTCAGGTACTGCGTCGGCTTCGGCCTCCCTCACCTTCACGCTTGACTCAGGGGCTTCTCGCTCCTTCTTTCGAGACCACACCACACTCACGCCGCTTGGCCGGCCGGTTGCAGTCTCCCTGGCTGACCCCTCTGGGGGTCCTGTCCTCTCTCACTTCTCCACTGTCCTCCCGTGTCCGGCTGCCCCCTCGGGCACCTTGTCTGGTCTGTACTTCCCCTCGTTCTCGACGAACTTGGTGAGTGGTGCTGACCTGCAGGATGCGGGGGTTCACCAGTTTACTCCTGCGAGTCAGCGGGTGACCCACTGCTCGGACGCCCGCACGGGCCGACACCTGGCCACGTTTTCGCGTCGGCCGGGGTCGAGTCTCTACACCCTGACCACTGAGTCTCCTCCTGTCCCTGCGTCTGGCCAGGTCGTTGCGTCGGGTCAGGTGTTTGCTGCTGCGTCCAGGTCTGGTCCTGAGTCTGCCCCCTGCTCGTGTCGCCGCCTGTCTCAGGAGACTCTCCTGTGGCACCACCGTCTTGGCCACCCCTCCTTGCCTCGTCTTCGGGGCATGGCTTCCCGTGTCCTTGTCTCTGGTCTTCCCCGGTCTCTCCCTCCCCTTCCTTCGGGACCCGGACCTTCCTGTGTCCCCTGTGTCGAGGGGCGGCTCCGGGCTGCCCCTCACTCCTCCCAGTTTCCCCCGACAGAGGCTCCTCTGCAGACGCTTCACATGGACGTGTGGGGCCCGGCCCGCGTCCGTGGGCAGGGTCACGAGCGCTACTTCCTGCTGGTGGTTGACGACTACTCGCGTTACACCACAGTCTTCCCCTTGCGCAGCAAGGGTGATGTCACTGAGGTGTTGATCGACTGGATCCGCGCAGCTCGTCTCCAGCTCAGGAGGAGCTTCGGCTCGGACTTTCCTGTTCTGCGTCTGCACTCTGACCGAGGTGGAGAGTTCTCCTCTGGCCTTCTGCGAGCCTACTGTCGTGCACGAGGCATCCGCCAGACCTTTACGCTTCCGGACTCTCCACAGCAAAATGGGATTGCTGAGCGCCGCATTGGCATGGTCATGGACGTCGCTCGTACGTCCATGATGCATGCGGCTGCCCCCCATTTTCTGTGGCCGTTTGCGGTTCGGTACGCGGCGCATCAGATCAACCTTCACCCCAGGGTCTCCCGGCCGGAGACCTCCCCAGCTCTGCTGTGGACGGGGAAGGTCGGCGATGCGTCTGCGTTCCGTGTCTGGGGATCTCGGGCGTTTGTCCGCGACTTGTCTGCGGACAAGCTGTCCCCTCGTGCTGCTCCCTGTGTCTTCCTCGGCTTCCCCCCTGACGCCCCAGGGTGGCAGTTCTACCACCCCTCCTCTCGTCGTGTTCTGTCCTCCCAGGACGTCACGTTCGACGAGTCAGTCCCCTTCTACCGCCTCTTCCCCTACCGCACTCCTTCCCTCCCCCCGCCACCGCACTTCCTTGTGCCAGGTCCCCCCCCGGTAGACCCCCTCCCCCCTCAGGGTCCTGCCCCTTCAGGTGTGTCCCAGGTAGACGCAGTCGAGCCGGTCGAGGTTGCTGGTGACTCTGGTCCTGCTGCGGGTGCTGAGCCTGGGGGTGCTGACTCTGGGGGTGCTACGCGCGTGGGTGCTGAGCCTGGGGGTGCTGAGCCTGGGGGTGCTGAGTCTGGGGGTACTGAGCCTGGGGGTACTGCGACTGGGGGTGCTGAGCCTGGGGGTGCGGAGTCTGGGGGTGCTGAGCCTGGGGGTGCTGCGACTGGGGGTGCTGAGCCAGGGGGTGCTGCGTCTGGAGCTGCTGAGCCTGGAGCTGCGGAGCCTGCGGCCACTGGACCTCCCCTTGTGGCGTCTGGCGGTGCGGGACCTGGCGGTTCTCCGGGTGCTTCGCCTCGGCGGGAGCCCCTCTCTCCACAGGAGCTGCGCGAGTGGTTTGCTCGCCGCTGGAGACGTACTGCTGGAGCTGGAGCTCCTTCGGCTGCTGAGGGTACTTGTGCCGCTGGTCCCAGAGCTGCTGGACCTTCGGGTCCGCCTGAAGCTGGAGCTGCTGCGGGTGTTGGTGCTGAGCCTGCTGCTGTCCCTCCTAGCGGTGGTCCTGCTGCGGGTGCTGCTGGTGCTGCTGGAGGTCCTGCCGCTGGAGGTGCTGTTGGCGCTGGTGCTGCTGCTGAGGGTGCTGTCCCTGCTGTGTCTGGAGTCGCTGCGCGGCCTCGGCCGTACTTCGTTCCGCTCCTACAGCAGGTTCTTGGTCTTTCTCCTCCTGCAGCGTGTCCACCGCCTGTTCAGTCACAGTTCCAGTTAGAGCCCGCCTCCCCACTTCCTGCTCCCTCTCCTTACACTGGTCCCACTGGAGGTCTTGCTGAGCGTCGTGAGCCTGCGTCTCGTCCTGCGTCGCCTGTTCGTGCTGCTCGCGCTAGTGGTCGCGGTTCGCGTCAGCGTCCTACTCCTGTCCCTGGCACGCACCGGATGTCTTTGCGTCCGTCCACTGCTCCTCTGCGTGCCCCTTTGCCTTCTCCTCCTGGGTCCTCTCTTCCTGCACTTACCGACCCAGAGTCCGACTCTCTTCGTGCTACCAGTCCTACTGTCACACGTCTCCTTGCTACTGTCGTCACTGACCCCTCTTTTGAGTCCACTGCTGCGTCTGCTCTTGTTGCTGAGCTCGTCGACTTTGCTGCTCGCTGTCGTCTAGACTACGCTGCCGGTCTTGTTGCTGAGTCTGCGTCTGTCTGTCCTCCGTCCGTCGGGGGTGAGTGTGCTCTTGGCACGGACGTCCTTGAGGACAGGCAGGAGGAGTTCCAGTGTCTGGCTGCTGCTTCACCTCATCTCGCGTCCGTACTACTTGCCCCTGAGGGAGACCCGGATGCACTAGACATCCCGACTCCGCGCTCTTACGCGGAGGCCGTAGAGGGTCCCTACTCCTCTCAGTGGCAGGCAGCTATGGATGCAGAGATGGCGTCCTGGAAGTCCACAGGCACCTACGTTGACGCGGTTCCCCCTCCTGGGGCGAACATCGTCAGTGGTATGTGGATCTTCAGGGTGAAGCGGCCGCCGGGCTCTCCACCTGTCTTCAAGGCGCGGTACGTCGCTCGTGGCTTCAGTCAGCGGCAGGGAGTTGACTACTTTCAGACCTTCTCTCCCACCCCGAAGATGACCACTCTTCGGGTGCTGCTGCACATAGCCGCTCAGCGCGACTACGAGCTCCACTCTCTTGACTTCAGCACTGCTTTCTTGTAGGGTAGCCTGCACGAGGAGATCTGGCTGCGCCGTCCACCTGGCTTCACTGGGACTTTCCCTCCTGGCACCCAGTGGAGCCTCCGACGGCCAGTCTACGGTCTCCGCCAGGCACCGCGTGAGTGGCACGACACACTGAGGACTACGCTTGCGGCTCTTGGGTTTGCTCCCTCTACTGCTGACCCGTCGTTGTTTCTGCGCACCGACACTTCTTTGCCGCCGTTCTACATCCTCGTGTACGTCGACGACCTGGTCTTTGCCACAGCTGACACTGCTGGACTAGCCTACGTGAAGTCCGAGCTGCAGAAGAGACACACGTGCACAGACCTGGGTGAACTGCGCAGCTACCTTGGCTTGCAGATCACTCGGGACAGAGCACGCCGCACCATTACCTTGACTCAGTCACACATGGTGCAGCAGGTCCTTCAGCGCTTCGGCTTCACGTACTCCTCGCCTCAGGCCACTCCTCTGTCTACTCGCCACTCGCTCTCAGCTCTGCCTTCGGATGAGTCCGTAGAGTCGAGTGGCCCGTACCCAGAGCTTGTTGGCTGCCTCATGTACCTGATGACCTGCACACGACCTGACCTTGCATACCCTCTTAGCATTCTTGCACGCTATGTTGCTCCTGGGAGACACCGACCAGAGCACATGGCTGCAGCGAAGAGGGTGTTGCGCTACTTGTGCAGTACGTCGGGCATGGGGCTAGTGCTTGGAGGGCGGAGTCCAGTTGTCCTCACTGGGCACGCGGACGCTTCTTGGGCTGACGACCAGGCTACGCAGCGGTCGTCGCAGGGTTACACCTTCAGTCTTGGTTCCGGCTCTGTCTCGTGGCGGGCTACTCGCTCGTCCTCTGTTCTCGGCTCCAGTTGTGAGGCTGAGATCTACGCCGGGGCCATGGCTGCACAGGAGCTTCGCTGGCTCACCTACCTGCTGACTGACCTTGGAGAGCAGCCTCGTTCTCCTCCAGTGCTGTACGTAGACAACAAGGCCATGCTGGCCTTGTGTCGAGAACAGCGCTTGGAGCACAGAACGAAGCACATTGCTCTCCGTTACTTTCTTGCTCGTGAGCTGCAGCAGCGTGGTCAGTTGCGACTTGCGTACGTGGCCTCTGCGGCCAACACTGCTGATGTGTTCACCAAGGCACTTGCGCCTTGTGACCATCAGCGCTTCTGCACTCAGTTGGGTCTTGTACCTGTCTTGCCTCACTTGCTCTCCTCTTGACCTTGCTTGTACTGTCACATATATATACCTGCTCTTGCTTGTCTAGCTCTATATATATATGTGTCCTCCTGCATGTGAACTGGCCTTGTGGCCTTGTTGTTGTGCTCGGACTGTGTGGTGACTTTGTGATCCACCCTGAGCTTGCTGTGCTTTGCGTGACTGGTCTTGTGACCCCTTGTTCTCCCCCACTTTGCCTGTGGGGGTGTGTCAGAACATTATATAGCTTATGCTGTTGTGTAGGCTATAGTGGGGTATCCCATAGGGGGTACAACCCAATTAGGGTTTCCTATATGTACTCACTTCATTCATAGTTCATCCATTCTTGTTCTAATCTTCTCATGTTAAGGTGGAAGCCGACGTTGTCGATCACGAACATCAAGGGATTAGATTTCATCTTGGGGCGTGATTTTCTGAAGCGTTTCAACCCCGAGATCGACTGGGTCAACCAGAAGGCGTATATCTACAACAATGGGAAATGTGTGGAGCTTAGAAGCTGGACGGATATAGGGAATGTTCCTGAGACAACACTTGTACGGTTTGACCGGACAATGAACGAGAGTACTACGGGTTACTTAGCACTGGTGATTGCAGCAGCAGAGGAGGAGGAGAAGCCGTACGCAGGGCTACCTGCAGCAGTGAAGGAGGTGTTGGAGCAGTACAAAGACATCATACCAGACGACCTGCCTGCAGGAGTGTCTCCAGCGCGAACCCACGAGCACGAGATCGTGGAAGAACCAGGTGCGAAACCCGTCTCACGTGCACCATACCGACTGAGTCCGACCGAACTAACAGACATGAAAACAAATCAAATATCTACTGGACAAGTAACTGATCCGCCCATCCACCTCTCCCTACGGCCATCACTTATCTTCACTCCAAAGCCAGACGGTAGTTTACAGATATGCATCGACTACCGTGCACTGGACAAACAGACAGTAAAAAACAAATTTCCCATACCGCGCATAGACGATCTTCTAGACCAACTGCGTTGTGCGACGGTGTTTTCGAAGCTGGACCTATAGTTGGGTTACTGGCAGATCAAGCTGGCGGACAACTCGATTCACAAGACGGCGTTCCGTACAAGATACGGCTCCTCCGAATACTTAGTGATGCAGTTCGGACTCTGCAATGCACTGGCGGCGTTTCAGGCGGAGATGGACCACATCCTACGGCCCCTGCTGGATGAGTGCATGGTAGTGTACCTAGACGACATACTGATCTACTCTAAGAATATGAAGGAGCATGTGGAGCATCTGTGGAAAGTGTTCGAGATCTTGCGGGAGAACAAGTTCTACGTGAAGCTGTCGAAAAGCGACTTCGCCCTGAAGAAAGTGCAGTTTTTCGAGCACATGGTGAGTGCGGAGGGCGTACACGTGGACCCGCGGAAGATCGAAGCCGTCAAGTCTTGGAAAGTACCGGAGAACGTGAAGGAGTTGCAGTAGTTTCTAGGCTTCATCAACTACTACAACAGGTTCATGCCGCAGTATGCTAAGATAGCAGCGCCACTGACCAACCTACTGGAAAAGGATACGCCCTACAAATGAGATACTCCTCAACAACAAGCCATGGAGCAGCTATACATAGCACTGACTACAACGCCAATACTCATCCTACCGGATCCAGACAAGGACTACGTGGTGGAAGCAGACGCTAGTGACCAGGCAATCGGAGCAGTACTGATGCAGGATCACGGACGTGGTTTGCAGCCCATCGCCTTAGCTACACGGAGCAGAACTGAACTACCCAATTCATGACAAGGAAGCCTTAGCAATAGTCACAGCCTTCAAGGCGTGGAGGTGTTATATAGAGGGAGCCAAGACTACAGTTTACACTAACCACTGTAGCCTCAAATACCTGAACTTGCAGCCGACACTCTCACGACGACAGGTGCGGTGGGTGGACTTCTTGGAGACCCACTTCCATTATGACATCGTCTACAAACCTGGGCTACACAACAAGGCAAACGTGTTGAGCCGCCCCGGTCACGTAGCAGGCATCCAGCTCGACGGAATGAACCCTCTGCTAAAGGGTCTATTCCAACATGGGTTCTCCGTGGACGCAGAGATCGCTACAGCAGAAAAACAGAAGCTGTTACAGTGGGAGAATGACTTAGCTGTAAGAAGGGGAATATGAAAGACTTGGGTACCAAACTATGCCCCGCTCCGACAGATCTTACTGGAGGAGTTTCACGACGTAGCATACACGGGACATTCCGGGAGCAACAAGATGTTAGCAGGGATAGCGAAATATTATTACTGGCCCGGGATGGCAGCAGACGCGCAGCAGTTCGTCACCTCATGAGACACGTGCTAGCGGATGAAGAGTAGCGAGCAGAAAAAAGCAGGGTTACTTCAACCTCTACCCGTACCGGAGCAGCCATGGCAAGTCGTCAGCCTAGACTTTATCACTAGGCTACCTTCGACCTCACAAGAGCATGACGCTATACTCGTAGTGATCAACAAGTTTTCTAAAATGGGACATTTGATCTCGACCAATGCCACAGCTACAGCTGAAGCAACTGCTCGCCTCTTCTTCGACCGCATCATCACTATCCACGGCATCGCCGCTACACTCATCTCGGACAGAGACTCAAAGTTCACTAGTAAGTTCTGGAGGGAACTCATGGGTTTGTTGGGGACAAAGCTTGCGATGTCTTCAGTGTACCACCCCCAGACTAGTGGACAGACTGAGCGACTCAATCAGGTGGTTGAACAGTTACTACGCACAGCTTGCAAAGACGGCGTCAACAACTGGAATCTACAGTTACTGACTCTTGAGTTTGCTTACACCAACGCTTTGCATGCGGCCACAGGGAAAACTCATTTCTTCCTGTGTTACGGGCAGGAACCACTTACACCACAGCAGCCAACCACGCCGGCACACGTCCAAGCCGCACGTGACTTTGTCACCACCATGCAGCAGCTATGGGAGAAGACTCAGCAACGTCTCACCACGATGCAGAACTCCCAGAAGCAGTATGCCGATCACGAGCGACGTGATCACACCATAGTAGTCGGAGATCAGGTGCTTCTTGACACGCACAAATTAAACCTGTCTCACCTACCATCCAAGCTCCGGCCTCGATTCTGTGGTCCTTTTCACGTTGAGGCACATGTGACACCAGTAACATTCCGCTTGCGCTTACCTACTACGTGGAAGCTTCACAACGCTTTCCATGTTCAGCTATTAGAGCCCTACAAGGACCCCAACCGACAGTTCACGGGATGACAACTACCGCCACCACGATCTGTTCTCGTACAGGATTAACCAGAGTACGAGGTGGAACGAGTGCTCGCTCATTGACGCAAACGCGGCAAGACGCTCAAGTTCCTGATACGCTGGAAGGCATACGACCCGTCAGAGGACAGTTGGGTTGCAGAAGCTTATGTGGGCAACGCACGCCGTGTATCTCACACCACCCAGCTTTGAGGGGGGGACGTGTGAGAGTGCGACGGCTTTGGTAGACTTTGCTTGCTTGATACTGCTTCATTACGTATTATCTAGCTTAGCTTTATTTTGCTTTGCTTGCTTTTGCTTGATTTCCTAGGTTCTTTGCTTTTACTATATTTATTATAGTTATAGGCACCAAACTAGGTTGTGTGCACCAAATTCTAGGCTTTTCGGGTGCCACCAAATTGCCTTCTACCGAATTCGGAAAGGACCCGTTCGGGACGCTTTGCGGCCCGCGGAACCTTCTAGTAACACCCGGGTTACTGCCTTTGTATCGAGCCTATATATAGCCTCGCCTTGTACCCAGGTGAATCATTCAATAGATTTATCTTTCCTGAACCAGATCCTCACAATCCTAGGGCCACTTCAACAAACAGGACTTAATGAATTTTCCCAATTCCTTACTAAGACATAATGTACGCGTACAAATCCAACTTTCGGAAGTCCACATTCGAACCGATGGCCTCACCTCACAATCGTAGCTAGAGTCGCCTTCGGACTCGACAACCCCGTCATCAACCTGAGGCTCCTGCCTAGTGTGAGGATCTAGGATCGAGCTCAGAAAAGAGAATGTGAATTGAATGATCAACTGGGTACAACACGAGGCTATATATAGGCTCGACACAAGGCCCCGTAACCAGGTGTTACGCGAAGGTTCCGCGGGTCGCGAAGCGTCCCGAACAGATCCTTCCCGAATTCGGTAGAAGGCAATTCGGTGGCAACCGAAAAGCCAGAATTCGGTGCACGTAACCTAGCTCGGTGCTATAACTATAATAAAATATAGGAAAGCACCTAGCCTAGGAAATCAAGCAATTCATGCATGCATATAATTATCCTATGCTAGAAATAGCATGATAAAGTAAAGGCAAGCAAGCATAGCTGGCATAAGCCGTCGTACTCTCACACGTCCCCCCCTCAAAGCTGAGTGGCGCGAGAAACACCCTGCTTGACAAGATAGTCCTTGAGAGCACGGCGTGCGTTGCCCATATCAGCTTCTGCAACCCAACTGTCCTCAGTGGGGTCATATCCCTTCCAGCGTATCAGGAACTCGAGGGCCTTGACGTTGCGGCGCCGATGAGTGAGAACGCGCTCGATCTCGTACTCGGGTTCATCCTGTATGAGAACAGGAGGTGGTGGCGGTAGTTGCCGTCCCTGGAACTGTTGGTTGGGGTCCTTGTAGGGTTTCAGTAGCTGGACATGGAAAGCGTTGTGAAGCTTCCATGTATCTGGTAAGCGCAAGCGGAATGTAACTGGTGTCACCTGTGCCTCAACGAGAAAAGGACCACAGAAGCGAGGCCGGAGTTTGGATGGGAGGTGAGACAGGTTCAAGTTGCGCGTGTCAAGAAGCACCTGATCTCCGACTGCTACTGAGTGATCTCGTCGCTGACGATCGGCATACTGCTTCTGGGAGGTCTGCATCGTGGTGAGTCGTCGCTGAGTCTTCTCCCATAGCTGCTGCATGGTGGTGACGAAGTCATGTGCGGCTTGGACGTGTGCCGGTGTGGTTGGCTGCTGTGGTGTGAGTGGTTCCCGTCCGTAACACAGGAAGAAAGGAGTTTTCCCTGTGGCCGCATGTGACGCGTTGTTGTAAGCGAACTCTAGGGTCGGTAACTGTGTGTCCCAGTGGCTGACGTCGTCTTTGCAAGCTGTACGCAGTAACTGTTCAACCACCTGATTGAGTCGCTCTGTCTGTCCGTCAGTCTGTGGGTGGTATGCTGAGGACATCGCAAGTTTAGTCCCCAATAATCCCATGAGCTCCTTCCAAAACTTACTCGTGAATTTGGGGTCTCTGTCTGAGATGAGTGTAGCGGGGATGCCGTGGCTGGTGATGATGCGGTCGAAGAAGAGGCGAGCAGTTGCTTCAGCTGTAGCTGTGGCGTTGGTCGGTATGAAGTGACCCATCTTGGAGAACTTATCGATCACTACGAGGATGGAATCATGTCCCCGTGAGGTTGAAGGAAGTCCTGTGATGAAGTCGAGGCTAACGACCTGCCATGGCTGCTCCGGTACAGGTAGAGGCTGAAGTAACCCTGCTTTTTTCTGCTTGCTGCTCTTCATCCGCTGGCACGAGTCGCAAGAGGTGACGAACTGCTGCACGTCTGCTGCCATCCCGGGCCAGTAATAATACTTTGCTATTCCTGCTAACGTCTTGTTGCTCCCGAAATGTCCCGCGTATGGTACGTCGTGAAACTCCTCCAATAGGATCTGCCGTAGCGGGGCGTAATTCGGTACCCAAATCTTTCCTGAACCCTTCCTTACAGCTAAGTCTTACTCCCACTGTAACAGCTTCTTGGTCTGTGCTGTAGCGATCTCTGCGTCCACGGAGTACCCATGTTGGAATAGACCCTTGAGTAGAGGGTTCATCCCGTCGAGCTGGATGCCTGCTACATGACCGGGGCGGCTCAACGCGTCTGCTTTCTTGTGTAGCCCGGGCTTGTAGACGATGTCGTAGTGGAAGTGAGTTTCCTAGAAGTCCACCCACCGCACCTGTCGTCGTGAGAGCGTTGGCTGCGACTTCAGGTATTTGAGACTGCAGTGGTCAGTATAGACTGTAGTCTTGGCTCCCTCTAGGTAACACCTCCACGCCTTGAAGGCTATGACTATCGCTAAGGCTTCCTTGTCATGGATGGGGTAGTTCAGTTCTGCTCCATGTAGCTTCTTACTGAGGTAGGCGATGGGCTGCAAACCGCGTCCGTGATCCTGCATCAGTACTGCTCCGACTGCTTGGTCACTAGCGTCTGCTTCCACCACGTAGTCCTTGTCTGGGTCCGGTAGGATGAGTACTGGCGCTGTAGTCAGTGCTGTCTGTAGCTGCTCCATGGCTTGTTGATGAGGGGTATCCCATTTGTAGGGCGTATCCTTTTTCAGTAGGTCGGTCAGTGGCGCTGCTGTCTTAGCGTACTGCGGCACAAACCTGTTGTAGTAGTTGGCGAAGCCTAGGAACTGCTGCAACTCCTTTACGTTCTCCGGAACTTTCCACTTCTTGACGGCTTCGATCTTCCGCGGGTCCACGTGTACGCCCTCGGCACTCACCATGTGCCCGAGAAACTGCACCTTGTTCAGTGCAAAGTCGCTCTTTGACAGCTTCACGTAGAACTTGTTTTTCCGCAGGATCTCGAACACCTTCCGCGGATGCTCCACGTGCTCCTTCATGTTCTTGGAGTAGATAAGAATGTCGTCCAGGTACACCACCACGCATTCGTCCAACAGGGGCCATAAGATGTGATTCATCTCCGCCTGGAACGTTGCTGGTGCATTGCAGAGTCCGAACGGCATCACCAAGTATTCGTAGGAGCC
This sequence comes from Closterium sp. Naga37s-1, assembly GCA_947471745.1. Lineage (NCBI taxonomy): Eukaryota > Viridiplantae > Streptophyta > Zygnematophyceae > Desmidiales > Closteriaceae > Closterium > Closterium sp. Naga37s-1. The sequence continues at coordinate 4,931,055 of CANJKZ010000071.1, read as the reverse complement.
GTATCTGGTACGGAACGCCGTCTTGTGGATCGAGTTGTCCGCCATCTTGATCTGCCAGTAACCCGACCGTAGGTCCAGCTTCGAAAAGACTGTTGCACCACGCAGTTGGTCCAGTAGGTCGTCTATGCGCGGTATGGGGTATTTGTTTTTAACTGTCTGTTTGTTCAGTGCGCGGTAGTCGATGCACATCCGTAAACTGCCGTCTGGTTTTGGAGTGAAGAGGACTGGTGCACCGTAGGGAGAGGTGGATGGGCGGATCAGTTGTCTGTCCAGTAGATACTCTATTTGTTTCTTCATGTCTGTCAGTTCGGTCGGACTCAGTCGGTATGGTGCACGTGAGACGGGTTTCGCACCTGGTTCCTCCACGATCTCGTGCTCGTGGGTGCGTGCTGGAGGTACGCCTGCGGGTAGGTCGTCGGGCATTATATCCTTGTACTGCTCCAAGACCTCCTTCACTGCTGCAGGTAGCTCCGTACTCAGCTTCTCCTCCTCTGCTGCTGCCATAACTAGTGCTAAGTAACCCGTGTTACTCTCGTTCACTGTCCGTTCGAACCGTGCCAGTGTCATTTCAGGAACGCTCCCTGTATCCGTCCAGCTTCGCAGCTCCACTCGTTTCCCGTTGTTGTAGATGCGCGCCTTCCTGTTGACCCAGTCGATCTCGGGGTTGAACCGCTTCAGGAAATCTCGCCCCAATATGAAAACTAAACCCTTGATGTTCGTGATCAGCTATGTCGGCTTCCACCTCAGCGCCCCTATGTGCAGCTGCAGTGATGCTTCGCCGTGGATGGGAAGTTTCGTACCGTCCACCATCGTTGCCGTGAACTTGGTCTCCTCTGAAGATTCTCCAATTTTCTCCAACGTCCTGCGGTCGCACACCGAGTGGGACGCACCACTGTCCACCAGTGCATGGAGGCGTCGCCCGTTGCAGATCACCTCGAGTAGTAGTGGTTGTTGCTGCTCCGAGTAACCGTAGATGGTCTCGCTTATAGGATCGTAGGGTACGTCGAATAGATCATCCCTCGGTCCTGCGCTCGAAGCTGCTAACTCCATATCAGTTTCCAACTGAGTAGGGTTGGAAGGATTTATCTGAGGCCGATTCAGCTTCGTCTTGGCCTGGAACCTTCCCTTAAGCCTTTGCAGCTGTGTAGGCTTCACCTGTGGGCAATTGGGAGCCTTAACACTGTGCTGCGGGGAGAGAATATGAACTCCTTGGAACGCACGACCCTTTTCAACGCTCCGGAGTGGTTTGCCCAACTTCTCAGGTACCTGAATAATGTCTGAAAGCTTTTTCTCGGCCTTGAAATCTCCCCTGAATTTTTCAAAGGCTTGAAAACCTCGAGAGGGAATATTCTTACTCTCGGGGGTGTTCGGCTGGAGTTTTCCGGTCGGTGCAGACTCTTGTTTCGCGGAGCCTCCATTTGTCCCGGCGATTTCCCCTGTTGCCGTCCGGTCGTGGCGTTTTAAATTCGCGCCATCATGTCCTCCTTTTTTCGCCATCGTGGATGTTGCACTGTTGTTGCCCTGCAGCTCCGCTCGTGCCTTCTTCATTTTCCAACACGACAAGAATCGATGTCCTGCTGTGCCGCAAAATTCGCACTTCTCATATTTTGTCAGCCGCTGCTTCGCGTCGATCTTGTCGATATCCATCGGGTCGGCGGTCGTGTGCCGATCGCTTCGTGCCAAATGATCGGTTCGGCACGTGGTGTCGTGTCTCGGTTTGATCTCGCGTCAGCGCATCGAATCTCTCTGCTGCACACACCATGTCGCGGTAGTTGTTGTAGTTCGTGGCAATCACCTGTCGGCGCACTTCCATCTTTAGCCCCTCAGTATACGCTTGGATTTTTTCCCCTTCGGTCAGGTCGGTTATTCGGTTGAAGAGGCTCTCCATCTGCTGCGTGTACTGTGTTACACTGCCGAACTGTTTATGCCGATGAATCTGCTGCCGCGCCATGTAGCTGGAGTTGATTGGTTCGAAACGTTGAATTAAAGCTTCCCGAAACTGCGTCCATGACCCCTCGCCTCGGATCTTGTTGCTATTGTAAATCCACTCGAGCGCTGGGCCTCGTAACAGTGTCGCTGCGAGCCGAATCCGCATTGCATCGTGTGTCGGGGTCGTACAGCCAACGGCCTCGAAGTAAATTTCGAGGGTCGCAATGAATCGACGAACGTCAGTGTCTCTCGCATTCGGATTGAACGTCTCCGGTAGCCTCGGACGTGCCGCCTCAAGATTCACTGTAGCCGCTGCCGCTGCTGCTGGGTTAAGTGTCGGCGTCGCCGCTGCTGCTGCTGACGTCGCTGCTGCATTCGCCGCTGCGTTCGCTGCTGCTATGGCGGCTGCCGACTGGTTCGCGAGAAGCTCCTCTATTCGCTGGAGTGCCGCTCGCGTCTGGTCCAGGCCGGTGTGTAACTCCGTAATTTTTCGTACGGAATTATCACCATTTTCCTCCATTTGGCGATTTACAGGAAGATTTGCGACGAAAGTATTTGACTTCTAGGCGCTGGGCATCTTACTGTGAGTCGAGTCGACTGTAGAAATGACGAGCGCTGATTCTGTAGGTCGCGTAATTCTTCCTTAGTCGAAATTCGCGTCTGATCTCGGCCGTTGAAAAGAAATTCGATCCGACGCTCCAAATTCCAACTTTTTTGGGCGAAAATCTCAGGGCCGTTGAGATTCGAATCGATCCGACGGTCGAAATTATAACTTTTTCGCCACTGGACCTGAGGAGTGTTCGAAAAACCGGTTCGAGGGGGACGTTAGAAAATAGCGCGGAACTGGTTTACGTACCCGAAATCGGCGCTTTCCGACGTCGCCCCCGCGGTTTTAAAAGCTAGGTTTTAGCGGTCGAAAAACTTCGCTTCTAAACAGGCTCTGATTACCAAGTGTGAGGATCTAGGATCGAGCTCAGAAAAGAGAATGTGAATTGAATGATCAGCTGGGTACAACACGAGGCTATATAGAGAATCGACACAAGGCCCCGTAACCAGGTGTTACGCGAAGGTTCCGCGGGTCACGAAGCACCAGCCACGTCGACCTCGGGATACCACCCCCGAAATCGTACTTGCAGAAACACCCCGACGACATTCGCGCGCGTCGCCCGGGTATCCTGGTTGACCAGGTATTTCGCGGTCCTCCCACGATTTCTCGGCCACCGCGGTCCTCCCGCGGTTTCGTGGCTCCACGTTCCCCCGTGATTTCGTGGCTCCACGGTCCCCCGTGATTCTGTGGCTCCACGGTCCTCCGTGATTTCGTGGCTCCCGCGGACCACCACGGTTTCGTGGCTCCCGCGGACCACCACGATTTCGTGGCTCCCACGGACCACCACGATTTCGTGGCTCCCACGGACCACCACGATTTCGTGGCTCTCACGGACCACCACGATTTCGTGGCTCGCACGGATGGCTCCGCCCAAGCGAGGACGGGGCCAAACACAACTCCCGTTGACACTCCCCTGCCGCGTTCACGCTTGGGCACCCCCGCGACCCACACGGCAGTACTGCTCGGAGAATAGCCCGTCGGCGTGCACACGACGCACAGCACGCCGGTCACCGCACCAGCCATGCAAAAGGGCATGGCACCTACTGCTGCACGTCGTTGTCACCGTCGCCCACATCGGCCAGGCGCACTTGGCCGATTGCAACGGAGCACCGGTTGAAGGCCGGGTAGTGCAGCGCCTTCGTCAGGAAGTCAGCCGGCTGCTCAGCTGTCGGGATGTACTTCAGCGAAAACTTCCCGCGCTTCACCATGTGCTGCAGCCAGGCCTGTCGCCGCTCCATGTGCTTGAGGTTGCCCGTCAACCCCATGCCCTCGCCGACCGTGATGGCCGACTTGTTGTCCACCCTGAGGACAATCGGCTTCCCAGCGTCCAGCCGCTGGAATTCCGCGAGAAGGAAGCGAAGGCGACGTCCCTCCTTGCCGGCTTCGACGGCCGCCACGTACTTCGACTCGGTCGACGACAGCGTCGCGCACTTGATGCGCTGGCTCGACCAGGAGACCGCAGCCCCTCCGTAGACGAACACGTAGCCGCCCGTGCTCATCCGGTTCTGCTTGTCACCCGCGTCGTCGGCGTCCACGAAGCCGACCAACTCCAGTGACTCCGGACCACCGCCGAACTCCAGGGCGGTGTCTCGCGTGTTGGCGAGGTAGGCGAGGCAGCGGTCGACTTCGCGCCAGTGCTGGTCGCTCCTCACCGTGAGGCCACTCCCCAGCTTGCTGCACGCGAACGCGATGTCCGGCCTCGTCGTCGTCGCCGCGAACTGCAGCGAGCCGACCTTCTGCCGGTACTCCTCCTCCTCGCGCTCCTGCGCCTCCTCGTCGTCGAATGTCTGCTCCGCGTAGGCGGCGACGGAGACCGGCGTTTTCGGAGTGCGCCCGGTCTGCTCCTCGTCGATGAAGCGCCTGCGCAGCTTGTCGGCGTAGCCCTGCTGGTGCAGCCACAATTTTCGCGCCGGCCTATGGCGCACGATCTCCAGGCCGAGATACTTCTGCACCGGCGAAATTTCGCGCAGCTCGAAAGCGGCCTCCAGCAGCTCCTTCAGCTCCTTCAGCATCGCGGTGCTGCTGCTCGCGGCGAGAAGGTCGTCGACATAGACCAGCACCCAGCAGGTCACCTTGTCGTCGCCGACCTTGAAGTACAGAGCCTCGTCGACTTGGCTCTTCTTCCACCCGGCGCCAACCAACACGTCGTTGAGAGCCATGTACCACAGCAGCGGCGATTACTTCAGCCCATAGAGGCTCTTCAGCAGCTTGCACACCCGGCCGGTCCCGACATTCAAAGTGGTCCGGCTGGTACATGTACAGCACGCGGTCGAGCTTGCTCTGCAAAAAGGCGTTCTTCATGTCCAGCTGCATCAGGTTGAGGTCGAGGACGGCGACGATGCTGAGGAAAATCCTCAGCGTGACGTAGCTGCTCACCGGCGCGTACGTCTCGTCGTAGTCAGCGCCATACACCTGCGTGAAGCCTTTCACGACCAGCCTCGCCTTTTCGCGCTCGACAGTGTCGTCGATGCGGTACTTCGTGGTCAGCACCCACCGGTTCTTCATTATGTTCACCCCCGGCGGGCGTTCGACCAGCTCCCAAGTGCCCATGTTGATGAGGCTACGAATCTCCTCCTCCATGGCGGCCTTCACCGCCGGGCCCTTCCAGCTCGCCAACGCCTCCTTCACCGTCATGGTCGAAATGTCCCAACGGTGCTCGGGATCGGCGTGCATGTCGAGGTCAAGCTCCGAAAGCTCCTCATCGTCCTCGGCGTCATCGTATGCCAGGTCGTAGTCGTCCACATCATAGACCGTGGTGAAGGCAGCAGGGACAAAGAAGTCGGGTGGCCTCCGAATTCGGCCCGACGTCCGAGGTCCGGGCTGCACCTCCACCACGTCGCTCGATGTGCCTTCATCGAACTGCTCTCCTGTCGTCCGCTCCTCTGAAGCGAGCTCCGTGTTCGACGGCTCCCCTGTCGACGGCTTCTCTGGCACGCGCTTCCCGTTCGAGAGCTCCCCTGGCGACGGCTTCTCTGGCACGCGCTTCCCGTTCGAGAGCTCCCCTGCCAACTGCTCCGCGGTTTCCTCCGCGGGCTTCTTCGCGGTCTCCTCCGCGGTCTCCTTCGCGGTTTCGTCCGCGGTCTCATCCGCGGTCTCCTTCGCGGTGTTCTTCGCGGCTTCCTTCGCGGTGTTCTTCGTGGCTTCCTTCGCGGTGTTTTTCGCGGCTTCTTTCGCGGTGTCCAAAGTTGGCTGCACATCCGCGGCCCGCTTCTCCGCGACTGGCTGGGCATCACGTCGGCCACCGGCGATGCTCTTGGCCGGCGCCACAGGCGACGCCCCACGACTCCCCTCATCGCCGGAGGCCGACACCGGAGGAAGGCCACGCAGTTCGACGGGAAGGGAATAGGAAGAAGGGGCAGGAGATGGCGAGGCAGGAGCGACCGCGACATCCTCATCAGCCTGCTCACCAACCTCGGCGAGCAGAGGAAGCGTCGCCGTCGAGGTGTCCGTCGGCGGGTTGGCCGCGTCCGCCCCGACGCGGGCCCGAATTCCGACTTCCACACCTCCAGCGACAGGGTTTCGTAGAACACCACGTCCGACGTGGTGACCACCCGATTGTCGGCGTGGTCGAGGAGCTCCCAGCCTTTGCTCTCCTCCGACACGCCGAGGTGAAGGCCCCACCGGGCCTTCGGCTTCAGCTTCCCACCGCGCTGCTGCTCAGGGACGAGAAATTGTGCCATGCAGCCCCACACCCGCGCCAGTGACAGGTCGGGCTTCTGCCCGGTGAGAAGCTGGTACGGTGTCGTCCCCGCGGGCAGCGTCGACCGCTCCAGGCAGTTGCGAACCCAGACGGCCTGCCGCAGAGCGAGATGCCACCAGTGGTGCTGCACGCCCATGTGCAGCAGCATCGTCCGCACCGACTCCACCACCGTCCTCATCTCCTGCTCCGCCATGCCATTTTGTTGCGGGGTGTAAGGGCAGGTCAAGTCGTGGACGATTCCCTTGCTGTCCACGAAGGCGGTGAAGTCCTTCCCGAGGAACTCCCCTCCGCGGTCAGAACGCAGTTGCAGCACTGAATGCTTCGCCTGCCGCTCCACCAGCACCAGCCACTTCTGGAACTCCAGCAGCACGTCCGACTTCTTGGCGACCGGCCTCACCCACACATAGCGGGTCTTGCGGTCCTTCAGCAGCAAGAAGTACAGGCTGCCGTCCTTGGCAGCCACGCGAAATGGCCCGCACAAATCGATGTGCACGACGGCCAAGACGTCGTCTGCTTCGGAGCCGTGGTCGGGGAAGGTGTGCCGCGCCAGCTTCCCGCCGACGCACGAAACACACGGTGAGTCGGCGCCAGACACCGACTTGAGGTCCAGCCCAGTGGCGACCTCGTGCTTCGCCGAGCTCCGAATCGTGTCCATGCCAACATGCGCAAGCCTCGCGTGAAGCCTGTTCGGGGTTGCCTTCGTAGCCGAGACTATCGCCCGCAGAGCCACCTCCTCTTTCGCGGGCGTCGTCGCCTGTACCGCGCATGGACGTAGGTCAGTGCAGAGGATGCGGCCGGTGTACGTCGCTCGACCGAGCACGTCCCCCTCCGCGGAGACGAGCAGCATCCGGTCACCGTCGTCCTTCAGCGTCACCCCGCTCTCCTTCAGCTGGCCAGCCGAAAGCAGATTCGCCTGCACGCCCGGGACGTAGAGAACGTCGGAGATGAGCACTCGCTTCCCGGCCTCCCCTTGCAGCGCAACTGTGCCACGGCCGCGAACGTCCTGCAGCGCCCCATTGAAGCCACGCACGTGCTTCACGTCGCCACTCGGCCCCAAGTTGACGAAGGCCTCCTTCGTCCCCATCAGGTGGTGCGAGCAGCCGCTGTCGAGCAGGACCACCGCGGGGTTCGCTTGCACAGCTGCCGCCACCGCCTGGAAGTCCTCGCCAGCCTCCGGCGCCAGCGAGACGGTCGGTTCCACGATACCGACCAGCGAGCACGACGCCTCCTTGTCGCCTCGCCCTTTGCCACCCGCGGAAGAGTCGGCGTCCTTCGCCGAGGTCGACTTTGTCGACTGTTTCTCTTTTCGCGGCTGGTTTCCTCGACGCGAACGACGGCTGCCAGACCTTCCGCGGCCTCCCTTGGTTTCGTCGTCGTCCGAGTCACTGCGGTCGGGACACTCGAAGGAGAGATGATCGGGATCGCCGCACAGCCAGCATTCCCGACGTCGACCTCCTCCTCCACGACCGACATCCTTGGTTGACTTCTGCTTGTCCGCGTCCTTCGTTGGCTTCCCGCCACCGCGGTGGCTGCCACCAGACTGCCCGCGCTGTCCCGGGCGACCACCTCGCTTCGCGGGGGCCGCGAAATTTACTTGCGCGAGGAGCTCCTAGGACCGCTCAGCCTCCTGCATTGCCTCGTCCTGCAGGATGTACGAGGTCAATGTGTCCTCGTTGAGCGTCGCCCGCGTGCTCGGCGCCATCGACAGCCGCTTCAGCAGATTGTAGCTGCTCGGGAGTCCTTGCATGACGTGCGTGACGTACGAAGCCGTCGAGTATTGCGCGCCAGCCATCCGTATGGTGGCGAGAATTCGCCGAGCTCAGTTGCAGTAGTCAGTCGCGGTCTCCTCGTCGCCCATACGCAGGTGCGTCAACTGCCCCTCAAGCTGGGAGATGAACAAGTCGTCGGTGACCTGGTAAGTTGACTCGATGAAATGCCACGCCCGGTGGCCAGCGTCGAGGTACTCCCTGCACGACTTCAGGGCGATCTGTACGCCCGGCGAGCAGCACCGCGAAATGACCGTAAAGGTCAGCAACTGCACGGCGCGAAATTCCGCTCGCAGGTCGGGGTAGTGCTCCTCCGGCGTCGCCACGGTTCCGCGGGCGAAACCCATCAGCCCGGCCATCTCCAGCTGGGGCTCGATGGCTTCCTTCCACGTGAGGATGTCGGGAGACCGACCAGCAGAGGGGTGACCGAGATCCTGTCCGGCGTAAACTTGAAGTAGCCGTAGCTCGGCGCAATTCCTCCCGTGGTCACGTGTGTCGCCGACATCAGCGCCAATTCACTTCGTCTGCCTCCGACGTAGTTTCGCGGGGCCCCTGCAGCCGCCGATGACTGCATCCCTCGCGCCCGAACGCCGCCGACTTCATCGGCGCGAATCACACCTCGCTGCCTCGACGTGCCTCCCGCGCTGCTGCCAACTTGGCTACCACCCGCGTTGACGTCCGCGTCAACGCCGCTCGCGTTGTTCACCGGTCGAGGAGACGCAGGCCGAGAGGGAGGGTGCTCCGTCGCCAACAAGGAGCGGATGCCAGCCTCGACGACTGTCCAGGGGATGTCGCCATACTCGTTGGCCTCGTGCTTTCTCCTCGCGTTCTCCAGCCGTGCCTCCAGGGTGTCCACCACCCCTCCGTCACCTACGGCTTCTACCATAGTGACTACCGCACAGCTGTCAGTCTACGAACAAGCTAGGTGAGTGAGAAGTCAGCTAAACCGAAGGTTTAGCTGACCGCACCGCACGGAGATAACTTGTGCAACGGGAGATAGACTACGGGCAAGGCACGGATGCTCGTGTGATCTCTGCGTTCGTTGGTTCCTTAGTCGTTTCCAAGTGCTAACACTGCTTGCTAGTTCACGGGGAAAATTGGCAAGAGTTTCACTATAAAACATAACAACAAAGGTCCAGAATGATTAGCATCAACATTGGCAACACTGACTACATCAGACCTAGCAAGGCTGCTGGTCGACTGCCAGCGCAGCACGGTCGACCGCGTGCCAGCACGACTTGGTCGATCGCGCTCCAGCAGAGCAGAGTCGCGGCTCGCCAGCGTTGCAGGCCCGCGGTGTGCCAACGCTGCAGTAGGTCGGCTGCACAGCGTTGCATCCGCGGGACAACGGTGCACCAGCTTCGCAGGTGTGTGCAGCTGGTTGGCGCCCAACTCCCTGTCACACGCCCAGCGCAGACCCTTCACCCGTGACGACGCCCACCAGCCACGTCGACCTCGGGATACCACCCCCGAAATCGTACTTGCAGAAACACCCCGACGACATTCGCGCGCGTCGCCCGGGTATCCTGGTTGACCGGGTATTTCGCGGTCCTCCCACGATTTCTCGGCCACCGCGGTCCTCCCGCGGTTTCGTGGCTCCACGTTCCCCCGTGATTTCGTGGCTCCACGGTCCCCCGTGATTTCGTGGCTCCACGGTCCTCCGTGATTTCGTGGCTCCCGCGGACCACCACGGTTTCGTGGCTCCCACGGACCACCACGATTTCGTGGCTCCCACGGACCACCACGATTTCGTGGCTCCCACGGACCACCACGATTTCGTGGCTCCCACGGACGGCTCCGCCCAAGCGAGGACGGGGCCAAACACAACTCCCGTTGACAGCAACTACCCGGTCCACGACAAAGAAATGCTGGCCATTGTCCACGCATTTCATATCTGCGTTGCCACCCAACAAGAGCCACGTGACGATTCGGATGGACCACAAGTCACTACAGTACCTGCGAGCCCAGCCACAGCTTAGCCCGCGCCATATCAGGTGGCTGTGGCTGGATTTTGTGAAGTCCAGCTTCTGCTACACCATCACGTACAAAAAGGGCGCCAACACATCGCCAATGCCCTGACCCGACCATCGATGTAGACCGCAGAAGTACTTATCACCCATTTGCCACTTCCAATGGGATTATTCACCCAGGGGTATAAGACCGGTCGCTTCTTTGCACGGAATCATCACCAACCGGCCACAACGCAACACGGGAAATATTACCTAAAAGCGGGTACCAACCGGATTTGGGACCCGTCACACGGGCCCTTACAGGAGTTGCTGACCCAGGAGGTTCATGACTCCACCTTATCTGAACCTTTTGGCATTGACAAGACACTGAAAATGTTGCAGCGCAATCACTATTGGTCTGACATGCTATCGGATGTATAGCGATACATGACAACCTGCCTGACCTGCCAAGCCATGAAGACCTCGCGACAACAATGAGCTGGATTGCTGCAACCCCTTGAGCCACCTGAACGACCGTGGTAACCGGTGGTGATGGATTTTGACACAAGGCTGCCAGCTGGCATCAGTGGCAACGACTCGGTTATGATCGTCGTTGTCAGTTAAAAGGAAAAAAAACGCATTTCGCACCATGCCGCATGACGATCACAGCCGAAGAAACAGCAAAGCTGTTCATCTCAATCGTCGTACGCTTACATGGGTTACCTTCGACGATCATCAGTGATCAAGACCCAGAATTGACATTGAATTTCTAGCAGGAGACGTGGGCACCATACGGAATCCACCTGCAATTTTCGTGGTCATACCATCCGCAAACCGAATGTCACACAGAAAGGACAAATCACGCCATGGAGCAGCTGATTTGGACCAACTTCCCCGACGTGTCTAAGTGAGAGGACTCCCTCCTGATGCTGGAGTTCGCATTTAACAACACACTGTCAGCCACCACCAACCATCCCCCGTTTTACCTCATTTTCGAGATAGAACCCATGGTACCCTCATCGGCTACACCAGAAAATCCGGTACCACGATCGCGACAATTCGTCACGGAACCGCAAGCTGTCCGCGACGAAGTCGACTTTATTTGAAGGACTAATACCACTGTCAGTCGCAACGCTGATAAACGACGAAGGGATTTACCTTCCAGTGTTGGGCAACTCGTCCTATTGGACAAGGAATCTTCGGCTGCCGCAACCAGCAAAGTTACGTCCCCAATACGCGGGACCATTCCGCATAGTCAAGATGATGACACTTGTCTTTGCGAACCTACAACTCTCGAATGACAAGCGTATTCACGACGTATTCCACGTCAGCCTACTGCATCGGTTTGTCGCACCTTCGGCGTACGATATCGCACGCCCCAATATCAGGCCAAGTGTTTGGCCCGTGGCGCAACTGACGCTTCAGCCGTGGAAGATATCAAATCACCGCGTGGACCTAACACCAACAGGACGCCACGTCTTTTTCAACTCCATAATCATGGAAATAACATGCGATTCTAACGGCATATTATGGGATTATAATGCAGGCTATAAAGGAAGCGTGAACGATGCTAGGGACTTCAACAACTCCCCATTGAAGCGGCGCATGGAGGCCGGGGAGCGCGGAAACTACATGGTTTTCTCCTATGCCGCGCATGGCCTCAAGAGCTACACACGTGTTCCGTGGCGGGCTACACCAGGACAGGCTCTACTAGAACACCAAGACAAGTGGAACAAGCAACAATCATAACAACGCATGGTTATTGAGCAAGCAAACGAGCGGCTCAAGGGAAAATGGAGGATCTTGGACTGACGGATGGAATGCCATAGCGTGCGAGTGCCGCACGTTGTCAGTGCCTGCTTGACTGTAGAACATTGAGCTGACTATCAGTGGACTGCTGCGATCTACGCCTCCTACTGGGTCGCTCATCCGGAAACCCACGAAACACCTCACGAGTGAGCGCCTTAAAATCTTCCCATTTTTCGTCTTGCTTCTTATAAGAATAATTCCGTAAATCACCCATCTTCTCTGCCGTAGTCTGAGATTTTGCCTTGCACGTCGCCTTGCGCCCAACCCCTTTCTCCCCCGCCTTCCCTTTCTTGGCAAGGCTAGAGTCATCCTGCTTGCGGGGGTATTGGTACCATGCATGGCAGGAACAACCCTTTCCTCCATCAGACGAAGAGCGCGCTCCCCAACTGAGGCGGCGACTGCGGATCGAGATACCCGTCTATCTTCTAGCACCACCGTCTAGGTCACCCGTTGTTCCCACGTCTCAGTAGGATGGCACGTTACCGTCTGGTCTCAGGTCTCCCAAAGTCGCTTGCCCCGCTTCCTCGCTCGCCTGCGCCGCTGCGCACTCCTTGCGTCAAGGGTCGGCAGCGCGCTGCCCCTCATTCCTCCTCGTTCCCCCCCACCACGGCTCCTTTCCAGACCCTGCACTTGGACGTCTGGGGCCCCTCCCCGGTCCTTGGACCACGTCAGAAGCACTACTTCCTGATTGTGGTGGACGACTACTCCCGCTACACCACGGTTTTCCCCTTTCGACGGAAGGCCGACATGCCTACCGTCCTCGAGCCGTGGCTACTAGCGTGGGGTGGCGCCCAGGGCCTGTGTGGGCTTCGCCTACACTCGGACCGTGGTGGAGAGTTTTCTTCCACTCGCCTCGAGACGATCTGTCAGGGTCGGGGGATCATCCAATCTTACACGCTACCATCCTCGCCGCAACAGAACGGGGTAGCCGAGCGACGCATCGGCCTGGTTATGGAGGTTGCCTGGACCTCCATGTGCCATGCCGGTGCCCCCCAGTTCTTGTGGCCTCAGGCAGTCCGCTACGCCGCGCACCAGCTGAACATGTGGCCCAGTGACGCACGGCCACGGGTGACGCCGGTCTCCCTTTGGACAGGTTCTCCGGGGTAGCAGCTGACTTCCGTGTCAATGTTCTCTGGCTCACATTCGCGCCCCTGGTGCGAACAAGTTGTCTCCGCGCACTCTTGCGTGCGTCTTTCTTGGCTTCCCTTTGGACGCCTCCGGCTGGGTGTTCTACGACCTGGTCACCTACCAGTTCTTCGCTTCTCAGGACGTCACTTTCGACGAGTCTGTCTGTTACTACAGAAGTCGCCCCCACCAAGGGCAGGGCAGAGGCGGAGCCACAGAAGAAGCAGTAGGGGCCGGTACCGTCGCAGCAGACGCCAGAGGAGGCGGAGCAGCAGCGAGTGCAACTACACGACCTCCCCGACCCAGCACCTGCACGCTTTGTTCGTGGTCCCCTACCGTCCCCTCCTGTTCCCCCTGTTGAGTCCCTTTCCTCATCCCAGTGGACTCGTCGTTCTCCCCTCAGTCGTGTTGTGTCCCCAGAGCGTCGACGGTCCATTCCACCTTGTTCTTCGCTCTCGTGCTCCACCTCCTCCTGTCCTTCCACAGCCCCCTGGGTCGTCCCTCACTGTGCTTCACGACCCGTTGTCCGACTACATCCGTGCCTCCCGTCCTGTCGTCTCCCGTGTTTTGTCCGCGTTGGTCACTCACCCGACTGCACCTCTGTCGTCTGTCTCAGCTCTTGTTACCACTGTCGCTGGCTTTGCCTCTTCCCACCACCTTGACTACGCCGCCCATGTGGTGAGTGGCCCTGCTCGTTCTTCGTTCTCTGTGGGTGCTCCTGTCTTTCCCTTGGAGGTCCTCGAGGACAGGCAGATCGAGCTTGGTTACCTTGCGGCCGCTGTTCCTCATCTCTGCGCCATGCTACTTGCCACTGAGAGGGATCCAGACGCCCTTGATATCCCGATCCCTCGCACTCACGCCGAGGCAGTCTCGGGACCCTAGGCTTCATACTGGATAGCAGCTGAGGAGGCAGAGATGGCATCTTATAGGTCCACGGGCACTTACGTCGACGCAGTCCCACCACCTGGGACGAACGTCGTCAGTGGCCGATGGCTCTACAAGGTGAAACGGCCGCCTTGATCACTACATGTGTTCAAGGCGCACTATGTGGCGAGAGGCTTCAGTCAGCGAGAGGGGGTGGACTTCTTCCAGACCTTCGCTCCCACCCTGAAGATGAGTACCCTTTGGATGTTGCTGCATATTGCACCCCAGCGGGACTACGAGTTGCACTCCTTCAGGGGAGCCTGCACGAGCAGATCTGGCTGTGTCGCCCGCCTCGCTTCACTGGCTCTTTCCCACCTGGGACCCAGTGGCAGCTGCGTTGACCAGTCTACGGCCTGCGTCAGGCTCCACGTGAGTGGCACGACACACGCCGCTCGACCCTTGCAGCTCTTGACTTCTTTCCGTCGTCTGCTGACCCGTCACTGTTCGTTCGCCGTGGCTCGACCCCGTTCTTTGTCCTGTCTACGTCAACGACCTGGTGTTCGCCACTCCCGACCAATGTGTGCTGGCCTCCGTGAAGGAGGAACTGCAGAGGAGACACACTTGCACTGACCTTGGTGAGCTGCAGCACTACCTTGGCCTGCAGATCACCAGGGGCAGGGCAGCTCGCACCATTACGCTGACTCAGTCGCATATGGTCGAGCAGATCCTCACGCGGTTTTGCTTCCCGTTCTCCAAGGTACAGCTCACCCCTCTTGGTGTGGATCATGGGCTCATGGCTCCACCTTCGGACGAGCCATTTGACACCAGCGGTCCATATCCTGAGCTGGTGGGTTGTCTCATGTACCTGATGACATGCACTCGCCCAGACCTAGCTTACCCTCTTAGCGTCCTTGCGCGCTTTGTTGCGCCTGGGAGACATCGACCTTCCCACTGGTACGCTGCTAAGAGGGTGGCAAAGTATGTGGCGAGTTCATCAGGCATGGGACTTGTCCTTGGAGGGAAGCAGCCAGTTACACTCACAGGTTACTCGGACTCGTCGTGGGCCAACGACGCGGAGACGCTTCGGTCTACACAGGGGTACTCCTTTAGCCTCGGGGCAGGTGCTATTTCGTGGCGGTCAACTCGGGCGTCGTCTGTCGCCGGTTCCAGCTGTGAGGCAGAGGTGTACGCTGCGGCCATGGCCGCTCAGGAGCTTCGCTGGCTGTCTTTCTTTCTCACCGACCTTGGTGAGTGGCCTCGCTCTCCCCCAGTCTTGTTCGCCGACAACAAGCCTGCTGTCCTATTGTGTGAGGAGCCTCGACTGGTGGGGAAGGCGAAGCACATCCAGCTTCGTTACTTCCTTCTGCGTGAATTGCAGCAGCGTGGCTAGGCCCGTGTGGTACGTGTGGTCTCTGAGGCCAACACTGCAGATATCTTCACCAAGGCGTTGCCGCCTTGTGACCATCAGCGTTTCTGCACCCAGCTTGGCCTTGTGCCTGCTTGTCCTCACTTGCTTACGTAGAGATGCCTTGTCCTGCATGTCTTGTGCTCTTACATCTCTATATATTTGGTATATTCCTGCATGTGGACTGGCCTTGTGGCCCCTTACTTGCTCTCAGAGTGTGTGGTGACTTTGAGCTCCACCCTGAGATTTGTCTTGTTCTTGTGGACTGGTTTAGGACTACAGGGTTGCTTGCTCTTGTTGTTTCTACAGGACTACCGTAACCTAGACTATGGGGGTGTGTCAAACTACAATTCTATAGTTTGTGTAGTTCTAGTCTAGGTGTTCTCCCTTGTGTTGTTTTGTACTTGCACTAGGGTTAGTTTTTGCATATATCTTGTTTGTACTTTCTGTTTTAGTCAATTTTTACATTCTGACATTAGCAGGAGTGGGGGGAGTGTTCGCATTGCTTCGACCTGTAATATGAGACTCTTGAGTCTCGTGAAGAGGAACACTAGGTTGAGGAGGGTGGATTTGAGCAGCTGGAGATGAACTCGGCTCGGTGTTTGTCGGTGCGGTAGTCTGAGCAGAACGGGAGGGATCCATGTTTGTGGGGACGAATTGTGGTTTGGTTCGGAAGGGTTTGTGACTTCATTTTGACATAGCGTACGTTGCTCGCGTTCGAGGCGCATGTTTGCCATTTTAATGCGATGCGACCCGACAAGGTTTGTAGTGTGGAATTGGCACGCCAATCCCCTGCGCAGAATTGACAGACCGTCCGTTGGGGTTTCGGACCATCCAAAATGTCAACGGGAGTTGTTTTAGGCCCCGTCCTCACTAGGGCGGAGCCGACCTCGTAGTCGGGTGTACAGGGGCCACCCGCAGCAGCAGCAACAGTGGGCGAGCTGGTCGACGAGGTGGTCGACTTGTGCGGGGGCCACTGCACTGGCGCCGACTTCAGGGCGCCGCCTTTGGGGTGGTCGACCAGGTGGTCGACATGACCTAGTGGTCGACGAAGGAGGGGCCGACGTCGACCTCGACAGGGGAGACTCAGGACGCTGAGCAACCTGGATCTGGTCCACCAGGGAAGAGGTCGACCTGGTGAGGTCGACTGGAGGTGGTCGTCGACCTAGGTGGTCGACGGGCACGTGAAGGAGGTGCTGGTCGACCAGGCATGGTTGCCCGGTGGACTGGGATACCCGGGCGACGTGTGCAAAGGTCGTCGGGGTGACTTCTGCGAGATCGACCTCGGAAATAGGTCCCGAGGTCGACATGGCTGGTGGGCGCAGTCGCTGGCGTGGAGTCTGCCAGGCATCTGCGCTCTGCTCATGATGAGGATTGGCGTACCAACCAGCTGCGCGCACCTGCTTCGTAGGTGCACCGTTGTCCTGCGGGTGCAACGCTTTGCAGCCGACTTGCTGCAGCGTTGGTACACCGTGGACATGCAATGTTGGCAAGCCGCGACCTTGCTCTGCTTGAGTGTGGTCGACCAAGTCGTGTTGGCACGCGGTCGACCGTGCTGCGTTGGAAGTCGACCACCAGCTTTGCTAGGTCTGATGTAGTCTTGCATGCTAATGTTGTTGCTATCATCATTATTGTCAACCTTCCTTAGTGAAACTCTTGCCAAATTGCCCTGTGAACTAGCAAGTAGTGCGTGCACTAGGAAAACGACTAAGGATCGAAAGCAGAGATCACATGAGCATCCCTATCTAGCTTGTACTCTAGCTCCCGTTGCAGTAGTTATCTCCGCATGGTGCGGTGAGCGTGGACGGCACACGACTTACCTTTCAGTCAGGTTGATGTAGTGGTCACTTACCTAAGTTGCTCGTAGGCCGGCAGTAGTGAAGTCACTAGCGTGCACGTAGGTGACATAGAGGTGAAAGACACCCTGGAGGCACAGCTGGAGGATGCGAGGAGACACCATGAGGCCCAGGAGTACGGAGAGATACCCTGGGCGGTCGTCGAGGTTGGACTCCGCTCCTTGTGGGCGAAAGAGCACCCCCCTTCTCGACCCGCCTCTCCTCGACCGGTGAACAACGACGGCGGAGTCGACGTGGGCGTCAACGTCGGTGGTGACCAAGTAGGTGGCAGTGCGGGAGGCACGTCGAGGCAGCGAGGTGTGATTCACGCCGATGAAGTCGACGGCATTTAGGCGCGAGGGATGCAGTCGTCGGCGGGTGCGGGCTCCTCGCAGGGCGACGTCGGAGGGCGTCAAAGCGGATTGTCGGCGATGTCGGCGACCCAGGTGACGGCGGGCGGAATTACACCAAGCTACGGCTACTTCAAGTTTACGCTGGACACGATCTTGGTCACTCCCCTGCTAGTCGGTCGACCTGACATTCTCACCTCGAAGGAAGCCATCGAGCCCCAGCTGGAGATGGCCGGGCTAATCGGCTTTGCTCAAGGCACCGTGGCGACACCGGAGGACCCCGACCTGCGTGCGGAGTTCCGCGCCGTGCAGCTGCTGACCTTCACGGTCAAATCGCGGTGCTGCTCGCCGGGCGTGCAGATCGCCCTGAAGTCGTGCAGGAAGTACCTCGACGTCGGCCACCGGGCGGGGCATTTCATCGAGTCGACTTACCAAGTCAACGATGACTTGTTCATCGCCCAGCTTGAGGGGCAGCTGACGCACCTGCGTTTGGGCGACCAGGAGACGGCGACCGACTACTGAAACCGAGCTCGGCAAATTCTTTCCACCATAAGGATGGCCGGCGCACAGTACTCGACGGCGTCGTACGTCACCCACGTCATGCAGGGACTCCCGAGCAGCTACAACCTACTGAAGCGGCTATCGATGGCGCCAAGCACGCGGGCGACGCTCAACGAGGACACGTTGACCTCGTACATCCTGCAGGACGAGACGATGCAGGAAGCTGAGCGGTCCAAGGAGCTCCTGGCGTAGGCAAACTATGTTGCACCGGCGAAGCAAGGTGGTCGGCCGGAGCAGCGCGGACAGTCTAGCGGCGGTGGCAGCAGTGGCTGGAAGCCAACCAAGGATGCTGACAAGTAGAATTCGGCCAAGAATAGCAGTCGCAAAGGAGGAAGTCGACGTCGGGAGTGCTGGCTGTGCAACGACCCCGACCACCTCTCTTTCGAGTGCCCCAACCACAGTGACTCCGACGACGACAACGCCAGGGGAGGCCGCGGGAGGTCTAGCAGCTGTCGTCTTCGTCGAGGAGGGAACAAGCCACGCAAGGAGAAGCAGTCAACCAAGTCGACTTCGGCGAAGGACGTCGACTCCTCTGCTGGTGGCAAAGGGCGAGACGACAAGGAGGCATCGTGCTCGCTAGTCGGCGTGGTGGAGCCGGCCGTCTCTCTGGCTCTAGCGGCAGGCGAGGACTTCCAGGCGGTGGCAGCAGGTGTGCATGCGAACCCGGAGGTGGTCCTGCTCGACAGCGGCTGCTCCCACCATCTGATGGGGACAAAGGAGGTCTTCGTCAACCTGCACCAAGCGGTGACATCAAGCACGTGCGCTTCAATGGGGCGCTGCAGGACGTCCAGGGCCGCGGCACTGTAGCTCTTCAAGTGGAGGTCGACAAGCGGGTGCTCATCCCCGACGTACTGTACGTCCCACGCGCCCGAGCAAACCTACTTTCGGCCGGCCATCTGAAGGAGAACGGCGTGAAGCTGCAGGAGGATGGCGACGGGATGTTGCTTGTCTCGGCGGCGGGAGACGTCCTCGGTCGGGCGTCCTACACCGGGCGAGTCCTCTACGACAAGGTTGACGTCACCCACGACGAAGGTCATGGCCCTTCGGGCGATCGTCTCGGCGACGAAGTCGACACCGGACAGGCTGCATGCAAGGCTTGCACACGTCGGCATGGACACCATCAGGAGCTCGGCGAAGCACGAGGTCGCCACTGGGCTGGACCTCAAGTCGGCGTCGAGAGCCGACTCACCGTGCGTTTCGTGCGTCGGTGGAAGCTGGCGCGGCACACCTTCCCCGACCAGGGCTCCGATGTCGACGACGTGAAGGCCGTTATGCACATCGACCTGTGCGGGCGTGTCCGCGTGGCTGTCAAGGACAATAGCCTGTACTTCTTGCTGCTGAAGGACCGCAAGTCCTTCTACGTGTTGGTGAGGCCAGCCGCAAGGAAATCGGATGCCCTGCAGGAGTTTGTGAAGTGGCTGGCGGTGGCTGATCGACAGACGAAGAAGTCGGTGTTGATGCTGCGCTCTGACCGGGGAGGGGAGATCCTCGAGAAGCAGTTCACCAACTTCGTCAACGGCAAGGGGATCATCAACGACCTGACCTGCCCGTACACCCCGCAGCAGAACGGCATGGCAGAGCGGGAGATGAGGACGGTGGTGGAGTCGGTGTGGACGATGCTGCTGCACATGGGCGTGAGGCACCACTGGTGGCACCTCGCTCTGCGGCAGGCCGTCTGGGTCCGTAACTGCCTGAAGAGGCCGACACTGCCGCTGGGGACAACGCCATACCAGCTGTTCACCGGGAAGAAGCCCGACTTGTCGCTGGCACGCATGTGGGGCTGCATGGCACAGTTCCTTGTCCCCGAGCAGCTGCGTGGTGGGAAGCTGAAGCCGAAGGCCAGGTGGGGCCTTCATCTCGGCATGTCGGAGGAGAGCAAGGGCTGGGAGCTCCTCGACATTGCCGACAACCAGGTGGTCACCACGTCCGACTTGGTGTTCTACGAGGACATGTCGCTGGAGGTGTGTAAGTCGGAACACGGTCCGGCACCGGGACGGACGCCAACCACCCCGCCGACAGACACTTGGACGGCGACGCTCCCTTTGCTCGACAAGGTCGGTGAGCCTGCTGCTGAGGACGTCGAGTATGTCCCCTCTCCCTCCCCCTCCCATGACCCTCCCACCCTTCCACTTGTGGCTGACCTTCGTGGGCTTCCTCCGGTGTCGGCCCCCGGCGATGAGGGGAGCAGTGGGATGTCGCCTTCGGCGCCGGCTAAGAGCATCGCCGGTGGCCGACGTGATGAGCAGCAAGTCGACGTGGGAGGGAAGTCGACGTTAATAAGGAAAGGGCAGGCCGAGGAAGTGCAGCCGGCTGTGGTGAAGTCGGCAAAGGGGGCAGCGGCAAGGCAGCAGCCGACAGGGAGCAGGCAGCGGTGAAGCTGACCACGGAGCAGTCGGCAACCAGGCAATCTGCAGAGGAGCCGACCACAGGGGAGTAGCTGGCCGGTACGCCGACCGAGGTGCAGCAGGACGACGAGGACAGCAAAGCCGGTGACGAAAGAGGGCACGCCGAGGAGTCTACCGACAGCGACGTGGTGGAGGTCTAGCCTGGACCTCGGCAGTCAGGCCGAATTCAGAGGCCACCCAACTACTTCTTTCCTGCTGCCTTCACCACAGTGTACGACGTGGACGACGATGACCTGCTGTACGACAACACCAAGGAGGATGAGGAGTTTCCGGAGCTCGACCCCGACATGCATGCTGACCCCGAGCATCGTTGGGATATCTCGATGATGACGGTGAAGGAGGCGTTGGCGAGCTGGAAGGGCACGGCGGTGAAGGCCGCCATGGAGGAAAAGATCCGCAGCCTCATCGGCATGGGGACGTAGGAGCTGGTCGAACGCCCGCCGGGAGTGAACATCATGAAGAACCGGTGGGTTCTACGACGAAGTACCACATCGACGACACCGTCGAGCGCGAGAAGGCAAGGCTGGTTGGGAAGGGCTTCACGCAGGTGTATGGCGCCGACTACGACGAGACGTACGCGCCGGTGAGCAACTACGAGGATCTTTCTCAACATCGTCGCCATCCTCAAACTCAACCTGATGCAGCTCGACAAGAAAAATGCCTTGCAGGGCAAGCTCGACCAGGCGCTCTACATGTACCAGTCGGACTACTTCAACAACGGTACCGGCCGGGTGTGTAAGCTGCTGAAAAGCCTCTACGGGCTGAAGCAGTCGCCGCTGTTGTGGTACAAGGTGCTCAACGACGTGCTGGTAGGTGCAGGTTGGAAGAAGATCCAGGTCGACGAGGCTCTATACTTCAAGGTCGGCGACGACGGAGTGGCCTGCTGGGTGCTGGTCTACGTCGACGACCTGCTCACCGCCAGCAGCAGCCCCGTGATGCTGAAGGAGCTGAAGGAGCTGCTGGAGGCCGCCTTCGAGCTCTGAGAGATCTCGCCGGTGCAGAAGTACCTCAGGCTGGAGATCGTCCGCGACAGGTCGGCGGGGAAGTTGTGGCTACACCAGCAGGGCTATGTCGACAAGCTACGTAGGCGGTTCCTCGACGAGAAGCAAACCGGGCGCACCCCAACGACGCCAGTCTCGGTCGACGCCTACGCCGAGCTGACGTTCAACAACGAGGAGGCACGGGAGCGCCAGGAGGAGGAGTACCGGCAGAAGGTTGGCTCGTTGCAGTTCGCGGCGACGACGACGAGGCCGGACATCGCCTTCGTCTGCAGCAAGCTGGGGAGCGGCCTCATGGTGAGGAGCGACCAGCACTTGCGCGAGGTCGACTGCTGCCTCGCCTACCTCGCCAACACATGTGACACCGCCCTGGAGTTCAGCGGTGGACCGTGGACGCTGGAGCTAGTTGGCTACGTGGACGCCGACGACGCCAGCGACAAGCAGAAGAGGACGAGCACGAGAGGCTACGTGTTTGTCTACAGAGGAGCTGCAGTTTCTTGGTCGAGCCACCGCATCAAGTGCGCGACGCTGTCGTCGACCGAATCGGAGTACATGGTGGCCAACGAAGCCAGCAAGGAGGGACGCCGCCTTCGCTTCCTCCTTGCACAGTTCCGGTAGCTGGATGCCGGGAAGCCAACCGTCCTTCGAGTGGACAACAAGTCGGCCATCACGGTCGCCAAGGGCATGGGGTTAACGGGCAACCTCAAGCACATGGAGCGACAACAGGCCTGGCTGCAGCACATGGTGAGGCGCGGGAAGTTTTCGCTGAAGTACATCCCGACCGCTGAGCAGCCGGCGAGTTCCTGACGAAGGCGCTGCACTATCCGGCCTTCAATCGGTGCTCCGTCGCCATCGGCTAGGAGCGCTAGGCCGACGTGGGCGACGGTGACGACGACGTGCAGCAGTAGGTGCCATGCCCTTTTGCATGGCTAGTGCGGTGACCGGCTTGCTGTGTGTGGGTGTATGCCGACGAGTTATTCTCCGAGGAGTACTACCATGTGTAGGCTGGGGGCCCAAGCGTGAACGCGGTGTGGGAGTGTCAACGGGAGTTGTCTTAGGCCCCGTCCTCGCTTGGGTGGAGCCGACCTCGTAGACGGGTGTACGAGGGAGTGCAGCCAATTTGCAGCAGTGGGCGAGCTGGTCGACGAGGTGGTCGACTTGCGTGGGGGCCACTGCACTAGCGCCAACTTCAGGGTGCCGACTTTGGGGTGGTCGACCAGGTGGTCGACCTGACCTAGTGGTCGACGAAGGAGGGGCCGATGTCGACCTCGACAGGGGAGACTCAGGACGTCGAGCAACTGGACGTCGAAGAGCAGGGCGTCGACTGGGTGACGCCGACTTCGGGTAGCCGAATAGGAGTGATCGGCTGACTCGTGCACTGGTGGACGTGGAGCTGGTCGACCAGAAGTGTCGTCGACCTGGATCTGGTCCACCAAGGAGAGGTCGACCTGATAAGGTCGACTGGAGGTGGTCATCGACCTGGGTGGTCGACAGGCACGTGAAGGAGGTGCTGGTCGACCAGGCATGGTTGCCCGTGGACCGGGATACCCGGGCGAGGTGTGCAAATGTCGCCGGGTTGACTTCTGCGAGATCGACCTCGTAAATAGTATCTCGAGGTCGACGTGGCTGGTGGGCGCAGTCGCTGGCGTGGAGTCTGCCAGGCGTCTGCGCTGTGCTCGTGACGAGGAGTGGCGTACCAACTAGTTGCGCGCACCTGCTTCGTAGTTGCACCGTTGTCCTGCGGGTGCAACGCTGTGCGGCCGACTTGCTGCAGCGTTGGCACACCATGGACATGCAACGTTGGCAAGGCGCGACCTTGCTCTGTTGGATTGTGGTCGACCAAGTCGTGCTGGCACGCGGTCGACCGTGCTGCGCTGGAAGTCGACCAGCAGCTTTGCTAGGTCTGATGTAGTCTTGCATGCCAATGATGTTGCTATTATCATCATTGTCAACCTTCCTTAGTGAAACTCTTCCCAAATTGCCTTGCGAACTAGCAAGTAGTGTGTGCACTAGGAAAACGACTAAGGAACGAACGCAGAGATCACACGAGCATCCATGTCTAGCCCGTACTCTAGCTCCCGTTGCAGTAGTTATCTCCGCACAAAATGCACATTTTGGGCCGTTG
Source organism: Closterium sp. Naga37s-1 (assembly GCA_947471745.1). NCBI lineage: Eukaryota > Viridiplantae > Streptophyta > Zygnematophyceae > Desmidiales > Closteriaceae > Closterium > Closterium sp. Naga37s-1. The sequence goes on along the minus strand of CANJKZ010000071.1, from coordinate 4,907,627 downwards.
GAAACACGAAAAGGTGTCATGACGGTTCTGAATGTTTGCGACGTCGCAAGGCGAACACATATACGAAATAATGCGATTTTTTTCAGGGCCAGTGTGTCTGAAATAGTAGGTTAAGTTAAGAACCATGGCGGTTAGGGTTTGGCTAGAAGGTGGAGTGTCAAGAGAGTTGAGCAAGCCAAAGAGGGGTTCAATATTGAGAGAGGGGTACAAATAGCAAACAGAGTATGAAATGAAGGTGCACCACCAAAAATTTGTAATAAATATACTAAACTACAGCTATAAGCAGTTACATGTGTATTCCAACACTGTGCTAGGATTTAGGGCATCCTGAGGCCCTAGGGCAACTCTTGAAAAGGTTAAAAAAGGACCTGGTTTTCCTGGGAAAAACTATATGGCCATCCTGAAGTTTTAGGGTACCTGTAGGCCATATCCTGGTATCCTAGGGAAAAAAAATAGCAAGACCATGATTAGTAATCCACCGTGCCAACGAGAGAACATCGCAACTCAGGGTGCGTGCAAAAAAATGGTGCAACGTGGCAAAGGATTGTCTGTGCTAAGGTTGGATTAGATTCTGGGGGGAAACGAACGCAGGCCCTCCCTTCTCCTCCCCACCCCCCTCCCCCCTCCTTTATTCGCGTCAGGGTATCCCCCACTTTCATCCTGACGCTTCAGGGCAAAATATCAGCGTAAAAATCATCATCATCTTGAAATTACTGGGCAAACGAATAAAAACATCTGAAGTCAGGGTAATCGTGATGTTTTACCCTGATATCGTGGGCCCTGATTCTGGTAACCCTTTGCTAACCCGAACGGTCCACATTTTGGACCGTCAGGAAAATAAATAGGCAAAATGGTTACACGCCCTAACACCTAAAGTACCATGTTGCCAAGCTGCTTCACGTTCTAACTTGGAAGGCCTAACTAGGAATGTCTCAACCAAACGGGGTTCGATGGTGGTCAACGGCCGTCGACCACCGTCGACCTGACCGACGGGCAGAAAAAAAAAAAAAAAAAAAAAACCCCATCGGATGACATGCCATCCGAGGGAGGCATCAACCCTAAATCCATGCCTCCCTGTGTTTAGGGTTGATGCCTCCTTGACCGGATGCATAAGGACGAAAGTGTACTTATTCGCCTCAACGAGAAAAAAAAACACGTTGGCGAGAGTGTTGGCGAAAAGCTGAGGCCTAGCTGTTGTGAGGGAGCCAGGGTTGGGAAGGTTGTCAGTCACAAAAGGGGATTTTCTCCCGTCACCAATATCAATTTGGTGCTGTTCGCCAGGAAATCGTAATTTGAAATGAAAAAGATGGCATCGGCGTCGCGAACGCATCTGGAAACGGAGGCGGAACCCACCTCCGAGGTTTGGCCGTAATGCCGTTCAAGAAACTTCTGCGCCTGCGGTTGCGAAATTTCGCAACCGCATCGGGAACCTCCGTCCCCACCTTCCCCCCAATCCCCTTTGAACGGCAATGCGACGGTTGTGCCATCGCTGTGCTTTGAAAAATGCAGCATGGCGATGGCATGGCTTGGGGATGGAACTTTGCCTGGGGACGAAGTTGCGTCCCCGCTTCCATATGCCGTCGAGCAGTTCGTTTTAATTGACAAATGGGGGCGTTCGTCAGACACCCACTTTGGGCCCAGTTCGGCAAGCATTATAAAAATGGTCTCGGCGGATGGGCTACAGTGAAACGACCATCCTGGAACCTTCCATGATAAGCGCGTGAATGATTATCAAGGCTCGATATAAGCGGATCTACGCCGAACCTGACAATAATGGAATGCCTTCCGAACAGCCCTTTTTGTGCAGGCGTTTTTACCCGACGGAAGCATCCACGAACCCAGTTTCTCGGGCAAAGTGCCCATTTTTTAATCCGCCGCACCATGCGGCCTCGAGGCCCCGCACCATGCGGGGTATCAGTGATTCGGGGCATTAAACAGTGTCTGGTCAAATATCTTAGCCAATCACATGATCGCGCGATTCATCTGAGAAACTGCCTACCATCTTCTGCGAAACCAAAATTTAGACTGATGCAATCAATCTACACCCAATAAATGCCAATCGAACAGTCAGCCCGTTTTTTTGAAGGTGCACCCCAGCTACTGTCCGATTTCGAAGCTGTTTCCAAAAAATGCCCATGGGGCATTTTTTGGGGGCCTGTTAAAAATGCCCATAATGGCCATAATGGCCATAATGCCTGCCGAACTGGGCCTTGATTGTTGGTTTGGACGGTTGGGGAGGCTCGGCACCTTTTTTACAGGCTGACCAGGCTGACGGAGGTAAACGAACCCTAACTGACGGGATCAGGAAGGCGAGACCCACCTTCCTGATCCCGTCGTTATCCCATGGTTTTTTGCTTCATTGGTGCTGGCGAACAGCCCCACGCCACACTCCCACACTTGGCAGAATAAGAGACTCATAGCTAATAGAATAGGTAGAACAAACCAAGTAGTGGCGACATGGCGAGTGCTAGTGACGCCTCGCTTTCGCTCAACCGCAATCTTGGCTTCGCGCGTATACGAAGACGCGCTCGCACCGTCTCGTGCGCCCAGACGCATTCGCGCCGTCGCCGTCGCGCCGCCGCATAGAAGCCGCATTCCCCCTGTCGCAAGCCCCCTTCGACGTTCCCTTGCCGCATCTCCCCCTCCGCAATCCGTCACAAACTACGAAGCTACGCTCACACACTTGGCGAGGCGAATCAGCGACTATACTAGGAATTTCCCGTGGTATAGCTAACCAAGTTGGCTGGCTATACCGACAACGCGACTTTTCACCTAGTCGCGCGTGAGTTACTAAACATGTAGTCTAAGCCTTGAAAACGACCATCGATCGAGTGTGCTAGCGCCCTTTCCCCGCCGCTTTGCATTCAGACTACCGCCGCGTGGCATTCGCCGAGCCTGCCGTGCATGCCGCGCACCCATCGTAACCTATTTGAATTCAAAATCGACACATCAACCCTGCTGAGCCTCCTTTCCGGCCCTGCTTCCCCTCCTTCCCGCCCCTGCTTCCCCTCCTTCCCGCCCCTGCTTCCCCTCCTTCCCGCCCCTGCTTCCCCTCCTTCCCGCCCCTGCTTTCCCTCCTTCCCGCCCCTGCTTCCCCTCCTTTCCCCCCTTGCTTTCCCTCCTTCCCGCCCCTGCTTCCCCTCCTTTCCCCCCTTGCTTTCCCTCCTTCCCGCCCCTGCTTCCCCTCCTTTCCCCCCTTGCTTTCCCTCCTTCCCGCCCCTGCTTCCCCTCCTTTCCCCCCTTGCTTTCCCTCCTTCCCGCCCCTGCTTCCCCTCCTTTCCCCCCTTGCTTTCCCTCCTTCCCGCCCCTGCTTCCCCTCCTTTCCCCCCTTGCTTTCCCTCCTTCCCGCCCCTGCTTCCCCTCCTTTCCCCCCTTGCTTTCCCTCCTTCCCGCCCCTGCTTCCCCTCCTTCCCGCCCCTGCTTTCCCTCCTTCCCGCCCCTGCTTCCCCTCCTTTCCCCCCTTGCTTTCCCTCCTTCCCGCCCCTGCTTCCCCTCCTTTCCCCCCTTGCTTTCCCTCCTTCCCGCCCCTGCTTCCCCTCCTTTCCCCCCTTGCTTTCCCTCCTTCCCGCCCCTGCTTCCCCTCCTTCCCGCCCCTGCTTCCCCTCCTTCCCGCCCCTGCTTTCCCTCCTTCCCGCCCCTGCTTCCCCTCCTTTCCCCCCTTGCTTTCCCTCCTTCCCGCCCCTGCTTCCCCTCCTTTCCCCCCTTGCTTTCCCTCCTTCCCGCCCCTGCTTCCCCTCCTTTCCCCCCTTGCTTTCCCTCCTTCCCGCCCCTGCTTCCCCTCCTTTCCCCCTTGCTTTCCCTCCTTCCCGCCCCTGCTTCCCCTCCTTTCCCCCCTTGCTTTCCCTCCTTCCCGCCCCTGCTTCCCCTCCTTTCCCCCCTTGCTTTCCCTCCTTCCCGCCCCTGCTTCCCCTCCTTCCCGCCCCTGCTTCCCCTCCTTCCCGCCCCTGCTTCCCCTCCTTCCCGCCCCTGCTTCCCCTCCTTTCCCCCCTTGCTTTCCCTCCTTCCCGCCCCTGCTTCCCCTCCTTTCCCCCCTTGCTTTCCCTCCTTCCCGCCCCTGCTTCCCCTCCTTTCCCCCCTTGCTTTCCCTCCTTCCCGCCCCTGCTTCCCCTCCTTCCCGCCCCTGCTTCCCCTCCTTCCCGCCCCTGCTTCCCCTCCTTCCCGCCCCTGCTTCCCCTCCTTTCCCCCCTTGCTTTCCCTCCTTCCCGCCCCTGCTTCCCCTCCTTTCCCCCCTTGCTTTCCCTCCTTCCCGCCCCTGCTTCCCCTCCTTTCCCCCCTTGCTTTCCCTCCTTCCCGCCCCTGCTTCCCCTCCTTTCCCCCCTTGCTTTCCCTCCTTCCCGCCCCTGCTTCCCCTCCTTCCCGCCCCTGCTTCCCCTCCTTTCCCCCCTTGCTTTCCCTCCTTCCCGCCCCTGCTTCCCCTCCTTTCCCCCCTTGCTTTCCCTCCTTCCCGCCCCTGCTTCCCCTCCTTTCCCCCCTTGCTTTCCCTCCTTCCCGCCCCTGCTTCCCCTCCTTTCCCCCCTTGCTTTCCCTCCTTCCCGCCCCTGCTTCCCCTCCTTTCCCCCCTTGCTTTCCCTCCTTCCCGCCCCTGCTTCCCCTCCTTTCCCCCCTACTTTTCCTCCTTCCCGCCCCTGCTTCCCCTCCTTTCCCCCCTTGCTTTCCCTCCATCCCGCCCCTGCTTCCCTTTTTTCCCCCCTACTTTTCCTCCTTTCCGCCCCTGCTTCCCCTCCTTTCCCCCTCTTCCTTCCCCTCTTTTCCCTCCTACCTCCCCCCTGTATCCCCTCCTTTCCCCCCTGCTTTTCCTCCTTTCCGCCCTTGCTTCCCCTCCTTTCCCCCACTTTCTTTCCCTCCTTCCCCCACCTTGCTTCCCCTCCTTTCCCCCACTTTCTTCCCCACCTTTCCCCCAATTTCTTCCCCTCCTGTCCCCCACTTTCTTCCCCTCCTTTCCCCCAATTTCTTCCCCTCATTTCCCCCACTTTCTTCCCCTCCTTTCCCCCACTTTCTTCCCCTCCTTTCCCCCACTTGCTTCCCCTCCTTCCCCCACCTTGCTTCCCCTCCTTTCCCCCACTGCATCCCTCCTGTCCCCAACTGCATCCCTCTACCCTCCCAACACCCTTATATTCCTCACCATCTGCCCTCTTCACCTTCATTTTTCCCGGCCCTTCCATCCCATCCCTCTCGTCCCTTTCATCTCCCTGCCAACACACCTGTCAAGACACTGGCAGGGTGTGTGGCACCGTGCCATTCTGCCTACTCCAGCAGGTGAAGCACGTGCTTGACACCATGGCGCCAGCTGTCGGCCTCTCAGTGGCTCTCATCAACGGCCAGTCATCGCTCGCTGACGAGGCAATCCACCTGAGGGGCTCTTCACGTCTCCACTCCTTGCCTTCACATCTCCACTCCCTGCCTTCACATCTCCACTCCCTATTCTTCACCTCTCCACTCCCTGCCTTCACATCTACACTCCCTGATTTCGGATCTCTTTTCACCTCTTTTCTTCCTTGACCCCCTTCCCATCCCTACGCTTCCCTTCCCCTGCCCACCCTTCCCTTCCCGATCCCTTCTCCCTTCCCTTCCCTTGCATGCCCTCCCCTTCCCCCTCACTCACGTTTCCCTTCTGCCCCCTAGGTTCTTATATGGTATCATTACTTGCTTGTATTCAGATTCTGTTTCTCCTCTTCCCCCTCACAGCACGTCCCCATTGGGTCTTCACACAAACGTTTCTGCATACTCTGATAATTGGTAGTGCTGAAACAGGCCAGCAGATGCAAGCAGAGGCGCAGCTAGTAGTGGATGGTGCTTACAACTTTTGTAGTCTCGTGTGCGTAGTATGAGTAGTGTGTTACTGCTAGAGATATTCATCACAAAGCCTGCTATGTGCTACCACGATTTCAGCAGTGCAGATTATTTAATAACGATGCATCGACAGTATAAAGGTGTCACATAACATCACATACAGCTAGGAAGAAATATGTTCTCGCTATGACGAATTCTGTACTATTGACCCTTTCTCTAGCTGATTTGACATGAGATGGTGGCGTGAGGCGAGTTGAAGCATGAAGATCTTCAAAGCAGTTGGTCACTGAAATGCCGGTAGTCGGGGAGAGGGGGAGTATTCGAACCATAGGCTGTGATGACAAAAGTGAGGAGGGGAAATGAGGGGAATCAAGGGGGGAAATAGGGGAAGCAGGGTAGGAAACGAAGGGAGGCAGGAGGGGGCAGGGGAGAAGTAAGGAGAAGCAGGCTTTGGAAGGGTTTAGGGAGGATGCAGGGAGGAGAGAGAGGTATGCAGGGCGGGGAGATGGAGATGCAGGGAGAGGAGATGGAGATGCAGGGAGAGGAGATGGAGATGCAGGGAGAGGAGATGGGGATGCAGGGAGAGGAGATGGGGATGCAGGGAGAGGAAAGCAAGAGGGGTTGAGGAGATGGGGAGGCGGGGTGGAGGGGTGAGGATGAAGAGGTAGGACGGAAGGGCAGAAAGAGAGGAGCTGAGAGGAAGGGGAGATGGGGAGGCGGGGATGGGAAGAGGGAGATGCGGGGATGGGGAGAGGGAGATGCGGGGATGGGGAGAGGGGGATGTAGGGAGTGGGGAGAGGGGGATGCAGGGGAGGCGTGAAGGGGAGACCTGGAGGCTGGAAGGGAATTTGCGGGGCGGGAAAGGGAGAAGAGGCGGGAAGCCACCACCATGTGGTGGGAATGGGAGAGCGGGAAGCGGGAAGGGGCTAGACGGTAGGAGGGAAGGGGAGAACGGGAGGCGGGAAGGGGAGATTGAGCCGCGGGAAGTAGAGATTGGGCGGCGGAAAAGGGAGATTGGGCGGCGGAAAAGGGAGATTGGGCGGCGGAAAGGGAGATCGGGCGGCAGAAAGGGAGATCGGGCGGCGGAAAGGGGGGATCGGGCGGCGGGAAGGGGAGATCGGGTGGCGGGATGGGGAGTTCGGGCGGCGTAAGGAAGGATTGACAGGCGGGCACGTTAGTTTGGCCGGCGGGATGGCGAGATCATGCGGCGGGAATGGGAGATGGGCGGCGGGCAATGGAGATTGGGTGAAGGGAAGGGGGTTGCGAGAATAGGAGTTGTCGTGGAGCTGGGAAGGGAAGACGGTGCGGCGGCTTGGTGAGATCGGGAGATGGGAAGGAGAGATGGGAACGAGGCCTAAACCCACGCCATCTCACATGCACTTGCAATAGCTTTTGCCTAGACGGCGTGGACGTGCGCGAGTGTGCTAGCTATCGTGTTCGCGACAAAAACACACACGGCGGACTGTTACTGCGGATCCGGATTCAGCAGCTCGACACGGTGCAACGAGGCCTTTGCCGCTAGCTTGTGCGAGGCCGTGAACAGGCGCCTGATGCGGCGACGAATCGCAGCGAGGCGTCGTCGCGAAGCTATGTATGAGCGCCCGAAAATGTTCTCTTCGTAAGGCGTGGTAAGGCGCACTAGGCGACGCTGAAATGAACCAGTGTGTTGGGGGCGTATGACCTAAGGATGAGGCATGTGCTATGATCGCAGCTCCTACCACATTGGACCCTCTGAGTTATCTTAGTAGTCCTGTGTGTGAACGGCACGCTGTGAGACTGGGCTAGTGCGGGAAGGCAACTTCAGTATACTTTTGGCCAAGCCCATAAACTTTCGACAGGCCCCCGGGCTCGATTGGTGAGGGGTTGGGATTACTTCATCGCTGGTTAGAGAAGTTGGGAGGCCTTGTAATTGTGTTACTATCATGTACCATTTATGTAATGAGTTTTATGAAAGAAGAGTGCGTTCAATAACGCGGAAGTGATTACAACTACTCAGCAAACAACGAGGCCTAGGCATAACATAGCAAAGCTAGCTAGGCCGAGGTCGCGGAGTCGCGCGAAGGTTGGGTGCAGGTTTGGGGTTGAAAACCCCGAAGGCGACGCGAAGGACGTTCGGAAGGCGAGGTCAGCAGACCGAGCCTGAACTCCAAAAAGTTGGACTTGTACGCGTACGGAGTGCCTCAGTAATGAGTTGGGAAAATTCCTTACACTACCCCCCCCCTTAAGAAAGATGGTGAATATCGGGCACCGTCGGCGGGAAAGATAATCCCGGAGTATCGAGTGGCCCTGTAGTGAGTCAGCCGGGACCCACATGTCATCTTCGCTTGTGCGATACACTCATCGCAGGAGAAAATCAACGTGGCATCCAGCTGGTGTCGCACGAATGTGATGGTTCAAAATCTTCCAAGGCTGGAGTGTCGGGTCTGCCACGGGCCGGACACTTGGCGCGATGTTGGGTCGAGCGACGTCGGACGGCTGCGGAGCCACGTAGTGGCGAAGCAAACTGACGTGGAAGGCGTCGTGGATCTTCCAGTCGTCCGGTAGCAGAAGTTTCGCTGTGACCAGGGTCAGCATCCGAATGATGCGTAAGGGTCCCACGTAGCGGGGACGCAATTTTGCAGGCTGGGGCAGCCGCAGATTCTTTGTGTCCAAGAGGACCATCTGCCCATCATGGAAGGGTAAATTCCGTCGATGTCGGTCAGCGTAGCGGCTGGCGGCAGTATTAGACTTTCGTATAAATTCTGTGAGAATCACGAGGAATGAGATGACTAAAGAATGGGTACAAGTAGGACACCTAGAAGTGTTGTACCCTATAGTGTCTACCCCACTACAGCCTAGATAAACTATAGCATATGAGTTTGACAAACCCCCATAGGCAAAGTGGGGGAGAACAAGGGGTCACAAGACCAGTCAAGCAGAGCAAAGCAAAGTAAGCTCAGGGTGGATCACAACGTCACCACACAGTCCGAGCACAGGTTCAAAGGCCACAAGGTCAGTTCACATGCAGCATTATATATAAAGGTAAACATGCAGGTGCAGGTATATATAGATCACAGTACAAGCAAAGTCAAGAGGTAAGCAAGTGAGGCCAAGTAGGCACAAGACCTAGCATAGTACAGAAGCGCTGATGATCACAAGGCTGAAGTGCCTTGGTGAAGATATCAGCAGTGTTGGCCTGAGAGGCCACGTAAGCAAGGCGCAGCTGACCACGCTGCTGCAGCTCACGAGCAAGGAAGTAGCAAAGAGCAATGTGCTTCGTTTTGTGCTCCAGTCTGTGCTCCCGACACAAGGCCAACATGGCCTTGTTGTCTACGTACAGAACTAGAGGAGAACGAGGCGGCTCTCCCAAGTCAGTCAGCAGGTAGGTGAGCCAGCGTAACTCCTGTGCAGCCATGGCCCCTGCGTAGATCTCAGCCTCACAGCTGGAGCTGAGAACAGAAGACGAGCGGGTAGACCGCCACGAAACAGAGCCGGAACCAAGGCTGAAGGTGTAACCCTGTGACGACCGCTGCGTAGCCAGGTCGTCAACCCAAGACGCGTCTGCGTGACCAGTGAGGACCACTGAACTCCGCCCTCCAAGCACGAGCCCCATGCCCGACGTACTGCACAAGTAGCGCAACACCCTCTTCGCTGCAGCCATGTGCTCTGGTCGGTGTCTCCTAGGAGCAACATAGCGTGCCAAGATGCTAAGAGGGTATGCCAGGTCAGGTCCAGTGCAGGTCATCAGGTACATGAGGCAACCAACAAGCTCTGGGTACGGGCCACTCGGCTCTACGGACTCATCCGAAGGCAGAGCTGAGAGCGAGTGGCGAGTAGACAGAGGAGTGGCCTGAGGGGAGGAGTACGTGAAGTCGAAGCGCTGAAGGACCTGCTGCACCATGTGTGACTAAGTCAGGGTAATGGTGCGCCGTGCTCTGTCCCGGGTGATCTGCAAGCCAAGATAGCTGCGCAGTTCACCCAGGTCTGTGCACGTGTGTCTCTTCTGCAGCTCAGACTTCACGTGGGCGAGTCCAGCAGTGTCAGCAGTAGCAAAGACCAAGTCGTCGACGTACACGAGGATGTAGAACGGCGGCAAAGAGGTGTCGGTGCGTAGAAACAGCGACGGGTCGGCAGTAGAAGGAGCAAACCCAAGTGCCGCAAGTGTAGTCCTCAGTGTGTCGTGCCACTCACGGGGCGCCTGGCGGAGACCGTAGACTGGCCGCCGGAGGCTCCACTGGGTACCAGGAGGAAACGACCAAGTGAAGCCAGGTGGGCGGCGCAGCCAGATCTCCTCGTGCAGGCTGCCCTGTAGGAAAGCAGTGCTGAAGTCAAGAGAGTGAAGCTCGTAGTCGCGCTGAGCGGCTATGTGCAGCAGTACCCGAAGACTGGTCATCTTCGGGGTGGGAGAGAAGGTGTGAAAGTAGTCAACTCCCTGCCGCTGACTGAAGCCTCGAGCCACGTAACGCGCCTTGAAGACAGGCGGAGAACCCGGCGGCCGCTTCACCCTGAAAATCCACATGCCACTGACGATGTTCGCCCCAAGTGGGGGAACCTCGTCGACGTAGGTGCCTGTGGACTTCCAGGAAGCCATCTCTGCGTCCATGGCTGACTGCCACTGAGAGGAGTAGGGACCCTCTATCGCCTCTGCGTAAGAGCGCGGAGTCGGGATGTCTGGTGCATCCGGGTCTCCCTCACGGGCAACTAGCATGGACACGAGATGAGGTAATGCAGCAGCAAAGCACTGGAACTCCTCCTGCCTGTCCTCAAGGACGTCCGTGCTAAGAGCACACTCACCCCCGACGGACGGAGGACAGACAGACTCAAACTCAGCAACAAGACTAGCGGCGTAGTCTAGACGACAGTGAGCAGCGAAGTCGACAAGCTCAGTAACTAAGGCAGACGCAGCAGTGGACTCAAAGGAAGGGTCAGTGACAACAGTAGCCAGGAGACGCGTGACAGTAGGACTGGCAGCACGAAGGGAGTCAGGCGCCGGGTCAGCAAGAGCAGGAAGAGAGGACTCAGGAGGAGACGGCAGAGGGACACGCTGTGGAGCAGTAGAAGGACGCAGTGCCATCTGGTGCGTGCCGGGGACAGGAGGAGGACGCGGACGTGGAACACGACGACCAGTGCGAGCAGCACAAACAGGCGACGCAGGACGCGACTCAGGCTCACGACGCTCAGCAAGACCTCCGATAGGACCAGTTTAGGGAGAAGGAGCAGGCAGTGGGGAGGCCAGCGGTAACTGTGACTCGGACTGGACAGGAGGTGGACACTCTAAGGAAGGAGCAGGACCAGAAGAAGGCGGAAGACCAAGAACCTGCTCAAGGAGCGGAACGAAGTAGGGCTGCGGCCGCGCAGCGCCTCCAGAACCAGCAGGGACAGCACCAGCACCCCCAGTGTCAGCTCCAACTCCAGCAGCACCACCAGCTCCAGTAGCGCCAACTCCAGCACCCACAGGAGCACCGGCTCCAGCAGCACCCCCAGCTCCAGTACCTCCAGCAACTCCAGCTGCAGCAGGACCACCGGAAGACGCAGCAGCTTCGGCTCCAGTACCTCCAGCAGCACCGACTCCAGCAGCACCGCCAGCTCCAGCTCCGCCAGCAGCTCCAGCACCAGTAGTACCACCAGGCCCAGCAGCTCCAGTACCTTCAGTACGAGCACCTCCGGGACCCGTGGCTCCAGCACCCCCAGTAGCAGTAGAACCTCCAGCACCGGCAGCACCACCAGCTCCAGCAGCACGGCTCCAGCGCCGAGAAAACGACTCGCGCAGCTCCTGTGGGGAGGGTAGCTCCCGCCGGGACGAAGCACCCGAAGGACCTCCAGGCCCAGCTCCGTCAGGCTCCGCACCCCCAGACTCAGCAACCCCAGGCTCAGCACCCCCAGACCCAGCACCCCAAGGCTCCGCACCCTCAGGCTCAGCACCTCCAGACCCAGCACCCCCAGGCTCCGCACGCTCAGGCTCAGCACCCCCAGACCCGGCACCCGCAGGCTCAGCACCCCTAGCAGCACCAGAGTCAACAGCTACCTCGACAGGCTCGACCGCGTCTACCTGGGACACACGTCTGTCCTCCGTCCGTCGGGGGTGAGTGTGCCCTTAGCACGGACGTCCTTGAGGACAGGCAGGAGGAGTTCCAGTGTTTGGCTGCTGCTTCACCTCATCTCGTGTCCGTACTGCTTACCCCTGAGGGAGACCCGGATGCACTTGACATCCCGACTCCGCGCTCTTACGCGGAGGCGATAGAGGGTCCCTACTCCTCTCAGTGGCAGGCAGCTATGGACGCAGAGATGGCTTCCTGGAAGTCCACAGGCACCTACGTTGACGAGGTTCCCCCGCCTGGGGCGAACATCGTCAGTGGCATGTGGATTTTCAGTATGAAGCGGCCGCCGGGTTCTCCGCCTGTCTTCAAGGCGCGTTACGTGGCTCGTGGCTTCAGTCAGCGGCAGGGAGTTGACTACTTTCAGACCTTCTCTCCCACCCCAAAGATGACCACTCTTCGGGTACTGCTGCACATAGCTGCTCACCGTGACTACGAGCTGCACTCTCTTGACTTCAGCACTGCTTTCTTGCAGGGCAGCCTGCACGAGGAGATCTGGCTGCGCCGCCCACTTGGCTTCACTGGGACTTTTCCTCCTGGCACCCAGTGGAGCCTCCGGCGGCCAGTCTACGGTCTCCGCCAGGCACCGCGTGAGTGGCACGACACACTGAGGACTACACTTGCGGCTCTTGGGTTTGCTCCCTCTACTGCCGACCCGTCGCTGTTTCTGCGCACCGACACTTCTTTGCCGCCGTTCTACATCCTCGTGTACGTCGACGACTTGGTCTTTGCCACAGCTGACACTGCTGGACTCGCCCACGTGAAGTCCGAGCTGCAGAAGAGACACACGTGCACAGACCTGGGTGAACTGCGCAGCTACCTTGGCTTGCAGATCACCCGGGACAGAGCGCAGCGCACCATTACCCTGACTTAGTCACACATGGTGCAGCAGGTCCTTCAGCGCTTCGGCTTCACGTACTCCTCGCCTCAGGCCACTCCTCTGCCTACTCGCCACTCGCTCTCAGCTCTGCCTTCGGATGAGTCCGTAGAGTCGAGTGGCCCGTACCCAGAGCTTGTTGGCTGCCTCATGTACCTGATGACCTGCACACGACCTGACCTTGCATACCCTCTTAGCATTCTCGCACGCTATGTTGCTCCTGGGAGACACAGACCGGAGCACATGGCTGCAGCGAAGAGGGTGTTGCGCTACTTGTGCATTACGTCGGGCATGGGGCTTGTGCTTGGAGGGCAGAGTCCAGTGGTCCTCACTGGGCACGCAGACGCTTCTTGGGCTGACGACCAGGCTACGCAGCGGTCGTCACAGGGTTACACCTTCAGCCTTGGTTCCGGCTCTGTTTCGTGGCGGGCTACCCGCTCGTCTTCTGTTCTCGGCTCCAGTTGTGAGGCTGAGATCTACGCATGGGCCATGGCTGCACAGGAGCTTCGCTGGCTCACCTACCTGCTGACTGACCTCGGAGAGCCGCCTCGTTCTCCTCCAGTGCTGTACGTAGACAACAAGGCCATGCTGGCCTTGTGTCGGGAGCAGAGAATGGAGCACAGAACGAAGCACATTGCTCTTCGCTACTTCTTAGCTCGTGAGCTACAGCAGCGTGGTCAGCTGCGACTTGCGTACGTGGCCTCTCAGGCCAACACTGCTGATATCTTCACCAAGGCACTCGCGCCTTGTGATCATCTGCGCTTCTGTACTCAGCTGGGCCTTGTGCCTACCTTGCCTCACTTGCTCACTTCTTGACCTTGTTTGTACTGTTACATATATATATACCTGCTCTTGCTTGTTTAGCCTTATATGTATGTAATCTTGCATGTGAACTGGCCTTGTGGCCTTGAACTTGTGCTCAGAATGTGTGGTGACGTTGTGATCCACCCTGAGCTTGCTTTGCCTTGCTTTGCTTGACTGGTCTTGTGACCCCTTGCTCTCCCCCACTTTGCTTATGGGGGTGTGTCAAACTCATACACTATAGTCTGTGTAGGCTGTAGTGGGGTAGCTTATATGGGGTACAACACTTTAGGGTTTGGTACTTGTACTTCTCATGCTGCGCAGTTCAATCATTCCTCGTTTCATTTTCACATGAACTCCGAAAAGTTGAACTTGTACGTGTACGGAGTGCCTCAGTAAGGAATTGGGAAAATTCATTACAATTTATAAAATTTTGGCACCGGCCCTGCCAAATGTATACCGCTGCTTTAATTCGTTACAGGCATTTTGGTTGCAAAACACAACACAATTCCCTGAACCACCGAGGGCTCGTGCCGACCGAAAGAGACACGACCTCGCCCAACTTTAATTATCTCCTGACCCGACGGAACAGGAGGCACGCTTGACTCTGCCTGCTGGTTTGTTGATGTTGCTTCGTAGACCAGAATCCTGGTAACCCGAGCTCCACCAATAAGGTTTAACCTGGCACGTGCTGCTGAGCCAGCTCGTTGGGCGTAAGCAAGAGTACCTACCAATGAGGCGTGAAACCGGCGCCACCTGTACCAGCACTATCTAGGGCAATGTTATGAAGGGGCAGCCCCGGGAGGATGCGGACTCTTTGATGTCTGATTCCAACTCAGCAGTCCTGATGTGGCAGCACCTTCCCGCTGCCTTATGAATTAACAGATCAGCACGTGTCTACGCTGACGATGAAAAATGCGCTGGAGATCTTTCCACAATCCCGCGCGCGACTCCCCATCGTCCTCATGCCATCGGTCCATAAAAACGTGCATCACACTGAACGGTACTCACATTTCCGGAATTCCCATCCGTCTTTTGGTCCCTGTGACATTTGATTGACTGCTCCAACACGACCTTTCAGTTAGTTTCTACGCACAGCATTTTTCAGATTCAGCTATCGTCTTTCCAACTTGTTCCATCATGGCCGCCGCTCAAGCTGTGAGTAGCATCACGAATGCAACCAACGTTGTCTATGTTTGTATCATATCGCTTACCGTTTCTCGTGATATTATTGCAGCGGGTATGGGTCTTCGGCAAGGGCTACAGCGCTGGAGACAAGTCGCTCAAGCAACTGGTAAGAGAAGCGACTCGCATGCTTTAATTGTGTTCCACAGGACTTGTTTCGACGAGTACTGACTTACCATGGCTCCTCGTGCAGCTCGGCGGGAAGGGTGCCAACCTTGCCGAAATGTCTCGCATCGGCCTCTCAGTGCCTCCTGGCCTGACCGTCACCACCGAGGCCTGCGAAGACTTCCACAAGAGCGGCGGGAAGCTCACCGATGAGCTGTGGCAGGAGATTCTCGATGGCATGAAGACCGTCGAGAAGAACACCGGCTTTGAGTTCGGCAACCCCGAGAATCCTCTTCTCGTGTCTGTCCGCTCTGGAGCTGCTGTAAGTACATCCGCAGCCCACTTTCGTGCTTCTGAATTCCTTCGGTGCATCTCGTGTCTTAGCTGACTTCACCCAACAAGCTTTTCCAGTTTTCCTCGGCGTTACTGTTTGAAGCTGCTCAACGCATTACGCAGGGATTAACTCTCGCCGACTGTTTTGTTTATTGCTTCAGGTCTCCATGCCTGGTATGATGGACACCGTGCTCAACTTGGGTCTTAATGACACTGTGGTCGTTGGCCTCGCGAAGAAGAGTAACGAGCGATTCGCGTATGACTCGTACCGTCGCTTCATCGACATGTTCGGCGACGTCGTGATGAACGTGTCGCACTCTCTCTTCGAGGCGGAACTCTCGGCGCTCAAGAAGGCCAAGGGTGTGAAGGTCGACACGGAGCTCGACAATGAGGACCTTAAGACGCTCGTCACTAAGTACAAGGAAGTCTACCAGAAGGCCACTGGAGCGGAGTTTCCCTCCGGTAAGCACTTGTCTCTACCCAACAATCTTCCGAATTGAAAAAAATCGACAATAAGATGTTTTTGCAGCAAATGCTCGGCATTTCCAATGGATGTTTCCGTTTTTTTATGATTTTCCCCCTGATGTTCTTCCACAGACCCCAAGGAGCAGCTGAAGCACTCGGTGATGGCGGTGTTTAACTCGTGGAACAGCAACCGCGCCATCAAGTACCGCACCATCAACAAGATTTCTGGCCTCAAGGGCACGGCCGTGAACGTGCAGGCCATGGTGTTCGGCAACATGGGCGACAACTCCGGCACCGGCGTGCTCTTCACTCGCAGCCCGTCCAACGGCGAGCGCAAGCTGTACGGCGAGTACCTGATCAACGCGCAGGGCGAGGACGTGGTGGCGGGTATCCGCACGCCCGAGGACATCGACACGATGAAAAAGGTGCTCCCCCAGGCGTACGAGGAGCTCTGCAAGAACTGCGAGATTCTGGAGAAGGAGTTTAAGGAGATGCAGGACATTGAGTTCACGGTGCAGGAGGGCGCGCTCTGGATGCTCCAGTGCCGCACGGGCAAGCGTACCGGCCTCGCCGCCGTGAAGATCGCCGTCGACATGGTCGCCGAGGGGCTCGTGACGCCCCAGCAGGCGATCCTCATGGTGGAGCCCCGCCACCTGGACCAGTTGCTGCACCCGCAGTTCGCTGACCCCAAGGCGTACAAGACCGACGTGCTCGGCACGGGCCTGCCCGCCTCCCCCGGCGCTGCTGTCGGACAGGTGGTGTTCCACCCCGAGGACGCGGAGTCGTGGAAGGCGCAGGGCAAGGACACCATCCTGGTGCGCATGGAGACCTCCCCCGAGGACGTCGGCGGCATGCACGCCGCCTCCGGTATCCTCACCGCGCGCGGCGGTATGACTTCCCACGCCGCCGTGGTGGCCCGCGGGTGGGGCAAGTGCTGCATTGCGGGGTGCTCGGAGCTGCACATCGATGAGGTGCACCGCACCATGGAGCTGGGCGGCAAGAAGCTCAAGGAGGGCGACTGGATCTCGCTCAACGGCACCACCGGCGAGGTCATTACCGGCCAGCAGAAGCTGTCGCCGCCGTCCATCAGCGGTGACCTAGGCACGTTCATGAAGTGGGTGGACGACACCCGCGAGCTCCGGGTCATGGCCAACGCTGACACCCCCGAGGATGCTACCGCCGCCAGGGAGAAGGGCGCTCAAGGCATTGGCCTCTGCCGCACGGAGCACATGGTGAGTTCTTTGTTTTCTCTTTTCCGTTTCATTCGACGTTGCTGCTTTGCTGGAAGGCCGTACCATCCATTCGTGCTTCACACCTAAATCTCCCCCCCCCACCCCCCCCCCCCTGCTTGCAGTTCTTCGCGTCGGACGAGCGCATCATGAAGGTGCGCGAGATGATTCTGGCCACCAACCCCGAGCAGCGGCACGCGGCCATCGAGCAGCTGCTGCCGTACCAGCGGTCGGACTTCGAGGGCATCTTCCGCTCCATGGACGGGCTGCCCGTCACCATCCGCCTGCTCGACCCGCCGCTGCACGAGTTCCTGCCCAACATCCACGGCGCGGACCACGTGCACGCGGACCACGTGGTGGACGAGCTGGTGCGCGACGTGGGTGTGAAGAAGGAGGATATCCTCAACCGCATCGAGGAGCTGCAGGAGGTCAACCCCATGCTCGGCTTCCGCGGCTGCCGGTAAGCATCCTCTCCTGCTTCTTTCTCACTGCGACAATGTTTTCCTAGACGCTGTGCTTCGCAGATTATTCGTTGCTGAGGTTTGATGTTCCGGAAGCTTTAACCGTTACTGGTTGTGGTGCGTGCAGGCTGGGTATCGGGTACGAGGACCTGTCGGAGATGCAGGTGCGCGCCATCTTCGAGGCTGCGAGCGCCGTGCAGAAGGAGGGCAAGAAGGTGCACCCCGAGATCATGGTGCCGCTCGTCGGTACCACCCAGGCAAGTCTCGGGTCTCGGCAATGGGCTTGAGGGTGAGGGAAGAGGACAACGGGATTGCAAGGCCTGGAAGAACTAAATGAACCATTGCAAAGTCCACAAAGCAACCATCTCTGGCTTCCCATCCCACAGGAGTTCGAGCACCAGGAGGAGATTATCCGCCGTGTCATTGCCGACGTGGCCGCTAAGACCGGCGAGACGGTCCCCTTCATGGTGGGCACCATGATTGAGGTGCCCCGCGCGGCCCTCATCGCCGACCAGATCGCAGAGCGCGCCGAGTTCTTCTCGTTCGGCACCAACGATCTCACCCAGATGACGTTCGGCTACTCGCGCGACGACGTGTCCAAGTTCCTGCCCAAGTACCTGGAGCTCGGCATTCTCCAGAACGACCCCTTCGAGGTGCTCGACCAGGCCGGTGTCGGCCAGCTCATCAAGATGGCGGTCGAGCGCGGCCGCGCCGCGCGCCCTGGTCTGCTGGTGGGTGTGTGCGGTGAGCAAGGCGGCGAGGCGTCGTCGGTCGAATTCTTCGCCAAGTGCGGCCTCAACTACGTCTCCTGTTCGCCCTTCCGGTACGCCTCCCTCCCACCATCCACCTACCCTTCATTCTATCGTTGTCTTGACCATGACAGAATCTGACGCGCTTTGTGTTCTGTCTTTCGCCTTTCTTTTGCCTTGCAGCGTGCCCATCGCCCGGCTGGCTGCTGCCCAGGCAGTTGTGAGGGCCGCTGCTGCCAAGAAGTAAAGCGGGTAAACGTATTTATCAGAAAGCCATCTGTAATATCATGATCTGGTAGTACTTGTCATGGTTGTATGGAGTGATTTACTCCCCTATAGTGCATACGGCAATTCCTCAAACCGAGCCATGCGTAAAAGCGCTGGAAACAAAACCATGCAAAATTAATCCAGGCGTTGATGATCTTCACTTCGTCTGGTATAGCCATCATCACTGGTTCTCTTCGTTCTGAGGCTTGTTTCCTGGCCTCTTCAACATCCTGACTTGTTTTGTCCCGGGACCTCATCCTTCGGAATTGAATCAGCTAATTAGCTGGGCCACTTCAGGATAACAAGCAGAAGGGGGTGTGTTCAGCTCATCCCCCCTGCGGCGTGTTCTGCCAGCCCCCCAGAAGGGGGTTATACAGGTGCTCATCTGGGAGTGGATACAACAACCTCGTTACCCAGCGAGGCGAGTAAATGAATGGGTAGGCGGGTTACGACCGACAGCCGGGGTAATACCAAGGGGGTTTCCCCATAACCTTTACCTTTACCTGACTTGTTTTGTCCAATTGCAGTCACTACTGTGCAGCACATGATGCACGTTCTGCTCTTCACCTTGATCACCACTCCCACCTAAAAGACCCCCGTGTAATCGCTGGCGATATATTTTGCGCAGTGAAAAAATCACGATTCAGTTCAATGACATGTTTCGAAAACTACATTACTTCAAAAATATTATGTATGTCACCCAGGGGTTGCAAGTAATTTAAGCTAAAACAAGAGACGACTAAATTGTCATAGGGTTGCGAAGCTTATGAGGAAATAACATCTTTTGTTCTATTACATAGTAATTGAGACATATCTACCACTCGATTTGATACCGGCAGGAATCGACCGCTCAACCACTCGATTCTTATCCAACAACTTTACGATTGCGCTGCCTGAACTGATTTCCGATTGCACAAAATAATGATTAGAGTTTTACTGTTTGGCGAAATTGAATTAGGTTTTCCATCATTTCGTTCCCTTTCTGCTGTCGTCGAGCTATCGTAGCTGCTTCCGCAACTCCCGCTTCTCCCACGACTGCCGCAGCCATAGGTAAGCAATCTATAGTCTAATGTACGTACTAACGTTTACTATTTGCTTTTAGACTTCGAGAGAAGACTAGGAGCGGTATTGTTCAGGTTCTTTCCGCTAATCTTAACCATAAAACGATCGGAAGTTATCTACCGTAGCAGCTAGTCGATTAGGTAAGAGGGAGGGGGTACAAGGATGTCGAGAGAGTTGGGTTGTACCCTCTAAGGTGTGACCCTACACAACCTAGAGTAAGAACATAACAATATGTTTTGACACACCCCCATAGGTGAAGTAGGGGATAGCCAAACCTAACAGTGGTCACAAGACCAGTCAAGCAAGAGAACAAACAAGGCAAATCCCAGGGTGGATCTCAAGGACACCACACAATCTGAGCACAAGCAGGCGGCCACAAGGCTAGTTCACTTGCGGATTTATAATAGCAAGGCAGTACACCGATTACAACCTAGCAAAAGTAAACATGCAGGTATAAAGATATATATAGCAGTGTACAACAAAAGCAAGTCAAGCAACCAGCAGGTGAGGCAGAGTGGGCACAAGCCCAAGAGCAGTGCAGAAACGCTGATGATCACCAGCCCCAAGGGCCTTGGTGAAGACATCAGCAGTGTTGGCCCGAGAGGCCACGAAAGCAAGGCGCAACTGACCACGCTGCTGCAGCTCACGCGCAAGGAAGTAGCGCAGAGCAATGTGCTTCGTTCTGTGCTCCAGTCTCTGCTCGCGACACAAGGCAAGCATTGCCTTGTTGTCGACGTACAGAACTGGAGGAGAACGAGGCCGCTCCCCCAAGTCGGTGAGTAGGTAGGTCAGCCAGCGGAGCTCCTGTGCAGCCATGGCCCCAGCGTAGATCTCGGCCTCACAACTGGAACCAAGCACAGAAGAAGAACGAGTGGACCTCCACGAGACAGAACCAGCGCCAAGACTGAAAGTGTAGCCCTGTGACGAACGCTGAGTCGCCTGGTCGTCGGCCCAAGAGGCGTCAGAGTGTCCTGTGAGAACCACCGAACCCCGTCCTCCAAGCACGAGCCCCATGCCCGATGTGCTGTACAAGTAACGCAGTACCCTCTTCGCAGCATCAAAGTGCACCTTTCGGTGCCTGCCGGGTGCCACGTAGCGAGCCAGAAGGCTGAGAGGGTACGCGAGGTCAGGTCGTGTGCACGTCATCAGGTACATGAGGCAGCCCACAAGCTCTGGGTACGGACCACTCGGCTCTACGGACTCGTCCGAAGGTGGAGCTGAGAGCGAGTGGCCGGTAGCCAGAGGAGTGGGCTGTGGCGAGGAGTACGTGAAGCGGAAGCGCTGAAGGACCTGCTGCACCATGTGTGACTGAGTCAGGGTGATGGTGCGCCGTGGTCTGTCCCGGGTGATCTGCAAGCCAAGATAGCTCCGCAGCTCACCCAGGTCAGTGCAGGTGTGTCTCTCCTGCAGCTCCGCCTTCACTAGGGCCAGTGCCTCAGTGTCAGCAGTAGCAAAAACCAAGTCGTCGACGTACACGAGGATGTAGAACGGCGGCAGAGTAGTGTCGGTGCGTAGAAACAGCGACGGGTCAGCAGTCGAAGGAGCAAACCCAAGAGCCGCAAGTGTCGTCCTCAGTGTGTCGTGCCACTCACGGGGTGCCTAACGCAGGCCGTACACTGGTCGTCGTAGGCTCCACTGGGTACCCGCAGGAAACGACCCAGTGAAGCCTTATGGACGGCGCAACCAGATGGCCTCGTGAAGGCTACCCTGCAAGAAAGCTGTCGAGAAGTCGAGGGAGTGCAGCTCGTAGTCACGCTGAGCTGCAACGTGTAGCAACACCCGAAGAGTGGTCATCTTCGGGGTGGGGGAGAAGGTCTGAAAGAAGTCGACCCCCTCACGCTGACTGAAGCCTCGAGCAACGTAACGTGCCTTGAAGGCAGGCGGAGAACCCGGCGGCCGCTTCACCCTGAAAATCCACATGCCACTGACGATGTTCACCCCAGGTGGGGGAACCTCGTCGACGTAGGTGCCTGTGGAATTCCAGGAAGCCATCTCTGCGTCCATAGCTGTCTGCCACTGAGAGGAGTACTCACCCGAAATCGCCTCCCTGTAGGAGCGCGGGGTGGGGATGTCAAGTGCATCCGGGTCTCCCTCAGGGGCAAGCAGCATGGTCGCGTGATGGGGTGAAGCGGCAGCAAGGCACTCCATCTCCTCCTGTCTGTCCTCAAGAACGTCACAGCCAAGGGCAGTGCAGCCAAGAGCAGTCTCACCCCAGATGGACGGAGGACAGGCAGGGACAGGGTCAGAGACAAGACTCGCAAGGTAGTCGAGGCGGTACACAGCAGCAATGTCAACGAGCTCAGCTACTAGGGCACACGCAGCAGGAGACGAGAACGTAGGGTCCGTCACAACCGTAGCAAGAAGGCGAGTAACAGTCGGACTGGACGCACGAGCAAGGTCAGACGGAGGGTCAGCAACGTCAGGCAAAGAGGACGCAGGAGGTAACGGTAGGACAACACGCTGAGGAACAGAGGAAGGACGGAGTGTCATATCGTGAGTGCCGGAGACAGCCGGAGCACGCTGACGACGAACACGAGGAACACGAGCACGGACAGCAGCTCTAGGCTCAGGCTCAAGGTCAAAGCTACACTCAGGCTCTCGACGCTCAGGGGTGGAAGCACGAGTCTCAAGCTCTCGATGCTCAGTCAGGGACTCTGACACCGCAGTGTAAGGAGCAGGAGCAGGCAATGGGGAGTGTGGTAGCAGCGGCGGCTGTGACTGGTCCGCCGGTGGACACAGCAACGGAGGAGTAGTACCTGCCACAGGGAAACCAATAGCACCTGGCTGAAGACTGAGAAGGTGGCGAAGAGCACCAGTAGCTCCACCAGGACCTCCACCACCTCCAGCACCTCCAGCCCCAGCAGCTCCAGCTCCTCCAGCACCAGCAGCTCTAGCAGCTCCACGACCTCCAGCACCAGAAGTACCTCCAGTACCTCCAGCACCAGCAGCTCCACGACCTCCAGCACCAGCAGCACCTCCAGTACCTCCAGCACCAGCAGCTCCACCAGGACCAGCAGCACCTGCAGCTCCCCGACCTCCAGCACCAGCAGCACCTCCAGTACCTCCAGCACCACCAGGACCTCCAGCACCAGCAGCACCTCCAGGACCTCCAGCACCAGCAGTACCTCCAGTACCTCCAGCACCAGTAGCTCCAGATCCTACGGTAGGAGCTCCGACGACACCAAAACCAGAAGGACTCGCAGCACCCCCAGAGTCAGCACCCGAACTCGCAGCACCCCCAGAGGCAGGACCCTCGGTCTCAGCACTCGCAGGCTCAGTACCCTCAGTCGCAGCACCCCCAGGCTCAGTACCCTCAGTCTCTGCTCCAGTGTCCACAGCAGCAGGCTGCAGAGGCGGCGAAGACGGCAGAGGTGGGAACCCGGGGGGTGTAGCCAGACGAGGAGAGCGTGCACCCCCGGACTCACCACCCCCAGCCCCAGCTCCAGTAGTCTCAGCTCCAGAGTCCACAGCAGCAGGCTGCGGAGGCGGCGAAGACGGCTGTGGCGGGAAACCCGGGGGGGTCTCCAAGCGAGGAGTGCGGCGAGTGGTCGCCGTGTCGTCGGCGACGGCGTCACCCCCCTCAGGTGAGTCAGAAGAGTCAGAAGAGATCTCAACTGGCTCATCCAAGGGGGGTGGGTCTACCTGGGACACACCTGAGGGAGCAGGACCCTGTGGGGGAAGGGGGTCTACCGGGGGGGGGACTGGTACCAGGAAGAGAGGTGCGAGAGGGACCGGGTGGGACGCGTGCAGGTGAAGTCGGTAGTAACAGACCGACTCGTCAAAGGTGACATCCTGAGAGGACAGAACACGACGCGAGGCAGGGTGGTAGAACTGCCAGGGTGGAGCGTCGGTGGGGAAGCCCAGGAAGACACAGCGGAGAGTGCGAGGGGAGAGCTTGCTCGCTTTGGTATCGCGAACAAGGGAGAGCGCGCCCCAGACCCGAAACGACGACGCATCACCAGGCTGTCCCGTCCAACGGAGTGTGGGCGAGGTCTCTGGAGCAGAGACACGGGGCCAGAGGTTGAGCTGATGCGCGGCGTATCGGACCGCAAACGGCCACAAAAAATGGGGAGCAGCCGCATGGATCATGGAGGTACGAGCAACCTCCATGATCAGGCCAATGCGACGCTCAGCGATCCCATTTTGCTGCGGAGAGGCCGGAAGCGTGAACGACTGAGCGATGCCCTCATCCTCGCAGAACGTCTCAAGGACGCCAGAGGAGAACTCACCACCCCTGTCAGAGTGCAGACGTAGGACTGGAAAGTCCCGCCGAAACCGCTCGCGCAGCTGGTGACGAGTAGCACGGATCCAGGGGATCAAGACACCACTGACATCTGCCTTGCGCCGCAAGGGGAAGACTGTGGTGTAGCGTGTGTAGTCGTCAACCACTAGCAGGAAGTAGCGCTCCTGGTCCGTTCCACCGACGGGAGCCGGGCCCCACACGTCCATGTGGAGAGTCTGCAGAGGAGCAGTGGTCGGAGGAAACTCGGAGGAGTGAGGAGCGGCGCGCTGCCGCCCCTCGATGCAAGGAAGGCACGGCGGCGCAAGTGGGCGCGGGAGGGGGGGCAGGGTCTCAGGGAGGCCAGTGACCAGGAGCCGGGAGTGCATGCGGCGCAGACGCTGCAGGGAGGGGTGACCAAGACGGTGGTGCCAGCACTGAGTCTCGTGCGTGAATACTCGGCACGAGCAAGACGCAGCTAACTGCCCTGACGCAGACGCTCGACTCGACGTAGCTACCTGACCTGACTCAGCCACTTGTGCAGACGCAGTGGTCAGTGTGTACAGACTGGACCCAGGCTGTCGAGTGAACGTAGCCAGGTGACGGCCAGTCCGGGAGCACGTACAGATCGCCACACGCTGCCCTCCAGGAATAAAGGTATCAACCCAGACATCCTGAATGGCAGCGTTGCTCACCAAGTTCGTCGAGAACGTGGGGAGGTGGAGACCTGACAAAGAGCCGGAGGGGACTGCTGGACAAGGGAGGACCGTGGAGGCTCTCGCAACCACTGGGCCCTCAGAGGGGTCAGCCAGTGAGACTGGGACAGGTGCTGTGAGTGGTGTGACTGTGGTGCAATCACGGAAGAAGCAACGTGACGCGCCGGAGTCAAGCGTGAAAGTGTGCAAGACCTCAGCTGAGGCAGGACATGTGGTAGTAGACGCACTAGCAACTAGAGCGTCGGTAGACTCACGGGCACCTAGAGCTGCAGCAGACTCACTAGCACCTGGAGTGGCAGCAGACTCACTAACACCTGGAATGGCAGCAGACTGACTAACACCTGGAGTGGCAGCAGACTCACTAACACCAAGAGCAGCGGTCTTAACAGAACGATAACCTCCACCACCAGGACGACCTCGCTGAATAACCCACTCACGAAGCTGCCGAGGGGTGGGGTCGTCCGGGAGAAGCAGTGCCCGCTGCTGTCCACCCCTGGCCGCAGCGACTGCCGCGGAAGTGGCCATGACAGACAGTGGCTGTCAGGAGTAGGTCCAGCACCTCCAGCTCCTACAGCGCCAGCACCACCTCCTACACTCCCAGCAGCACCTCCTCCACTTCCAGTAGCACAAGTAGCAGCAGCAACAGTAGTAACAGCAGCAGGGCGGTTCGGTGGGGGTGGGAGGCCGCCCCTCCACCACTCCCAGCAGTACTCCCTCCAGTAGCAGCAGTAGCAGGGCGGCTCGGGCAGCAGCAGCAGTAGACCGAGTAGCACTAGCTGTAGCAGTAGTAGTTGCAGTAGCAGCAGCAGTGACAGCTCGGGCTGGGCGGCGCGGCTCGGACACAGTGGCAGAGCAGCAGTAGTACTAGCTGTAGCAAGTGCAGTAGTAGGAGCTGCAGCAGTAGCACTAGCTGTAGCAAGTGAAGTAGTAGGAGCTGCAGCAGTAGTAATAGCTGTAGCAGCAGTAGCTTCAGTCAAGCAGCAGTAGTTTCAGTCAGGAGCAGCTGTAGCAAGTGCTGGAGTAGGAGCTGCAGCAGTAGCACTAGCTGTAGCAAGTGAAGTAGTAGGAGCTGCAGCAGTAGTAATAGCTGTAGCAGCAGTAGCTTCAGTCAAGCAGCAGTAGTTTCAGTCAGGAGCAGCTGTAGCAAGTGCTGGAGTAGGAGCTGCAGCAGTAGCACTAGCTGTAGCAAGTGAAGTAGTAGGAGCTGCAGCAGTAGTACTAGCTGTAGCAGCAGTAGCTTCAGTCAGGAGCAGCTGCAGTAAGTGCTGGAGTAGGAGCTGCAGCAGTAGCACTAGCTGTAGCTTGAGTAGCTTCAGTCAATAGTAGCTGTAGCAAGTGCTGGAGTAGGAGCTGCAGCAGTAGCACTAGCTGTATCAAGTGCTGGAGTAGGAGCTGCAGCAGTAGCACTAGCTGTAGCAAGTGCTGGAGTAGGAGTTGCAGCAGTAGCACTAGCTGGAGCAGCCGTAGCTTCAGTCAGTAGCAGCTGTAGCAAGGGCCGTAGTAGCAGCAGCAGCAGTAGCACTAGCTGTAGCAGCACTAGCTTCAGTAGCAGCAGCAGTGAGTAGCGCTAGCTGTAACAGGAGTAGCGTCAGTAGCAGCAGCAGTGAGTAGCGCTAGCTGTAGTAGCAGTAGCAAGGAGGAGCAGCTGCAGCAAGTAGCAGCAGCAGCGAGTGCAGCAGGAACACGGGCCGCGTGCGGGCCAGGCGCGGGCTGTAAGGGCTGCGTGCGGGCCTAGCGCGGGCTTTACGAGCTGGGTGCGGGCCTGACGTGGGCTGTACGGGCTGCGCGACGGCCTGGCGCGGGCTGTACGGGCTTCGCGACGGGCCTACGCAGGCTGTACGAGCTTCGCGACGGGCCTACGCGGGCTGTACGGGCTTCGCGACGGGCCTACGCGGGCTGTACTGGCAGCTAGGGCGCGGTCAGGGGGGGTCGCACGTGACTAGGAAGGAAAATCGCGTCTAGGGCAGAAAAAGGAACCGTCTCGCCTAGAGCACGGTTTCGAATTTCGCGTTTCTCCTAGGGGCGCGACTCGGACAGTAGATCGAAATAGTAGTGGTGGGCCCTTTTAAAAATTCGGTCCTAAGGAGCATTGTGCTCTTAATACCATGTTAGAATCACTAGCTAGGTGAGGAATGAGTGTCGATTAGGTAAGAGGGAGGGGGTACAAGGATGTCGAGAGAGTTTGGTTGTACCCTCTAAGGTGTGACCCTACACAACCTAGAGTAAGAACATAACAATATGTTTTGACAGCTAGGTCGTTTTTATATTATGTATCTTCTCCTGTAAGTCCAACTGCGTTCCCTACGTTCTTAACTTCTAGAACTATTTTGTCATTTCCTCATCCTATCGTTCTGCTCTTTCCTCTCCTTTCTTATCGGCTTAGGCGCTTTACCTTCGGTTTTCCTAGTACCTGTGCTTCATGTACTCGTAGCTATGTAGGCTTTTTTTTTCATGAACATAAAGACGCACGTCATACCTTCTTGCTGCCTCTTGGTCGATATTGGTTCCTTCCTTTTCTTTTGTCGCCATGTCATTAGTATGTATTTGTCAAATGTAATTCTATGCTTGTAGGCTACAGTGAGTAGCACAATAGGGAGTACAGTTGTTAGGGTTGCATATTTGTACTCTCACACTTTCTAGTTTCGCCCATTCCGTTGCATTCCTATTCTGAGATGGTATCACGAGTAGGTTAGATCCTCGTTCGTTTTTAGCTAGCCTCCGCGCCCTACGCGCCCTCCGTGCTCTCGCGCCCTCCGCACCCTCCGCGCCCTCCGCGCCCTCCGCGCCCTCCTCGCGCCTAGCCCGCGCCCTCCTGCGCTGTCCAGCCTGTCGCGCGCCCTCCTTAGACCTCCGCGCGCCCTCCCCCACCGTCGCGCGCCCTTCAAAACCGTCGTGCGCCCTCCTTAGACCGCTGCGCGCCCTCCCCCACCGTCGCGCGCCCTCCTCAACCGTCGCGCGCCCTCCTTAGACCGTTGCGTGCCCTCCCCTCCGCCTGTCGCGCGCCCTCCTCCGTCAACGCTTCCCGCACACCTGCATGCACTTCCCGCACACCAGCGTGCGCTTACCGCACACCTGCGTGCACCTACCGCACACCTGCGTGCGTTTACCGCACACCTGCGTGCACTTACCGCATCACTCTGTGTGCGCTTCCCGCACACCTGCGTGCGCTTCCCGCACACCTGCGTGCACTTACCGCACACCTGCGTGCACCTACTGCACACCTGCGTGCGTTTACCGCACACCTGCGTACACTTACCGCATCACTCTGTACGCTTACTGCATCTCTCTCCCCTTCACCTGTGCACCGGTCCCACGCCATTCCCACTGCACTTGGCTCCCGGCTCAGCGGCTGGCAGCCGCTCTTCCCTCCGGTAGCGCCACCTAGGTTCGGTTAGAGCCCCGCCCCACGACTATTTTCTCGCCGACTGTCTCTCGTCGGTTTCCCCGCTCGCGTCCCTAGCCCTCCGTAGTTTTTCTCCTCGTTCTTAGCTCCGCCTCCGCCGTGCTCCAGTCGCCTCTAGCATGGGCTCCGCTATGGAGGCCCGTCGCCTTCGTTTCGATGCTGAGGGACGCCCGATCGAGTTCGGTACCTGGCAGCGCCAGACCACACGTTTCCTCACCAGCCAGCGTCAGGACGGCGCTACTCTGTGGGCCCACGCGTCGGGTGCTCTCGCGGCACCCCCGTCCCCCGCCGCCCTGCCGACCGCCCCGGAGCCGACTCCTACGGCCCAGGCGGACTACGACCATCGGGTCCTGGCTCGGGACGTGTGGCTCTCTCGTGACGCGGCCGCCGCCCTCACGCTATCGGAGCTTCTCCCTCCGACTGAGGCCGCTCACTTTGACCAGGTGGAGACAGCCAAGGGGGTTTGGGATGCTATTGTGGCTTGCTATTCCACCCCCTCCTCCGCCTCCCTCAGTCGCCTCCTCATGCCGTTCGTGTTTCCCGACCTAGGCTCGTTTGCGACTGTTTCCGACCTAGTGACTCACCTCCGCTCGCTTGACGCCGGTTTTCGTTCGGCCTGTACCGACGCACAACTCCTTGTTGCTCCCCCCCCCATGTGGCTCACTGTGCACTGGTTAGTCACCCGCCTCCCTGACCGCCTTGCCACTGCCCGCGACGCGCTTCTTCAGAAGCACCCCACTGAACTCACTATAGACCTCCTTCAAACTGCTCTCGGGACCATCGAGAACAGCCTCCTCACCGTTGCCTCCGCCACTGATGCGGTGGCCCCCTGTCTCTTTGCGGGGTGTGCCACCCCTCAGCTTCCCACTTTCACCGCTACCCGCGCTTCTGCTGCTGTGTCGGTCTCTGAGGACACCGCTGCCATTTCTGCCGCAGACTGGCAGAAACGAGGCAAGAGTGGCAAGAAGGGCGGGAAGGGGGGAGGTGGGGGCGGAGGAGGTGGCGATGGAGGGGGCGGTGGAGGTGGGAGCGGCGGTGGTGGTGGAGGCGGCGGCGGCGGCGGCGGTGGTGCACCAGGGGGAGGGGGCCTTGGAGGAGGCGCAGGACAGACAGGTCCACCCACAGGTGGTGGCCCGACCGGTGGGGGTGCTGCCCCCCAGCAGCAGCAGCCACAGCAGCACCAGCCACAGCAGGGACAGCAGCAGCAGCAGGGACAGCAGCAGCAGCAGGCACCGCAGCAGTTCCAGCTGTGGGGGCCCCCGCTGCAGTGGGGTCCGTAGCAGCACTGGGGTCCCCCGCCGAAGTGGGGTCCGGGAGGCCCTGGGAGCACCGGCCGCAGCAGCAGCTCTTCCAGCTGGGCCCCTCGCTCCCCTCGCCGTGACGCTGGCCCCTGCACCCACTAGTGCCTCACCGGGCCGGGCAGCCCCTGTCTCTGTGGTCGCGACGACCACTCTGCCGCGCGGTGCTTCCGTCGCCTCGACGACCTCTACCGGGCTCGTTGGGCCCCCCTGGCGGTCACGCCTCGCTGGTCTCGTCTGTTAACCCGTAAGATTGATGTCTTTGATTTGTCCATGGACGATGCGCGTCAGCTTGCTTTGTCTGTTGATGCTGACTTTAGTGCTGAGGGATCTGTGTGCTCGCGTGTTCGTAGTTTAGCCTGCTTGCCTCCTGCTAGTGTAGCCTTGTGCCTGTCTAGCTTAGGTGCTTGTGTTGCTGCTCTAGGTGCTTGTGTAGCGACTGGGTCAGGTGACCCTCCGGCTGATGCCTCTCTGTCGTTCACGCTGGACTCGGGCGCGTCTCAGTGCTTCTTCTGCGACCACACGACCCTTACGCCACTCCTCACTCCTGTGTCAGTGGCTCTGGCTGATCCTACCTCTAGACCAGCCGTTGCGCGTAGCTCCACCACCCTCCCGTGCCCTGTGGTCCCCTCTGGTGTCCTGCGTGGCCTCCACATCCCCTCGTTCACTCGGAACTTGGTGGGTGCTGGATACCTCCAGGACAGGGGGATCACGGTTAACTTCGTGGGGGGTGGGCGGACTGCAGTCTGTACAGACGCTACCACAGGTGCTGTTCTGGCCACGTTCACCAGGGAGCCCCGCTCCGGTCTCTACGTTCTCCACACCGAGCGCTCCCCGGTCGCGTCCTCCCCTCAGGTCGTTGCGTCCCCTCCGGCCCAGGTCCCCAGTCCAGTTGCGGTGTCTAGCCAGGTAGTCATGTCCGGTCCGGTCGCTGTGTCCAGTCCAGTCGCTGCGTCTTGCTCCTGTCGCACTCTAGCCCACCGCACCGTCCTGTGGCACCACCGACTTAGCCACCCGTCGATCCCTCACCTTCGTGGCATGCTCAGTCAGGGACTTGTCACAGGTCTCCCACGCACCTTCCCGTCGCTCCCTCCCTCGCTTGCCCCTCCTTGCTCTCCGTGCGTCGCCGGTCGCTTACGCGCCACTCCCCACTCCTCCTCCCTTCGTCCGGCCCGCTCCCTTCGAGACTCTCCACTTGGACGTCTGGGGCCCTGCCCCGACGCAGGGGTCTGGGAGGGAGCGTTACTTTCTGGTGGTCGTCGACGACTTCTCCAGGTACACCACAGTGATCCCTCTTGCGAAGAAGTCCGAGGTGACTGCTATGCTGATCGGGTGGCTTCTAGCCACTGAGGGCACTCGTGGTCGTCGAGTTAGTTGTCTCCACTCCGGCCGTGAAGGGCGAGTTTCGCTCCGGCATTCTCGGTGGATTCTGCGGCGAACAGGGCATCACACAGTCCTGGACGCTGCCAGAGTCCCCACAGCAGAATGGGGTTGCTGAGCGCCGCATAGGCCTGGTCATGGACATCGCCCGCACGTCCATGATCCATGCCCGTGCGCCCCATTTTCTGTGGCCCCATGCGGTTCGCTACGCCGCACACCAGCTGAACCTCCAGCCGCGTGTCTCGCGGCCCGAGGCTTCACCGACCAGTCTTTGGACTGGTTCCCCTGGTGTTGGGTCGGCCTTTCGAGTCTGGGGCTGCCTTGCGCTTGTTCGCGACACCTCCGCGGACAAGCTCTCGGCACGCGCCGTCCCCTGTGTCTTCCTTGGTTTCCCAGTGGACTCTGCCGACTGGTCCTTTTACCACCCGCCCCTCCACCAGTTCCTAGACTCCCGTGACGTCCGGTTTGACGAGTCTGTGTCCTACTACACCCGGTACCCCTGTCAAGGTCTCCCGGTACCCCCTCCCCCCCTTTTCCTAGCACCCTCTCCTCCTCCTGCTCCTGCTCCTCCGGTACCCCCTCCCCCCCCTGGTCCTGCCCCATCTGGTGTGTCCCACGCTACCCCTCTACCCTCGGTCGCGCGTCAGGTAGCGTCTCCCTCCCCGCAGTCCTCCTCATAGTCCCCTCAGTAGCCTTCGGCACTTCCGCGACAGGTTCCTGTGGACTTGGTTGGTGTTGGAGCTGGAGGTGCAGCCGCTGGCGGTGCGCGGTCTGGGGGTTCTCGTTTGCGGGGTGCTGGAGCTGGAGGGGCTGGCGCAGGTGGCGCTAGCTCTGGGGGTGCTGGAGCTGGGGGTGCTGGAGTTGGAGGTGCTAGCACTGGAGGTGCTAGTTCTGGGGGTGCTGGAGTTGGGGATCCTGACACTGGAGGTGTTGGTTCTGGGGGTGTTGAGTCTGAGGAGACTGGAGCTGGAGACCCTGGTTCTGCGGAGTCCACTCCGCCTCCCCACCGCCATGACACGCATCTCCAGGCTGCCCGTCGGCGTGAGCGTGAGGAGCAGGAGTGGTTGGAGAGGGAGCGGCAGGAGCTGCGGGTGTTGGACTTTCTGGAGCAGCAGCGGCAGCAGCAGCAGCAGCAGCCGCAGCAGCGGCAGCCGCAGCCGCCTCCGCAGCTTCCTCTGGAGCGGCAGTTGTTCCCACCTGTGAGTGGCCTGCGGGCCCTTCGCCTTTCCTCCTCTCCTCCTGTCCGCTCCCAGTCTCCTCCTGTGTTTGTTCCTCCGTTGCCTCCTCCTGACGACCATTCGGCGGTCTGGTCTTCTCCTCCTCCTCAGTCTCCTCCTCCTTCTGTCCGTCGCGACTTGATCACCCGTTGTCCTCCGCGTGCTCGTCACTCGTCCCCTGTTACTGACCTCCACACTGCCCTCCTTTGTTCGTCTCGTCGTCGTTCTCCTTCTCCTGTGCCCGTTCTCTCGTCTCCTCCTCCGTCCTCTCTCACAGCCCTCCCCACTCCTATCTCTGACTACTACCGCGCTGTTCGTCCTGTTGCCGCACGTGTCCTCGCCACTCTTGTCGCCGACTCTCGTTTCCCTCCGTCGTCTGCCTCGGCTCTCACTGCCGCTGTCGCTGAGTTTGCTGCCGCCAGCCGCCTTGACTACGCCACCCGTGTGGTGCCAGCTCCTCCCTCTCGTCCTCTGTCCGTCGGGGGTGGGTTTGCCCTTGGCTGTGACGTCCTAGAGGACAGAGAGTCTGAGCTAGAGTACTGGGCAGCCGCTTCTCCCTCTGTGTGTGCCATGCTGCTCTCCCCTGAGGGAGACCCCGACGCCCTTGACATACCGACTCCTCGCACTTACCGCGAGGCAGTGTCAGGGGCGTGGGCCTCTCAGTGGAAAGCGGCTATGGATTCAGAGTTGGCGTCTTGGAGATCCACAGGCACCTACGTCGACGCAGTTCCCCCTCCCAGGGCGAACGTAGTCGATGGCATGTGGCTCTTCAAGGTGAAGCGGCTTCCTGGAGCACCGCCGGTGTTCAAGGCGCGCTACGTGGCTAGGGGCTTCAGTCAGCGTGAGGGAGTTGACTTCTTCCAGACCTTCGCCCCGACCCCGAAGATGACTACTCTTCGGGTGCTACTCCACATAGCAGCGTAGCGAGACTACGAGCTGCACTCCCTCGACTTCTCCACTGCGTTCCTCCAGGGCCGACTGCACGAGGAGATCTGGCTGCGCCGTCCTCCTGGCTTCACTGACACCTTCCCACCTGTGACCCAGTGGAGCCTAAGGCGACCAGTCTACGGTCTCCGCCAGTCGCCCCGTGAGTGGCACGACACTCTTCGCTCCACGCTTCGTGACCTTGGGTTCAGCCCGTCCTCCGCCGACCCGTCGCTGTTTGTTCGAGCGGGTTCTACTCCTTTCTTTTTCCTTGTCTACGTCGACGACTTGGTGTTTGCTACCGCAGACAGGGCAGCTCTGGCTCAGGTGAAGTCCGAACTGCAGAAGAGACACAAGTGCACTGACCTGGGTGAGCTGCAGCGCTACCTTGGCCTGCAGATCACCAGGGACAGAGCCGCTCGCACCATCACACTGACGCAGTCACACATGGTGCAGCAGGTCCTTCGGCGGTTCGACTTCCAGTTCTCCACCACACAGCCCACTCCTCTTGCTGTTGACCACCGACTCACTGGCCCCTTTCCTGACGAGCCCTTTGAGCCCAGTGGTCCCTACGCAGAGCTTGTGGGCTGCCTCATGTACCTGATGACTTGTACTCGGCCGGACCTCGCCTTTCCCCTCAGCATCCTCTCTCGCTTTGTTGCGACTGGGAGACACCGTCCTGTCCACTGGACAGCTGCTGTGAGGGTGGCGAAGTACCTGGCGACTACATCAGGCATGGGGCTTGTGCTTGGAGGGACTCAGCCAGTGGCATTGACTGGTCACTGCGACTCTTCCTACGCTGACGACGTGGAGACTCAGCGCTCGACTCAGGGTTACTGCTTCAGTCTGGGAGCTGGTGCTGTGTCGTGGAGGTCTACGCGGTCGTTGTCTGTGGCTACTTCCAGTGCAGAGGCAGAGATATACGCTGGTGCCATGGCGGCACAGGAGCTTCGCTTGTTGACCTTCTTGCTCGCCGACCTTGGTGAGCGGCCTCGCTCTGCACCGACCTTGTACGCTGACAACAAGGCCATGATCCTCCTGTGTCGAGAGCCTCGACTGGAGAGCAGAGTGAAGCATATTGACGTGAGGTACTTCCTCCTGCGAGAGCTGCAGCAACGCGGCCAGGCACGCCTGGACTTTGTGGCCTCAGAGGCCAACACTGCAGACGTCTTCACCAAGGCCTTGGCGCTTGGTGATCACCACAGGTTGTGTGTGCAGTTGGGGCTTGTTGAGGTATGCCCTCGGTTGCTGTAGTCTTGTTGTTTGCTCTGCTTGTTGTGCTTTGTATTTATATCCTAGTGAACTCTTGAACTGGCCTTGTGGCCGCTTGCTTGCGCTCGGAATTTGTGTGGTGTCCTTGAGATCCACCATGAGCTTGCCTTGTTTCTTGCTTTGACTGGTCTTGTGACCGTTTGTTCACCTTGCTTGCTTTGATGCCCCTCACTTAGCCTATGGGGGTGTGTCAAATGTAATTATATGCTTGTAGGCTACAGTGAGTAGCACAATAGGGAGTACAGTTGTTAGGGTTGCATATTTGTACTCTCACACTTTCTAGTTTCGCCCATTCCGTTGCATTCCTATTCTGAGAGTATTTTCATGCATTTTCCGTCATATCTTCCGTTCCTCCATTGTTTCACTTAGCCTCTATTACTGTTTGGTTTTCGTCATCCTTATTACTGTTTTATTTTAAATTCGGATATATTTCTATTTGTTTTCGTCCCTCATGTTTTCTTTTCCTGCACTGCTTCTTTTTCTCTTATCTCGTGTATAGTCTGGTTCCACTCTCTTCACTCTGTACCGTTCTATACCGTTCTGCTTCTTTGCGTGCTGTACTGTACCATTCTGGTTCCACTCTCTTCACTCTATCTTTTCTGTATCTTTTCTCTCTTTTTTTTTCACACCTTTTCTCATATTTTGCAGTTTCACCTTTACTTTCTTCCCGTCCTTCTTTACTTGATATTTTAGTACGGATGATTTCTGTTTTTTTTTTTTTTTTTTTTTTTTCCCCTTTCCACATCTTCTTGTCTCTGTGGTTTCTTTCAGTCCTACATACTTTCATTCTAACTTCAGTCATCTCGTCGTTCTTTCTTGCATAGTTTATGTCTTTCTTTTCTGTGCCCCCATCCCCATTATCGTCTCCTCCTTTTCATCTGTTCTCTACTACAATGTCCCCCGTGTTGTATGCCTACTCATATTCATACTCCTTCGGTCTTTGTATACTCACTTATTTTTACATTTTTACTTGGAACGTATCCTTATGCTTTTAATTCTATCGTGGCATTTGAACATCTAGATGTTGGTGTACGACGTTGTTTAGGTCGTGTGCATTTCCTTGCTATCTGTGTTCAATAAGCCAGTTTGTGTGTTTCTTTCAAAGTTGGCATCAATATCCCTCCCCCCCCCCCCCCCCCCCCCAATTCTCTTTTCACCCTTTCTGTTTCTCCCTTTCCTACTCCCCAGAGGCTTTGCTGTACATTTCGGGAAGGCATGTTCAATCTTAAAAGTGGAAAGATACAGTTGTGGTGACCCGAGCTGTAGGATTGTTTGTATGGTATTGTATTGTTGTCGTAGGTATCTTTTGGATCTTTTTTTTTCCTCAAGTTTCTTTTGTATTGTGTGTTGTTCGTTTTTGTTTGTGCAACGGGATTGTGTCATTCATCTACCATATATCCTGTGTATGTGTGTGTATGTGTGTCTGTGTGCTGTGGGTGTGTGCATTCATCCATATCCATTGCAATAACAATGCATGTCTGTGATTTGTAAAAAGAAGATTCAGGTCTATCATTTCACAAAAGGTTCATTGGCGCACTCAGTGACTCGTGTGCGACCACTTCGAACTGGATTTGATGGACTTGACCTTTTTTTTAGATTTCACAGATTGCGTTGTTCCATGTGACAGTTGATTATTCAAAAAGCTATGCTGTTGACCTCCCCCCCATGCTAGGCAGGGGATGGCGGTAGATTAGTTTTGGGTCGTTAACCGTCACGCATTTTATTAGTTACATGTGCATCATAATTCATGACATATCATACTAAACATTATGCATTATATAGCATCACTTATGCATCACACATCTATTTATCATTACCACCGTATTATATACGGTAATAGTAAAACATAAACTACAAATAGCTTAGCAAATCTGCGCAAACTACAAAAAAAAGAAACAATCATTCTAAACAATAGGCAAAAGTGCTCAACATGTATACAGTATGGGAACGGTACTGTAGTTTACAAATTTTATTTTCATGTTTTATAAATATGAAAATAAAATTTGTCAAAATCGATCGTTAAGGGTTGCTTCGCAACCCATAAAATCAACACCCACCTTCATTGGGGGTGATTATCAATACACCCTATATTGTAATATGCGGGGGTATGAATTATGGCACGTTTTTATTATGGTTTCGTTTCTGCCTTGAAAAAACTATTCACTCATGAAATGGTCATGATTTGCAAACATTGCTGATACTAGTCAGATTACTGAAAACAGGGTGTATGGTTTGGAGGGGGCACAGCATTCTACCTGACAACGGCCAATGGACGTCTTCCTTTCGTGTGAACAGCCTCTGAATTTCCCCATAGCACTGTGGAATGACCCTTGCAATCCACGGTAGTACTCACTCACTCCAGTGCACTCCATTGCACTATACAACCGAAGACTACGTGGGCTGTTTGGGTACATACATGCCTGCTCCCCTGCCCTTGAGCTCCAGCCTGCATGCACCACCACATGGGACGCAGCAATGCCTTAGCATCCTTCCATATGTATTATCCAAAATGAAAAATGATAATTGTATGAACCAGAGATCACATGCACCTCACACAGTTCTACAAATGCTGATTCCGGGACAACCCTCCAGGTACTTTCTGCTCATAATGAAGGGGCGAGCATTTGAGACATATCATGAAAAGGATACACGGGGGGGAGGAGGCGAACTCACAAGGGGGCGAGTTTTTCGAGGCAGGGCAGGGGCTCCCCATTGGTAGCATCAGCAAGGTTGCCGTGAAAATCCAGCAGGTAGGCGGCCCCGGGGTGCTCGAGCAGGAGAAAAAAGTGACAACCGTAACAGACACACCAGGAAGAGAGAACTCACGAGGGAGCAAGTTTGCCGAGGCAGGGCAGCGGCTCCCCATTGGTGGCGTCAGCAAGGTTGCCGTGAATATCCAGCAGGTAGGCGGCGCCAGGGTGGTCGAGCAGGCCCCTCTGCATGAGGATGTCTAGGTCCCGCCGCTGCAGCTCCCTGCCATTCACCAGCACGCGTGTGTGCCCGTTGGAGCAGTGGCGTAGCAGAGGAGCTAGTGCTAGGTCCCAGATACCCGCCTGCACACGGGTTTGGGGGTGGGGGGAGCAGAGGAGGCAGTGCATTGAAAGCGAGCGGTGAAAGGAAGGCATGAGGATGTGTAGGCTTTCCGCAGTGTGGCTCCCTGACCATCCCCGCAGTGTGACAGAGCAGGGCCGCTACCACTACGTACATACACACGAGGGGGGGTGAGATGCTGCAGGGCAGTGTGCATAGCAGTTTGGGTGGAAAGTGACTTGTTGCCATGGTCTATTTTTTTTCTTCTTCTTTTGAGTCGACTAAAAAATAGACTCATCACAATTGGGTGGAAGGTGAGTTGCTGCCATGGTGCATGCGAACGAGGACACACACGGCCATGGAGAAGGACAGCACTCCAGAGTCCATCGTAGGAGCGGAAAGGAATGGGGGTCATGCAGGGGTTGGGCATGGTTGGGTAGGGAGAAGCAGCATGAGACGGGCTGAGGCTTGGAAGTGGATGGTGGGGGGAGGAGGAGAGAGCGGAGTCAAAGCAGCAGGGGGGAAACTGAAAAGCAGAGGATACATACTGGGATGATCCCGAGGCACGGCCCTCCCATCACTCCCCAGAAGCCAGCATGCACATCGTACCTGCAGCACACACCGCAGCACACATGCCCCTGGCCCTTGTGAGTAAAGCGGAATGATCGATCATAATAGAGAGTGCTGAGAAAACTACAGCACTTGCTCTTGTGAGAGCGCCTCGATTTTTTAACCTTGTCTGCCCACTCCTCACCTACCACCTGCTCTGATCTGACCGTTCCCTTCCCTCACCTTCTCTGCACACTGCCTATCAGTCCCTCGCCTTGCACAGGCAGCAACCCCCCCTAGTGGCCTTCTCCCTAGCAGCAACCCCCTTAGCAGTATTCTCCCTAGCAGCAAGCCCCCTAGCCGTAATCTCCCTAGAAGCACCCTCCTATCTATGGACACACCAGCAGGAGCTCTCACCACCGCCTCTCACCGCCAGCAGCAGCAGCAGCAGCAGCAGCAGCAGCAGCAGCAGCAGCAGCAGCAGCAGCAGCAGCAGCAGCAGTTATCATCAGTAGCTGCCCGGGTGGATGGGTCCAGCGAGCTCCTCAGCGTGCGCTACAGCCGGGCCGGTAATGAGCACACTGTTCACCACCGCCTCTCACCACCGCCTCTCACCACACCTCACACCACACCTCACACCAGTAGCAGCAACTTTCACTCACCAGTAGCTCCCGGGGTGGATGGGTCCAGCGAGCTCCTCTGCACGCGCTACAGCCGGGTCGGTGATCGGCACACTGTTCACCACCACTCGCCGGCTGTAGCCCCCCTCCTCGCCCAGCGGTCCCATTGTCCCCGATCCCCCCATGGGTCCCCCCATTGCCATCCCCATCCCCATCTCCATGCCCATGCCCATGCCCATGCCCATACCATTCATCCCTGCGCCCATGCCCCCTTGTCCAATGCCCCCTTGCCCCATGCCCCCTTGCCCCATGCCCCCTTGCCCCATCCCCCCTTGCACCATGCCCCCGTGCATCATGCCCCCTTGCGCCATGCCCGCTTGCCCCATGCCCTCGTGCGCCATCCCCCCTGGCGGCAGCAGCATGCCAGGCATGCCCGGCCCCGCCAGGCCATAGGGCATTGCTGCACCAGACACAGGGTTAGGTGGAAATTGCTGCGGCATGCCGGGTTGCTGCATGGGCAGTGAAAACTGTTGCGGGGCCATGGGCGGAAGCATGCCTGCTGCCACCATGGGTTGCGCCTGCAGCATCATATCCGCCCCCATCTGCTGCCCCATCTGCTGCTGCCATGCGAGTTGCTGCTGCCTCAGGAATTCTGCCACTCCGCCTGGTGGGAACATGCCAGGAGGTGGGCCAGAGGGGCTGCTGCCCACGAGCTGATGCGCAGCCAACGGGGGTAAGCCCGGTATAGGGAGTGCAGCAGAGGCACCACCACCACCAGCAACACTGCTAGCACCAGCAGCACCACCAGCACCACCAGCGGCAGCGGCTGCAGCAGCAGCGTGCATGGCAGTGGCAGCATCCCAGGGCCCAAACCCAGACGCCACCGCCAGCTGACTCGCGCCACTGCTCGTGCTGGGGCGAGGGGGCATCCCACTACCCCCTCCCGCACCCGCTCCCACACCTTCGCCCGCACCCCCTCCACTACGCCCCCCACTGCTATTGCCAGCGCCACCGGCCTGCCCAGCCTCCCTCTCCCACGCCCCCAGCACTTCTGCCGAGTCTACTGTCGCCCGCCGTTGGTGCTTCCCCCCTGCCTTGCCGTCTTTCCCACCGCCAACTTTGCCGCCCTTAGCGAGGGCTGCCTTACTGCGGAAGGGGGACTCGTGTCTGCTGGTGCTGCTGGCGGCGGTTGCTGCTGCTGCCGCCACTGCTGCTGCCACCACTGCTGCTGCGCCTGTGGAGGGAGAGCGACGGTGGCACCTCTGCTGCGGCGGCAGCGGCGGCGGCAGCTGCTGCTGGTGTTGCTGCTGTTGCTGTTGCTGTTGCTGTTGCTGTTGCTGCTGCTGTTGCTGCTGCTGTTGCTGCTGCTGTTGCTGTTGCTGTTGCTGTTGCTGTTGCTGGTGCTGCTGTTGCTGTTGCTGTTGCTCCTGGTGTTGCAGCGACTGTTGATGCTCATGCTGTGGTTGCTGCAATTGCTGCTGGTGGTGGTGCTGCTGCAAGTGGTGCTGCTGCAACTGCGGCAGCTGCTGTTGCTGTTGTAGTTGCTGCTGCCACTGCTGCTGGTCATATGAGTTCGCATTGTACATGTGAAATGCACCTAGTTCCCCGGGTCCCTCCTGACCTTCCTCCCCTTTCCCTCCACTTCTCTCACCCGCCTCTCCCCCTCCCGCCCCATAACACTCCGCCCCGTTTTCCTCCCCCTCCTTCCCCTCCCGCTCCTCCTGTTCCCCCTTCTGCATTCTTTCCAGGTCAGCAGCAGCACCAGCAGCAGAGGTGGCAGCGGCGGCGGTGGCGGGGGAGTAGAGGGCGTATTTCGAGATTTGCAGGCACTTGCCGCAGCGCAGGCGCTGATAGCCCTTGGCGGACGGCGGCAGGCTGGGCGGCACTGCCAGCGACTTGTTGCAGCTCTGACACTGCAGGGGCGCGGGGAGGGGGAGGAGGGAGCAGGAACAAGGGAGAGGGATGGGGGAGGGAGGTGAATAGAAGGAGGCAGATGGAGAGGGGCAAAGGGAGTCTGTTTTTGAGGCGGTTCAGAAAGTCTGGCCGCACTGCAGGCGCTGGTTGCTGACTGCTGGTAGCCCGTGGCGGGTGGAGCGACAGGTTGAACGGCATTGCCAGCGACTTGTTGCAGCTCTGGCACTGCCGGGGGGTGTAGGGAGGAGGGATGAGGGAGTGGGAACAAGGGATAGAGGTGAAAATTCAGAGGTAGACGGAAAGGGACGAAGGGAGTCTGCTTTTGAGGAGCCTCAGAAGCACTGGCGGAGAGGGGAGAGAGGGGGGTGAGGGGTGAGGGGAGAGGGGCGAGGGGAGAGGGGAGAGGGGAGTGGGGAGAAGGGAGAGGGGAGAGGGGAGAGGAGAGAAGGGAGAGGGAGAGGGGAGAGGGGAGAAGGGAGAGAGGCGAAAGGGCGAGAGGAGAAAGGAGGAGGGAAGAAGGGAGAGGGGCGAAAGGGAGAGGGGAGAAGGGAGGGAGTGAAGGGAGAGAGGTGTAAAGAGGGGGGAGAAAAAAGAGGGATCAATACTGTCAGCAAGCATTGAACCGAGCTGGCATCACAAGGAACCGAGCTGGCATCACAAGGAACGGAGCTGGCATCACAAGGAACCGAGCTGACATCACAAGGAACGGACCTGGCATCACAAGGAACGGAGCTGGCATCACAAGGAACGGAGCTGGCATCACAAGGAACCGAGCTGGCATCACAAGGAACCGAGCTGGCATCACAAGGAACCGAACTGGCATCACAAGGAACCGAGCTGGCATCACAAGGAACCGAGCTGGCATCACAAGGAACGGAGCTGGCATCACAAGGAACCGAGCTGGCATCACAAGGAACGGAGCTGGCATCACAAGGAACCGAGCTGGAATCACAAGGAACGGAGCTGGCATCACAAGGAACGGAGCTGGCATCACAAGGAACGGAGCTGGCATCACAAGGAACCGAGCTGGCATCACAAGGAACGGAGCTGGCATCACAAGGAACGGAGCTGGCATCACAAGGAACGGAGCTGGCATCACAAGGAACCGAGCTGGCATCACAAGGAACGGAGCTGGCATCACAAGGAACGGAGCTGGCATCACAAGGAACGGAGCTGGCATCACAAGGAACCGAGCTGGCATCACAAGGAACGGAGCTGGCAGAGAAGGGGCGCGGTTCCAATCCGAATCGGACCTTCACGATCTGAGGTGCGTCAGGCGGGGGCAGCATGGGCAGTCCCTCCGCATGCCTGCCTCCCCCGCCGCTCTTCTCCCCCTCCACAGCACCAGAGGCAGCGCTAGAGGGCGCAGCAGCAGCAGCGCCAGCGCCCGCGTCTGCGGGGAGCTCTGCGCCAGGCCGGTGCGCCAGGCGCGACAGCAGCCGCCCGGACCTGTGCGAGCGGCTCCTGCTGTGCCCCCGCGATCCCCCCACGGGCGGAATCCCTTTCAGCGCGCCCGGGGGAGCGGAGGCGGCGGAAGCAGCGGAGCAGCTGGAGACGGCGGAAGAGTTGGTGGCGGTGCGGGGTATCGGAGGGGCTTCTAACGAGGCGTTGGCGGCGAGCGCCGCCGCCGCCGCTGCCCTGCGCCCCTTGGGCTTGGGGGCGTCGCAATCGCTGGCGCTCATGGGCGCGGGGGGCGAGGTGGAGAGCACCGGGTCGAACGAGCTGTCGAAGCTGCACCCGCCCGCCGTCCGCCTCCTCCGCGGAACTGCGCGGGTGGAAGGGGCTGTTCTGGCGGACGGCACTCCGCCTGACGGCTCTCCGCCACCTGTCCCCTCTCCTTCGCCTCCTCCGCCTCCTCCTTGCGCGTTCTCTCTGCCCAATTGCCCCGTTCCCGTTCCGCTGTCCGCATTCCAACTGGCTCCAGCGTCCGCGTTATTAACTGACTCGTCAAACGGACGCAGGTCTCCTAGATTCTTCCTAACGCGCGCGACTAAACCGTCTGGCTTCGCGCTACCTGAACTGCATACGCTACTGACGCTTTCACTACCGGTACTCCTGTCATCTAAGCCCACTTGACTCTCTTCCTCCGCCTTGTCCCCATTCTTGACGCCGCCTTTCTTGACCTTTTTACCAGAATCTGCCTTCGCGTGCGCTGTGCCGTTAGGGTTTCGCGGTCGGAGATTTCGAGGCGGCCATTCCCCGTCCAGTTTGGTTTGCGAGGTTCGCGAGGCACCAGAGGAAGCGTGCGACAAATCGTGCGACGAGGAGCCGTCGTGGCTCGTCGCGGGTGCGAGCGTGGCGAGCATGAACGCATCGGTGGACGAGTAGTCAGCCGCGTGCTGCTGCTCTGCGCGATGCCTCGTTCGCGCTCCCCCGCGAAGCGGCGGAAGAGTCGTCATGGTTCCGCGGTGCTATGAGTGATTCACCCACAAGAATGAGGCGTCATGTACTGTAATGGTCGGCGTCTAATCAGTTGGTCAGTGAAAGTACGTGAGCATACGAAATGATTCAAATCCAGGACGAGCGGAATGAAGTCAAGCCAGAGTGTATGAGGAATGACGAAAGCTAGAGGTTGTTGGAACTTGGAACGGAGTGATGATCCATGTTCCACGTTCCACGCTTCGCCACGAAGCCACTATTGAGGTGTGCCTGGCTTTCCACCCTCTCTGCGGTTGTATCATACACTCGTTCCACTGTTCTGTGCAGTGGAGTACAGTGCAGTTCTGCACGGTGCAGTGCCGTGCAGTGCAATGGTGAACTGGTCGAAGGAGCAGTGAGTTGGACCCACACGTGGCCCACAGGGATGCCGACGACTTGCTGCGAGGACAGTTTCCGACGGTGGCTGGACGCGTGGGCTGTGCGAAGTTTCCAAACCTCATTGGTTTTCCTGGTAACCAAACTTGCAACCGTATGGTGTTCCTGATTTACTCATTCCATTATAGCTATTTTGCCTGTGTCATAACACCTTTTGCAAAATGGCTGATATAACAGAAGGATTGCAAGACAAAGTACGTCTTGTTTTCTTATGGTTCATAATATCTCTTACAGTATACAAGTTTTGCCCCCACAGTGCAATTTTGTTTTGTTCAACTTCTGAGGTGTCATGCATTGTTGCAATGCAACTATGCATATCATTTGGCATCCTGTATTGGATCTTTATTTTATCCTGCTGCGTTTCCCATAACAAAGGAGACAAAAATCCCCGTTCATGAAGCACGTTTGTGTCCCACCGACTGGAAAACTCGCGCATTCTTGCACGTTATGAGCCCACCAACGACCCACACGTGCATGTGTTACCAATGATAGACGCGTGTCCATGGTTTCACAAGGTCTTCTCTACTATTCTCCTCTACTCTACCGTTGCATTCAAGCGCAGCTTTCTGCCATTGCCATTGTGATCCGTGAAACCTTATATTGTGCCACAAACCGCTCCGCTATTGCCCAACGATGTCGTAATATGATCCTTGGAAGCACGGATTACAGAACATTCAAACCAAGGCTACAAGCTAGGTCCTAGGACATTCATGTGTATGCCAGTCTAAGTTGCGTATCAAAGCTGCATGCAGATACGACACGCGAAGCCGTCCTGCAGAAAGTGTGAGTTTCCCAACTGATCGGAACCAGATGCTGCCACTTATTTGATTCTCCTACAGTGTATGGTTACTATGCACTCGCCAGCGCCGCA
The DNA here is from genome assembly GCA_947471745.1 of Closterium sp. Naga37s-1. Taxonomy (NCBI): domain Eukaryota; kingdom Viridiplantae; phylum Streptophyta; class Zygnematophyceae; order Desmidiales; family Closteriaceae; genus Closterium; species Closterium sp. Naga37s-1. The sequence continues at coordinate 4,864,002 of CANJKZ010000071.1, read as the reverse complement.
CGCTCTACTTACGCGGTCTTGAAAACAATGCAGCGGCGTTGCTGCAAGGCGAGTGAATGAAAATGACAGCACGGGAGAAAATCAGACGGAAACAGTAAATGACTTGGGTTAGTGGGACTTTATACTCGGGCAAGCGTGCTGATTGACGTCTATTTTTTCAGACAGCTCACATGAACGGACTAACGCGGAGTAATAGAGCTGCCATTCTCTAGTGCCACGTACCTCAGGGAATCTCATGCGGGTATCACCGCTGTTGAGGTAGCCGCTGCGGGCGAGACGAGTGTTGTCCATCCGCAGCACGATGCACCTATTCTTATACAACTGCAAGAATTTTTCAAGAAAAATCGACATATAGCCATGTCAAAGGTTGCAGCGATCACAGCAAGAAACAGAACACATGCAATACTCATAGTAACTGGGTAGTTATGTCTATCGAACTTACAGGGACGACGTCGGGGGTCATGGGGTACATGGCGACGAGGTTGGTGTTGACGTAGGAGCTGGGCCCGTTTCCCGCTCCCTTGAACAGAAACACCTTATCACACGTACGCCAGTCCGTTCTCTGCTTTGATGCGAGACATTATGAAGAGTGGTAAGTGGGAATCCATGGCCAAATTGTTGCTAGCACACAAGAGACGACCCGTCATCTAAAATGGTCGTCTAATTGACGTTACGGCGTCAGCACTCATCTCGATCTTCTAATTTGGGTACTCACTGGCGTCATAATGCATCCGTTGTACTCGTTGTTATTGCTCGTGGATAGCACGACGTCACCCGACCTGGAAACAGCAAGACAGAAGGACTTCATAACGCAAGATCATGCAAAAACGTGGACCAATAAAAAATTGCGAAGCGTATTACAGGAGCTCAGGAGGTGTACGACACGCTGGTGAACAAGGCGGACCAGGATGCTTACTTGTGCATGATGAAGGTTTGGCTGAGCATGAGATTCATATTGGAGGCGCGTATCTTGAACGTGGGCACAAAAGGCTTCATGCCACGTGGAGGCTTGAAGTAAAAGTCGCACGCCTGCATTTTTTTCCCGCAAACAGAAAGTAATCAGCCCCGCTCACGCGTGCCAAACTAGTCTAAAGCAGGCGTTAAGGCGTACCTGTAGGGGTGTCGCACATTGTGCAGCTGCACCTACTACGAGGGCTGCACGCACGAAAGACGAAAGGAGGTGAGATGGTGTAAACAAGCTAAAACAGCTACATGCTTTCGCTCTTTGCGGCTGTTTCAAGCACCTGAGATGAAGATGAAAACGCTGAGAGCACGGGCCATGGCAACAGCTAGGTACGATGTTGTGGAAGCAGAGTATTGGCGGTGATTGGAGCTTTGATTGAGAGAACCCCAAATAACTGGAGTGTGTTATATGTGAGGCGCATCATCAGCCCCCTGGTTCGCTTTGGTCAAGGTCGCGGCACGGAGAAACACTTGTTACTTTCTGGATAACCCGTTTGCCACGCACATCCCCGCACCGACCAGAAATGGATGAGTGGGGGAGTTCAGCGCAGCCACGGAGTGCACAAAAACTAAATGTCGAGTAGGGAAAAAATCCATTGTGCCTGACATGAGAGGGGGACGACGGAGTTGCTGCCGGTTCCGACTCCAGAAGTCATAAATTCATCCCACCAAGGCGTGGCTGGACTTGAAGTCAAAGCCTGCTGTCCTGAAAGACGGAAAAGCTGAATCCACTACACTTGAAACAATTCAATACTAAGAATTGTACCACTGTCTGTTTCAGCGGAACCAGACCTCGTCACGTCCCAGAAAACCCCCGAGCCGCATACGACTCCGGCTCACGAATCGAGCCACGCCGCGTCCTCGACAACCCAACACTCCACTGTCATGGTCATGTCACATCGAGGTGAAGGGCGGGTCATTCATTTTCGATACGGGTCTGTCTGACGCGGTTCAATACGGTCATTTACGTCTGGACGCGGTGATTCTCGTTTTGCCGCTCTACACCATCGCGCACCAGGATTAACCTTTCTGAATTACCATAATAATAGAAAGTATGACCTGCTCCGAGGTCTTCTACAACGTTGTTTCAATGCTAAATCTCACCATATAACTTTAGAGAGCTTATTGGAGCATCTTTTGAAAGGGGGTGGGGTGGGGGTGATGTATTCTGGGAATTGTGGAATCACATACCACATAACCACTCATGGTGCACTACTCAGACAGAACATCGAGGTAGTGTGGAGAGTGCAAATTGTGATTTTGGGAATGGGCCACTGCACCATTGAGATTCTTCTTGACCTCTTTGTATTTTGTATTCAAAGAATCCACATAAACCAACAGTCACTAGTCCAGGAATGTAATGGAAATAATGGAAGCCAGTCTGCATAAGACGCTTGACCTTGAATCAGACCTCTAGATGCAAGGATAAACTGCACACTGTAATATTGAGAATCAGTCCCAGCAATACACATCACCGAAGTCTCCACATTTGGAATTCATTACAAATGCAGCCACCAATTAAGAGTCTACTTACAGCAAAAGCGTATCACTTGGTTACAACTATATTGAAGAGTTCCTTCCAGCTGTCCAGTGCATCACATGATTCCAGCGCCAGCAGCAGGCACGGGAGCAGGCTGCAGGCCGAAGTGCCTCTGCATCAACACGCCCACATCCTCAACCGCCAAATAACTCTCCATCTGAGGCTCTTCCGCATCATCCCGCCACACTCTCACGTTCGGCGCAGCCTTGCACTTGCCCATGCACTTGCACGCCTCCACATGCACGCCCGTTCCCGCTGCCTGCGCCTGGAAGGCGGATAGGATCTCACCCGCCCCGTTCTTCTTGCACTTCCCGCCAATGCACACCTCCACGTCCCCCGCGACAGTCACACCCACCGCCACGCTCCCTTGCAGCGGCGAGGCCGCGGTGTCGGGGAAGACAGTCGCAATAGCCGCGGCGGGAAGGGGGGAGGCGAGCGCGGGGAGCGGGGAGGGGGAAGGCGGGGTTTGCACAGGGGGGAGCTGGACGGGCGTTAGGAGGGCGGAGGGCAGCGCGGAGCTGGTGAAAGACGCGCCTCCAGCGATCGCGGAAACCACATCTTCGATCTCCCACACCTTGGGGGTTTCCGAGGCTACGTGTGCATGTGCGGCGAGAACCGACGCCACTGGATTGGCTGGAGCGGCGGGGGCAGACTGAACAGATGACGGAGCGGGGGGCACGGCGACTGGAGCTGCGGCGGCGGCAACAGGAGCAGTGATAACAGCCGCACCGGCAGCAGCAGCCCCAGTGGCGACGGAACCCCCCACGCTCCCCCCAATCCCCATCATCCCCATGGCGCCCTGCTGCCGTGCTTTGCGGCGCTCCATGCGCCTGGCCTTCATTCCCCCCATGCCGCCGTCGCTGCTAGACGATGAGGACGAGGAGGAAGAGGAGGAGGAGGAGGAGGATTCCATCATCTTCTTCTGCGTCTGCTTGAGCGACTTGAGCTCCGCCTTGATCTCCTTCAGCTCGCGAAGCACCGTCGCAACGAAGTCCTGCCACCACGCAAAGGATCACACGACACGTGCGGTAGGTATATCAGAAACTGACCCGGTTAGGTTCTTGATCACATACATATGACGAAGACGCCAGTCAGCAAAGAGTCATCTCTTACCGCGTCAACCGAGGTGGCCGTCGCAACGCCGGTCTGCCGTTCGTCCGAGTCAACGGCTTCGGCCAAGGCGACGAACTGCGATTCCAGCACTGCCGCTTTCGCCTTCAGCGACCGCTTCGCCTCCTTAAAGCCCTTGCTCTCCTTGTCCGCCTTCTTGCAGCGTACCGGCTCGTAGAATGATCGACACGCGTCATCCTGGAAGGTTGCCACGTGTCTCAGCAGAGGCACGCGGTGTTTCGCGCGAACTGCACAGCTGCTGAGTCGAGAGGCGGCAGAGACTGGCCGGCAGTCTAACGACGCTGGTTGGGAGGTGCTCCTTCCGCCGGCCGCCGACGGTGCGAGCGATGCGGAAAGGCATGACCCTGGCGCGACTTGGACAAGGGCAGCCATGACGTTAAACGCGGCGTCAAAGTGATAGAAAGTATGCTGCTGGCTTGGGATGAGCTTCGAACGAACGATAGCTAGCTGTTGAAGCGGAAAGGAAACCCTAAAGTCGTGAGCAACCAGAGCGAAGAGGTGTGCTGAGGGATTCGGGAGGGGTGAGGTGACGCTGGTGTCTTGCTTGAAAGATTCAAGGCTGACTCGTTGCCCTGGAGAGTGTCGGTTGGTGTAGCAGCAATGACGTGGATTCCACTTGGCGCGGCGTCATGCATCACACCTCAAAGGGAGGAACTGGCAGGGCTGGTTCACGAATCAAGCGATTCAGGTGCTTCCCGAATCACCCTGATACTGGTGAGCGACAAGGGGTTCGTGGAAGAGTCCACGTAAGCATCTCCATCGACGGTATTGGAGATGTTGTTGACGACATTGATGGTGCCTTCTTGATGCAAGCATGCCTACGTGTAGCACAAGTCCAGACTAGATTTCGACGTGTACAGAGTCGCTCCAGTCAACTCGTGTCTGACTTGCCGTACGTGCGTGGCGAGCATACTTCCCGCACGCCCAATGCCCAGCCCATACTTGCATGCTCAAGAAGCCCAGCAAGAACTGGAATGTATCGCTATAGCGTTTCCTAGGTTTCAACGTGGAGAGTACTGCAATGGAAAATCGGAGGACTTCGAAACTGTATGAATATGACAATTTTAGCACGTGGTGTATTCTGTAAAAAAAAAAGGTTTAGAAAATAAAGGACACACACAATTTCAGCACCTTGTTTGCACCCAGGAGTAGTGACAAACGTTTGTGCTGCCTCATACTGGGTTTACATGTGATCACCACAGCTGTGACAGTTAAATCATAGTTGTACAGTACCGCGTGCAACTAGGCCATTGCAAACAAGTCATTACCATATAAAGCACAAGCTCCAAACAACATCACATATGAATCAGGTGCAGCATCATGCGATCTGCTTCTGGAAGCTCCAAGTAATGGAACCATCTTGACAGAGGCCGAGATTGACAATGGGGCAGAAGCTCTACTGCCACATCCGTCACCTGCAGCCCACGGTCGTGCAGGGCCTGCAGGAAGCATGCCATGGTGAGCGGGTTGCGGTGCGTGGAGGCTATGAGGGCATAGGGGGGCGGAGGCAGGGAGATGGGTAGTGGGGAGGAAGCGACATGTTCAGGGATGCCGGCGTGCTGCGTGGGAGCAGCACGGGCCATGTCAGCTGGGTGTTGATCTTGCCAGGTGGCGCGCTCCGTGCATGCGCTGTGCGCTGACGTGGACAGGAAGGCTGCCAGCGCATCAGCGAGGGCGGGGACCACGGAGGGGTCGTACACGATGTCAGCACCAATGATGACGTCAGCAGAGAGGGATGATGCAAGCGCGGGTGTGACCTCTTCCCAACACAGCTGCTGCACATGCACCCTTGCTCCTCCCTCCCCTCCTGCACACCCTTCCCCCCCCACGCCCTCCCACCCTTGCATCTCTGCGGCCCCTTCTGACCTATTCCCCTTGCACACCTCCTCTCTCTCAGCGCTCTGCTCCTCCTCATGCGCCCTGTGCTGCGCGCCTTGACTCGGGACTGCTGTGCGCTTGCTCCCATGAGGGCGCAAGGGGTGCACGAGAGGAATCTCCGGGCTCGAGGAGAAGGGCAGCGCATTGGTGGCGAGGTTGGTGCAGAGGTTGGTGAGAGAGGCGGTGCTGGCGTCTGTCAGAATGAGCTGGGGGAGGTGAGAGGTGGGGGGAGGGCGGGAAAAGGGCATCAGAAAACGGCAAAAAAAAGGGGGAGTGAGTGAAGCAGAGGCTGGTGAGAGAGGCGGTGCTGGCATCTGTGAAGTTGAGGTGGGTGGACAGGGGGAGGGGGAAAAGAGGGAAGAGGGTGGCGGAATGGGGATAATGGGCGGGGAGAGGGGGGCGGTAAAGGGGAAGGGTAGCACAAGAATGCGGAAATAGGGGAACCAGATGTAGGATGGGGAACCAGATGTAGGATGGGGAACCAGATGTAGGATGGGGAACCAGATGTAGGATGGGGAACCAGATGTAGGATGGGGAACCAGATGTAGGATGGGGAACCAGATGTAGGATGGGGAACCAGATGTAGGATGGGGATTCGCTGCTCGTGTGAGTGAGGATGACCTGGATAAGGTGGAGAGCAGCAGAGGAGAAGCGAGGAAGGAGGAAGGAGAGGCATGTTGCAGCTGCACATGGTGTTCAAAGAAGGCGAGCAGGCTGCGTCCACCATGAATCCAGCAGTCACCTACCCTACAGTGGCGTGCGGAGACAATGCGGTCACAATGCAGAATGGTGCCCCCCTCCACTTGGCATGGTATGAAACACCCTACCACCACACACGACAATCCCCACCCTCCCACACACCACACAAAGCACGCTGCCCTAATCGCTCGTCTCCAATCCTCTCCCAGTCGAGCACACACCTTAGCAAGTGGGAGGGGCGCGAGGCACAGCCCGAGCAGCCCACAGCCCGCCCCCAGCTCCAGGCACACCGGTGCGTTCACAGGGCGCGGTGACATTTGAGTCGACTCAAAAGTCGCCCCCAGCTCCAGGCACACTGGTGCGTTCACAGGGCGCGGTGACATTTGAGTCGACTCAAAAGTCGCCCCCAGCTCCAGGCACACTGGTGCGTTCACAGGGCGCGGTGACATTTGAGTCGACTCAAAAGTCGCCCCCAGCTCCAGGCACACTGGTGCGTTCACAGGGCGCGGTGACATTTGAGTCGACTCAAAAGTCGCCCCCAGCTCCAGGCACACCGGTGCGTTCACAGGGCGCGGCTCCCCAGCCACCGGCGTGCTGCCAGGGCCCTTAGAGGCTCCCACCGCAGCGCCATCAACAGGGGCGGCAGGGGCCCCTTGGGTTGAGTCAGCAGGCGCGGGGGTGGGTGTAAAGGGCGAGTGCGTGGAGGGGCGGTGGGGAGAGGGGAGGAGGAGAGACGGGTGCGAGAGGAGGGCCTCTGCGAGGAAGAGAGAGGCCGGCCATGCCGTGCAGCTGATGGGGGAGAGGAGATGGGTGCCATGGGGGGACACAGGGGGAAGGGAAGGGGCGAGGCATGTAGACGAGCGCGAGAAGTTTAGACGCATGTGTGACAAAAGGGTGCCATGGGGATGCATTTGCATGTGACATGTGCCCAGGTAGGTAGACGCGTGTGGAAAAGGGAAGCAATGGCGCATCGAAGCAGCAGCATAGCGCAGGGGAGGGGCGAGGAGCAGGGAGAAGGAGAAGAGCGTTGAGGCTTGAGGGATCCAGTGCTGCTCACCCGGTGCCGCCTCTCAGCATGTCACGGGACACGCGCACCGTGAGCGCATAGGAGGAGCCCGCGGTGGGGGCGATTGCGTGGGAGGAGACTGCGGGGCAGCTGGAGCTGTTTATGTGCACGCGAGGGTAGGGCGGGCAGGAGGAGAGCGGTGGCAGGCGCAGGGCATACGTGTGGAAGCACCAGGGCGTGCTGTCTGCCTTGGTGCGTGTGTGGCAATGGGGATGGTGTGTGCGGTGCATGGCGGGGGGTGTTGGGGGGTGGGAACGGGGGTGGATGATAAGAGGGATGGCAGGTGGAGAGTGGGAGCTGAAGGCATGAGGTTAAAGAGCGTGATGTGCCGCAAGGGCAGGTTGGTCTCTGAGCTGAGCTCTCCATCGATTGGTAAACCAACAAGGGCGTGCAAGAATAGACAGGACACATGTTGAAGAAGGCCCGGCACACGTAATGAGGCAGGGAAGAATCATCGTGGGGACAAATGAGGAGAGAAGCGTGAGAGCGAACACGTAAGTTAGTCATGTGATTTAAAATCTTCCTGTAGGAGCCAAGCACCGGGTGTGGTTATCCCGGCCATGCGAGTTGAAGCAGCATTCGACCAAGTAGCTGCCACCCATCATGATCCTTGAGCACAGCAAAGGTGGGGCAAGGCAGGCTAGAGGTGGGGCAACGCAGGCTAGAGGTGGGGCAAGGCAGGCTAGAGGTGGGGCAAGGCAGGCTAGAGGTGGGGCAAGGCAGGCTAGAGGTGGGGCAAGGCAGGCTAGAGGTGGGGCAAGGCAGGCTAGAGGTGGGGCAACGCAGGCTAGAGGTGGGGCAACGCAGGCTAGAGGTGGGGCAAGGCAGGCTAGAGGTGGGGCAACGCAGGCTAGAGGTGGGGCAACGCAGGCTAGAGGTGGGGCAACGCAGGCTAGAGGTGGGGCAACGCAGGCTAGAGGTGGGGCAAGGCAGGCTAGAGGTGGGGCAACGCAGGCTAGAGGTGGGGCAACGCAGGCTAGAGGTGGGGCAACGCAGGCTAGAGGTGGGGCAACGCAGGCTAGAGGTGGGGCAACGCAGGCTAGAGGTGGGGCAACGCAGGCTAGAGGTGGGGCAACGCAGGCTAGAGGTGGGGCAACGCAGGCTAGAGGTGGGGCAACGCAGGCTAGAGGTGGGGCAAGGCAGGCTAGAGGTGGGGCAACGCAGGCTAGAGGTGGGGCAAGGCAGGCTAGAGGTGGGGCAACGCATGCTAGAGGTGGGGCAAGGCAGGCTAGAGGTGGGGCAACGCAGGCTAGAGGTGGGGCAACGCAGGCTAGAGGTGGGGCAACGCAGGCTAGAGGTGGGGCAACGCATGCTAGAGGTGGGGCAAGGCAGGGTAGAGGCAGCACCTACAGCATGGCTCGGCTCTCCCTCCTGCTGCACCTCCGCCCCTTCCTCCGCCTCCTCGCCCTCCCCACCATCCCCCCTCCCCTTTGCAGCGCCCAGCGCGTCCACATAGAGCGGGTAGAGCTCCTCCCACACCTCCCCTCGCGGCCCCCTCTCTGCCTCCGTTATAAGCAGCTTCAGCAAGCGGAGAGAGTAGGCGCGATCAGCAGCGAAACGAGGACCTAGCTGGGGGCGGTAGTGGAGGGGAGGGAGGGTGGGATGGGGGTAGATAAGTGGGCGGTGAGAAGTAAGTGAGTGTAAACAGCTGAGATTGAGATGCGAGAGAGTGGGAGAGATGTGGTTAGCTTAGCTCTTTGCCCTCAGCCCTGAGCCCTCTGAGGCTACTTAAGCCCTGCTAGTGCCCATCTTTCCTCATTGTTCAGTTGAGTTTTGAAATCGGCTGGAGAGAGCGAGAGAGAGGGTTTGGGGAGCAGAGAGTGGGGAGCAACAAGGAAATCCAGTCAGGGTCGAACTGAGATGTGACTGTAGCACGCTGATGTGTGATACTAAATGTCGTGTGTGACTGGCAGTGGTGGTGTGACTAACCGGGTGTGACTGTAGCATGGTCACTAGCTGTTGTTGCACGGCCTCTGTCAAATTGCCTTCATGTCCTTTCCTGCACCGTGCGTTGGAATGGCATGGGATGGCATGGGATGGCATGGGATGGCATGGGATGACGAGATGACATGGGATGGCATGGGATGGCATGGGATGGCATGGGATGACGAGATGACATGAGATGACATGAGATGACATGGGATGGTGTGCGGCATTGTGTGCGATGGAAGCATGAAGTCTAAATCAGGAACGAAATGAAAAATAGGATGCCGTACGCTGATTGGTGGCTTACGTAGCACATTCAATCACAGCCGTCGGTGGCTCCATCCGCCAAATCATGCACTGAGCCGCCCATCGCCAGTCGTCAGGTGCGTTGTCCTCGATACAAGGACACTCGCCACTAGCAGGTGCATCAGCAGCTGCAGCAGCAGCCATTGTGCGTGTAACGTGGAGGCCTAAGACGCGTGCGCGGATAGGCGTCAAGGGAACGAGGCTGTGGGAAACACCAGGAACGACACTCCTAGTGGCAGCAATAGGAGGACGCGATTCTAACGAGGTACTGTTTGGAGGCGTACTAGGGGGGAGTACTAGAAGGCGGTATAAGGAGGCGCGGTGTTAGCATGTTGTGAGAAGGGTTTGCAATCGTGGTCGTCTGATTGGGACACGTGGCAATGCGAGGCCTTTGTATAACAAGATTCACCTGCCTTGTCAGTCTGACGTCATCGCACAGCTCTTTTGAGGACTCTCTAACGGCATCGCGAAGCTATGCTGCGGCCAACTGGCAATGATAATCGCGGGCGCGGCTATGGAAATGGTCCTCTTCTCGCGTCGAATAGCCGCCGGCAATATCGCTGTCTGCAGGCCCCCATGCAGAGTGGTGTGCGCGTTTCGAGGTAGTCTCATAAAGCAGGAGCAGACGGATGTGTGACAATGGCGAGACTGTTGGAAAGCAAATGGCATTTTCGATTCTGGGAAGGTTTCGTTCCGTGTTTCGAGACGCGACAAATGAAACTCGCATCGAACTTCTTCGCAGGTGAAATTCGCGAATTCAGGGACTCAAGGTTACGGAATGCAGAGGGGAAATAGGGAGGAGCTTGAATTTCGCGAATTTCGTTTGACCCATCGTTCCCAAACCGCTCACGATTTAGTTTCACTCATCTGCTTCGCAATAGCGTACTCTTGTTCCATGGGATCGAACCTAGTTCAGCACGCGAAACGAAACGCAAGATCACAGGTGTCAGCAGCCATGCATGGCGGCGTGTGAGTGGGGTTTGAGGTCGCGTCCCCTCCCTCGATCGATCCTGCGTAGGATCGATCCTGAGCTCGGTTTAAAGAGGTTCAAAAAGTCGAAAATTAGCAAACCCAGGGTTTCAGTGCGGTGAAGGATTGATCTCCCTTAATTTTGCACGATCGATCGAGGGAGGGGACGCGTACTGAGTTTCCAAGACCATTCCGCTCCACCCAGAGGTAATTGGGTCCTACCCCTAAAAATTGACGACTCGTCCAAATCGAGAGTTCGCGTGCGCGTTCCCAACGGCTACTTGGAGCGCATGCCTTTCAGTCGTCCTGATCGACCCTGCCTGTGGCTGTGCGCTCGTGCATGCCGTCGTTCCGCGCGACCGACTAACGAATCGGCCAATCACAAGTCAGGCTGACCTGTCGCTGTGCTTGTAGGGCGCTGAAAGCATTCAAACGAAACGCTTCACGCGCATAGCATGCTTTAAGAGGCAGTGACTGTAACGGGTAACGAACGTGTAGTGGCACATCTTAGCGCATCGCATTCAAGCGCTTCTAAGTGCACCTGTACTTTGGGTTTCACGCGCCCGCAGCCATGGCCTCACAGCCGCGGTCCTTCCTTTCCGCCGCGCCTCCGCTCATCCCCGCCTCTCCGCCTCCCCCGCAGTTACCATACACCCCTCCCCCGGCGGCTCCCTCCCCCCCGCCTCCCGCCAACTTTGCGCCACGCCCGCTTTCCGCCCCGCACCCGTTCTCCGCCCCGCCGTATCCGCTCTCCGTTCCGCCGCATCCGCTGCCCGTCTCCACGCGCAAGCCTGCAGCGAAATGGGTCCGCCAGTGGTGAGTTGACTCGTGGCACCAAATTTGTGACTTGTGAGTGCGTGTGTGTGCTCTCTCGTCTTCTCTCGTCCTTGCCGCCCGCGTTGCCGCCCCCGTGCCCTTTACCTGCTCGCCCTGATGTGCTCCCTTTGTACGCCCTTCTCCCATATTTTAAGCTGATAAGCTTTCGTGTGCTCGGCGCGCTATGGCTCCCTCCATACGCGTTACAGGGTGGTGCAGGAGACGGTTCTCAACAACGGCAAGTGCAAAGTACTTAAATGGGTCAAACGTGAGTCAAACGGGTCAAAAGTGAGTCAAACGGGTCAAACGTGAGTCAAGCGGAACGTGAGTCAAGCGGGTCAAACGTGAGACAACCGCATTCACACACACAGTGCACAACCTACCCGCGCACAGTGATAGTACCACTACCTGCCAGCCATACCCCTGCTCCACCCGTCACCTGCTCCTCTTCTTGCCCTTACGGTGCTGTTAAGATGCGAGCAACTGCCTCTCCATGCCTCAATCCTTCTTTCCCTTCCCGCCCCATGTGCTGCCCTTTCCCCCTCCCCTTTCTCCCCTTCTCCCCCCTCTCCCCCCTACCCTTCCGCGTCTTTCCCTTCCCCCAGAGGCGCCGGACCCCCCTCCTGCCAGCGCGCCCAGGTCCGCCTCGCCCTTCCAGCTGCACATGCCGCACCTGCGCCCCTTCCCCCCGCCCCCTTTCCCCCCTGCTTCCTCCGCCACCCCTCCCCCCCCCTCCGCCTCATCCTCCCGCGCGCCAGGCCCCTTCCCCGGCTTCCCCCAATCGCCTGCCAACGCTACCCCTCGTGGTGCCACGTGGCAGGGTGCGAGTGGCGCTGCTGGTGCCTCTGGTGGGGCTGGTATGGGCATGGGTATGGGCTATATGGGAAATAACGCCTCCCCTGGTTACTACCCGCCTCCCCCTCGCCTCTCTAACATGCCTCAGGTCACCCACATGCCAAACCTCCCCCACATGCCCAATCTGAACCTTCCCCAAATGGCAAACATGCCAAATATGGCAAACATTCCAAATCTGCCCAACCTGCCCAACATGCCCAGCATGTCCCATGTGCCGCCCATGCCCAACCTTTCCAACGCCCCCTCGTCCTATGGGGGCTCCTACTCTCAGCAGATGCCCACTTTTGGCTACGGGCAGGTGAACGGGCAGGCCGGGCAGGTGCAGCAGATGGGGCAGATGCAAATGCAGCTGCAGCGGCAGCTGCAGCAGCCGGGGCAGATGGGGGGCCAGCAGCAGCAGCAAATGCCCCCTGCGCCTGGAGGGGGCATGCAGGGGCAGGCAGGGCAATGGCAGGGAGGGCAGGGCGGGCAAGGGGGAGGAGCGGACCCCACTCTGTGGGGCTCTCCCCTTGCAGCAACTCCACCACCAGCAACGCCAGCAGGAGCAGCAGCAGCAGCAGGAGCAGCGTTGAGAACGCCCTCTCCTCTCGCCCCTGTCGCCGCCCCCACCTCCCTGTCGGGCGGCGGGCCGACCATCTTCCGCCTCTCCCTGCCCTCCGCCGCCCACCTCTCGCCTTCTGCTGCCGCCCTTGCCGCCCGTGGCGGCATGCCAGCGGGCGGCCCGTCAGGAATGGCGGGCGGCGGGGCAGCAGGTGGGGCAAGTGGAGGCCAATCAGGGCCGCCTCATGACGCCCGCTCGCACTCTCCCGCTATCCCACAGGGGCCGGGGCAGGGCGGGCAGATGCAGGGGCAGGGGCCGGGGCAAGGTTTAGGGTTGGGGCAGGGGCTAGGGTTGGGGCTGGGGCTGGGACAGGGAATGCAGAATCAGGGGGCAATGGCGCAGGGGAGTGGCGGCGGCGCACTGCCTTTCCCTGGCGCTGGCGTAGGTGGTTCCCCTGCTGCTGTCATGCCCGGGGGAATGCAAGCGGGGGTGCAAGGGCAAGGGCAAGGGAGTATGCCTGGGGCGCACGCACATGCAGCAGCAGGGGGGTCGATGCAGGGGCTGGCGATGCTGCAGCTGCCCGCTGCTGCTCATGGCAGTATGGCGGGTGGTGCGGGCGCATACCCAGGGGGCGGGGGAGGTGCAGGGGGAGGGGCAGGCGGAGGGGGGGGTGTGGGCATGCAGATGAGCGGAGGGGGAGCAGTGGTAGGGGAGGCAGGGAGGGGAGGAGGAGGGGCGTGGGGTGGAATGGGCGCAGCCGCAGCAGCGGGAATGGCCCCTGCAGGCTCCCCAGCTGCAGCAGGTGCTGCAAGCTCAAGCGCCATTCCCATGCCCAGTGCAAGTGGGTTGGGCATGCAAAGCGGTGCAGGTGGCATGCAGAGTGGTGCTGCAGGTGCAGCAGGGGCGGCAGCGGGGGAGGAGCAGGCGACAGCAGCAAGCGGGGGTGGTAGCAGCATAGGAACAGGCCTGGGCTTTGGTCTCTCTGCTTCTGGCAGTGCTGCTGGCGCTGCTGCTGCTGCTGCTGCTGGGGTTGGCGGGCCATTGGGTGGAGGTCCGTTTGTGTGCGGTGTGGATGGGTGCGGAAAGGCGTTTCTGGATGCGGGGGGGTTGAGGAAGCACTCGAACGTGCATGGGGAGAGGCAGTTCGTGTGTCACTACGAGGGGTGTGGCAAGGTGAGGGTGTGGCAAGGTGAGGGTGTGGCAAGGTGAGGGTGTGGCAAGGTGAGAGGTCACCGTTAAAGAGAGGCAAATCTGGTTTCCGCCAGACGTTCCTTGCAAATATGTCGATCATTTGCCACGTTTACACTCACAT